>VYYJ01000020.1:0-180358 GCA_021029165.1 Cyphoderus albinus | reverse complement strand
TCTTGTATAAGAATACAGCAGGCGGAAAATCCGGGATAACGAGGGTATGAAGCGTAATTAATTAAAGTGGGAGCATAGCTTAGGACAACAATTATTTTTCCAAAATGCAAACGTAGCATGCAGGTATTATTAGAGATGAAAGATGACATAATACGCACAACCAACCAGTAATATCGCAGGCGAAAATGAAGTTATTAAGATGGAATGATTTGATGAAAAATTGGAAGATTGCTATCATACGAACAAGAGGTAGATTAAAGTTTGATTAGCTCTAAAAATTGGAAAAGCCCACACACCTCATCATCACACTTTTAACTCAGTAATTTCAACCCACCCATTTTCCTTGGGACTATGGCCTTTCTTAAAATTTGGAATTTTAACCATGTACTATAGACACGCAGAAAAGGAAAACTCAACTCAAGCAGTACCTTGATTATCTTTCTTATTTTTCTCTGAGGAGAGAACGGATGAAGCCGGTTTATTCCGCAGTGGCTTATCATGTCATAACGCATAAAGACAGTCCATACAGGCCAGAATTCCTGCAATGCTTTTCCTGGCTTCCCTTTGGAGTGCGTCAACTGTCGTTTGGTATTCGGCAAACTAACTTCTTCCACAACTACTGCATTGAAGAATATTATAATGGAATCCTCGACTTTTTCCAGCACGTCTCCAAGAATAACATTATTATTATATTGTTATTAAAGTGAAAATCAGGAAAAGGTGATGCTTTTTTGTTTGGGTACTTATTTATTATAATGTTGTTGATGCCATGTACGTCTCATATGTAATAATAATGTGTACGAGCAAGTCTAGCGAGTGAGTCTGGCTTTATTCTGAGCATCTGCTTTACCTCTTTTCTTTTTCTCCATGTTCCTGTTCACTACTGCGCGTAGCGATGTAGCATATTGCAGTGGTTGGGCTGCTGCCATGCCGGCTTCTCTCTCACACTCTCTCCGCTGCTCTCTTCATTCCAACTTCCGTAGCTTTATAAAAATTACCGTAGAGTATCACGACCGAGCTAAATGGTTTGTTAGAAATGTGTAAAAGAGATCATGTTAAAGTCAAACGTTGGGCAGGAGAGAAAGAGAAAAACACTGGAAAGGAACTTGTGTACGACAAGGCACGACATGCAGCAGTAAAGGGATTTTACTGGGCTGGTTGGAACCGTAAAAGAAATACATGCACACTTGCTCATTCACTGGCTCAGGTACAATATTATAAATATGCACAATAAAATCTGGAATTCATTTGATTAGAATTTTTATCAGAGATTTTTCTGAGAACCATGTTCAGAAACAGCAACATGTTATGCTTGCTTTATGCTTAATGTGTGCATGGCATGGTTTTCTTCGTGTGGATTTTTTATTTTACCCACTATAGGATAAAAGGCTTGTGTGTAAAAAACAAAAAAAGTTTTCTAAATAACTACCTGCACACGATTTTTGTTCCTGTAATAAACATAACTAAGAGTAGTAACTGGACATGGCATTCGCATTCGTTTGAATATGTACCTATAATTTTTGTTGGACGCAAGAAAATGAATTTTCGTATACTGACATAACTCGCACAAGATTACCTATATATTTTCGGACTTTTTCCTTCCCTTCTTTTCCCCTTCCATTTTCATCCTGTTTGTATTTTTATTAGACAATTCGGGTTTATTTAAATACAAACAATAAATATACAAAACATACATTCAAATCTTGCACCCAAAGACACATATGCCTTTTTAACCTGGCCTGCTGCTCTGGAGCGCTCTCCAGAATTCTTACAATATAATATTCATGCTGCATTGCAATGTCTCATTTATTTTTTCTATCACTATTTATTTACCATTCCGTTCAAACTTCCGACCTACCCATGTCTGCCTTTTTACATGATTCTCCAAGAAATATGTTAACAGCCGGTACCGGTACGCAGTATAAATTCTCTTCCAGAAATGTGGAAACTGTTTTAATATACGACAAATATTTGCACAAAGATTAAAGGGAATGACGACAATGACTTGTGTATGGTATGTGTAAGTGGAGGCGAGGTGGATGGTCGATCTCTCTTTAAATTCCAAAGTACCTTAAGCCTACATAAAACTTTGATCAATGTTTAAAAGCTACAAAACTTTTTTTCAGAAATTATATTCTTTTTTAAGTCAACGATTTAAATAAAATACGCCGAAGTGGAAAGGCAAAAATGATGATAGTATCAAGTCTAGGAGAAATAATAAATATAAATTTTATTTTTAAAGTAGAATTTTGTTTCTAGTAGGCGAGTTTTTTGGGGCGCCACTTTTCATGCAAGTTATTGCTCTCTCACACTCAGCTCGGTTCAGAAATTGTTCACGATAATATTCTTCATTGTCGTCATCATTTCCATTCGGGGCTTCGTCTGGCTTCGACCCTAGTATTTTTCGTCGAAGTTGTGAAATGAAGTGAACGCACGAGGGAAGAAGTTTTCCATGGAAAGGAGTAAAGAAGAGTCTCGTGGGTTTTTTAATGTTAAATATATTATGAAGCATGGCGACAAGAGCACGTTTACAAGAGCAAGCGACACCACATTGAACACAAGCGAGAACATTTTTGAAATTTTAGTTTTTAACTAAGAACCGTATCAAAAGCGCTAATGAGATAGAGGAATGTATGGGATAAAAGCAAACACTAATTTTACTATTTATTGGTTGTAGAGAGCTAAAAGATGAAAAGTGAAAAGTTTCAAAAACAAGAGTACATAATTACACTTGGCTACGGATTTTATGTGCATTTTATGGAAAATATCGCGGAAAGGATGTGTGAAATTTAAAAGTTCTAAATATGTGAGAATGTTTAAATTTAGCCTGATCTCGAATGAACATTTCTGGACTTTACCAGAGTTCTGCAGTTATGGTCAAGCTGTAAAATGCAATGAAAAAATAATGGGGCAAGTTGCACTAAGAAAAACTGTATACAGTCTACAGTGGTTTGTTAGGGGTTAGTTATCAGTGACACATTTGTGACGTTAGGTCTATAGTGGGACGAATTAATTTAGCCATAATGCTTAGAATTGTTTGTTTATAAAATATTAAAATTGAAAATGTTTTCTGGATAAATTGTGGTTTGGTGGCTTTCTTGGTCACCAACCAAGTTAAAAATTAAATGTGTCTTGTACTCCTAAATAGTATTGGAAGACATATCAGGTTTGCCATTGCCTTATTTAAAAAAGAGAAATTTCTCTTCTCTATAATGGTTTTTTATACATTTTGAATTATTTTATACAGACGTCCTTCCAATTCTCATGCCTTCGTTGGGCGTAAACGTTCTTAAGTTGTTCAAATCGGGTACGTTAAGGAAATGCATAATTTGAGCGCAGCAAGCAAGGGCGAACGCTGGTTTCGTCTTTGTAGGTACTCATGTCCTAGCTAAAGATGGACGATACGACCATACTGACGATGATGAGAATGAAATCTGACAAAGTTGTACACTTTTTTCTTTATGTATTGCCACATTCGAGAGCTTTGTGCTTCATAGCGTGTGTGGAGCATTTATTGCTATTATTGCTACATTATTATATTGTTTTCTTTATTATTATTATATTATTCACCACTTAACTGTTTTCCCACTTCAAAGAGAAACTGAAGTGAATTGAGCAAGATGAAAAAGGAGGTAAAATGTCTACGAAGAAGAGCCTGCAAGCAATTCAATGTGGTTAGGCAAAGGCAAAATGTAGGTAGGCACCACCAAATGAGATTGTAACAATGTTAAGAAAGAATCATAATAAATTCAGATACAGAGAAGAGAGAGAGAGAAATTACATCTGCATAACATTTGTGTTCAGTATTTAAAGCAAAAGCAAAGGTAAACTGGTGTGGTGTGGTGTGGTGTCAGACTCGGAGAGCAAGTGCCCACGCGGTATCATATCACACTGTAGTAGATATTTATTTCCCCATAGTTTGTATCGAATTAGACAGCCTAGGCTTTACCTATCTAACTGAACCGAGGTGAGTTAAGTCGCACATTGCATAAACATTGCCTCCACTGCGAGTAAAGCAACACATGCCAACAGATTAGTGACGTTAGCCTGCAAAAGAAGAAGAAATGTAATGCCTTTACTGTTACTTGCTGCTTCTTACCTATTCTCTAGTGTTGCTGTTGTTGTTATTATTATTACTACAAGACGAGAACAAGTGACATGCAGTTGTAGTACAAGTTATGTCTAGGATGAGGAGACGGACCTACAAAAGAGAACAAGTGGCCCAATCCATCTGTTACGAGTTTTCCGGAAAATGACCGGAAATCTTGGTCAAACTCGGAGGAAATCATGTCTCTAGGGTATTTTCATACGGAATTTCCATCCTCGTCCATTTCTGTTCGGATTGAATGACAGGGAAAGCAGAGATTAAGACTTTTAGTAGCGGATTGCCTGATTGTTTTCCCCGTCCACAATAACGCAATAGAGGATGACGATCATGTTGATGATGATGAAAGAAGAAATAAACGGAATATAATAGCTTAGGCATGGTAAGGCATGATGGCATGCATCACTCACATTAAAACTTGTTAGTTGCTGTTGCTTGTGTGTGCGCAGTAAATAACCAAGTGCAAGTATAAATCGTAGCCAATAGATCGGCGTATCCAATAATGTTAGGTAATGAGAAAGTAGTAAGACATTTAATGCTCATGAATTCAATGAAGAGTGTTATTTGTAGCGTAGGAAAGCTAATCAAGCTTCAGCCCGGTACATTTCTTACTTTTCTTACAAATCATTTATGATCATCAGATCAAGCAGCAGTAATAGGCGAATGAAACACATGGATGAATGAATGGAATCCCCATTATGCCATAACCGCACAGCAATTCATCATCTTTACGTGTATTGTATCTATAAATGTGAAGCATCCACCTTATTCACGTTCACTCTGTTGTGTAACAATAATAATGTTATGATTATCGTGTTAGGAATCTCATTTTTCGTCTTCGTAAAAATGTGTGTAGGTTGGGCCGGGCCAAATCACGTCATCTGCATACTATTATTATTATTACTTTTTCTTGAACCCTGCAAAGTAATAAGTAGGTAATAACATTTAAATAAGATTTTTGAGAAAATACTCAATTTAAAGAGGTATTATCTGTCTGACTGACAAAGTCTACTACACCCTTCGTTGGTTTGAAAACTTTTTATTTTTAAAGATCACATTGTATTTGGATGAAGAGAAAATGTTGCGCGAGTGAAATTGACAAGAACGAAAAGACAAAATAGTCCTACGCACGTACCCACGAGCTTTACTACAAAATGGATGTCATGTCGATGAAGACGATGAAGTCGATGAAGTATGAATTTATTATGTACATATTTTATGGTGTAGTGTGGGAGCACATCGCCTTTTTAAATGCATTTTCCTAAGACGCAGACTCAGACGTCGTCTTCAGACTCATTTCATCGTCCTCTCCATCTTCAATCTTCTTCATCTTAATTGAGCCACTAAAGTGGAATAATTATTCACGAACCTCTTCTATTCTTTTATTTACTCAGACGTGAATATTATTTTTATTTCACACTTTATGGAGTAACTGAGTGAATAAAAATAAAATAACCCTTTGGAAAAGCAGAGGCTCAATACAAAGCAGGGGATAAAAGGGGTGACGATCAATTGATTTTTATACTTGAAAGATATGATGGCGGTATAGTTCACTCGGATGCTGACCACTGAGCGATCTTGATAGTAAAGCCTACATTAATTTGATACTGACTGGACTGACTTATGAGTTATTTGCCGCTTTCATCTTTATGCTTTCCGTTCCGGCAACTGCCTTCTCAAACTCGACTCACCCAAGCAGTCAGCTCAGCGCCGTGCCACTGGAAGCTTCTATATGGACATGATGATGGGATCTGAGAAAGAAAAGAAAATCGAGTAAAAAATACATGACGATTGTGATTGTGATCGAAGCTGGGGAATGCAGTTGTAAAGCCTAGCTCACACGACATGCATTATATATAACAAAATTGAATGCAAAAGCAAAGGGTGAAGGGTGGTGATCTCACTCACACCTTCGTTCAGAGAACGATAAAAAAGAAGATCCGATCCGAGTTCGCTTTAAGAAAAGTTCGTGAAGAAGAGAGAAAGAGGGAGAGACAGAGAGTGGGAGACAAGCCAGAGAGCAAGATAGATCGTTTTACGTTCTCATTCTAATACGACCACGACAGCGACACAGAGGAGGATGAAAGAAATGAAACTGATGTTGTCGAGTTGAGCTAAGGTGAAAAAGGGAACTCGAATCTTCTGTACCTTTTCACTTCAGAGCTGAGAAAGAAGCCCAAGGTGGTACATATGTTGAGTGGAACCAGTAGCGCACACAACTCCTCTCTCTCTCTCTCCCTGATGTTTGGTTTTCTTTTCATCTGCTAGAATGAAGAAGAAAAAAGGGGTTTACATTTATGGGAATCTATGTTTTGCTGCTCTTGTAGAAAATAATATGATATGCGGCATGATGAATTAGCTCTGCTTAAAAAGCCCATGAAGGGAATAACGCAGTACACAGAGAGACAACCACACACAACACATTCCACCCATTCTGAAGTTGAAGCTCTACCCGCTTCAACTTTAGAAGTGAAAGACGGCAAGAGGAAGAAGAGCCACAAAACCTTATATGTTCAGCTGCTTCGCCACATGGGATCTTTTGTTGTGGTCTGTCTTCTTCCCCATCTTAAGCTCATCAAAAAGAATTATGATTATTGGTCATCTTACGATCATTCATTTCTACGTATCTATTCGCAGCTTTGTGTGTAAAAAAGTGAAATATAATGGAGGAAATCTTATTATTATTACGATTATTATGAGAAATAAGAAGGTTTTGATTTGTTGCGTTTTATACTTTACCTACACGGCTACACACATCACAAGTGCATTTGTGTACGTATATTGTTCTATTACTCGGAATAATGCTCAATTCAACTTTCTGATTATTAGGAGTGAGAGAAGTTGTGAACAAGTTTGAGAAGGATGCGAGAGACAAACGTCACTGTAGATTCGGAAAAGAATTAATAAGGCTAATAAATAATTCTCCGTCTTCCACAACTCACTCACTCACCACTCAATCCACCGACATCATGAGTACTGCTTGACTCTTGCCATAGTGAGTGAAGAAAAAGTTGTTCATAGCTTCCTTTAAGGTACAAACTACTTATACTTTGTCAATGAGTTTTTCAAAAGGAAAGGAACAGATGTAATGCAGTTTAACGACTGAAATGTACCAAAAAGTTTTCTTGTATAAACAACAAGAAAGAATGGAGTTGAAAAAGAAGGAAATGTGCGTGGGCGGATGAATATTATGATAAAACAGGACGAAATGATTTCATGGTATTTTCGCTTTGGCTTCGTGTGGATTACTCACTATATCTTAAGCTCGGAGGCATTTTTTTCTTCCACAATTCTTGTGGTTGGTTGGTTGATGGTAGAAAAGTTGTTAACAAAAGCATATCTTATCAAATGAAACGAAGAAAATATGTATAGAGAGATATATTGACTTTTTGTGTCATTATTATCGTTTTTCGCCTTGATTTTGATGACGCTAAGAATGTGGAGGATGGGAAACAACGACAGCATCACTTTCTATCTTTTTTCATTTCTCGATGCGAAGCTAATAAAGGACAAAGCAGGGAGAAGTGGAAGTGGAGGTGTGCACTTCTTTACTCTTTTACTCAAATGTCGAACAAGTGATGTTGAGTGTTTTTTATCATCATTAATTCGACTTCGTCGTCGTATGGCCAGGCTTGCTGCGTCGTGCCGGAATGAGTGAGTGAGTCGCGGGCGAGCAAGATGTATATTTTCCACTTTTTCTTAACTTGTCCATCCTTCTCCAACAATTTTTGACCAAATAAGTCTTGATCCAGTCATCATCATTTTTACTTTATACTTACTAGAAGATTATTATGAGTGCGGGGATGGTGTGGTCAACTTGTCGAGTGGTGGCAGTCTAAGCACTTCTTGCTAGCCAATGGCCAACAACATAAGGATAAAAAATTGAGCCAAACATAACGTCATTATGGACATGTTATACCATTTTTATGTGGTCGTTGTGAAGTGTCTGAGTGAAGACAAAGTAAAAGTAAAAAAGAGAGAAGGATTGACTTGAGTTTAAGTGAGGGGGTAAAATGGTGATATTTGTTGTAATTGATGAGTTGGTCGGCCTGCGTCGCGTTTTTCTTGCTAACTTGCTGGCAGTTAAGGCTGATGATGATGATTTTGGTGGTAATGTCTCTGTTCTACCCATTGTGTCACATTATCGGGTGTCCAATATCCGAGAGACTTTCTATTTTCCAAACCGCTACAATTTTGGACATGTTCGAAGGAGTAGCAATGTAAACTGCGATGTCGAAACACGTTCGCTTCAAAAAGCAGTCAATGCACTTTTTCCTTTCCACTGCACTCGCCCATCGCCAATCCTGCTCTTTTAGGTGATTCATGGATGCCCACTCGATACAGTTTTACCACCTCGACAGCCAACTTGATCATGGTGTCATTCGATTGTCGTTTATTGCAAAAAATACCATACGTAATATTATTGCGACTTTATGTTTGGAATTTGCTGGAGGAGGTCGACTTCGTATATACCACTATAAAATTGTGAACTGAGAACTTTTCGCTTTCTGTGTGTGGTTGACGCTAATCTTTTAACCTATTAGGGCAAGTTTGACCATCTGTCGCTGTCGGTCGTTTAGTCGCTATGTGCTAGTGGTATTAGTAAATAGTTTTTTCCACTAACGCCACTGCTCAGGGTATGAAGAAGATGTAATAAAGTAAAAGGGTAGTAGTAATATTATATGGCAAAACTAAGAGAAAGGTGGTTGGTTTGGCTTGGCTGGCTGGCTGGCGGTATCCTTTTACTTCACTTTGCTCTTCCCTCATTGACTGTAACGTGCTCACTTGGAAGCTCACAAAGAAAGGAGTAAAACTCCCAAACTCCCATCGAGGATACTTTTACTGGGATTGTTGATAGCTGTGATGTGGCAACTTATAGCTTGTAACATGGATTATTGGTAGAGCAACCGCCATTAGAGCCACTCACGACTCACTGTGCTACTATTGCATTCTGCAACTGATGCTGGAAGCAAGGTGAAATTTATACTTCACCGATACCCATTATGTATATGTGTATTTTTCTCCAGTCCATTTTCGTTTGACCGCACCAATGGCACTTTACTTTAGGAGTGTCCTGGTAATCATAGTCATCAGAGGAAAATCTCCTCTTGGAATATAGCTATGCCATCCGTGGAGACTGCGATGAGTCGGTATTGAATTGTTTGGAATGCGATTTTATAGCCTGGACCAGTGGAGTAGTAACTTAACTTGTCCAAAATATGGGGATAGTTTAATTTAATGCGGTGACGTGAAGTGGATGTCTGAAGAGAAGAGAGAGTCTTTATCCTTTAATTTCATCCTTTTTGGACCATCCATCCATCCATTAGCCAAGGTTGGCTGGCTTTTCATGGTATTTTATGACAGAGGGAGGACATGCTACATGCATGCGGGTTGTTTTGGACTCCCTTCGCTCTCATCTCTCTTTCCGAAGCTGCGTCGCTGTGAAAATTCAGCAAAAGCCGGAGGGAAAGTTTTTTCACCTTGTACCCACCCAAAAGCAGGAAAATGTTTACTATACCAGTGAACGACAACTGTGACGATATCTCTAATATTCCCATATGTAGAAGAGCGGGTAGGAGGCAGAGCGATGTTTGCATTGTTACACTCTGGTTGAATTACACCATTTTTATATGTATATTCAACCACAAATTTCATTTCCCTTTTGGTTTTGTCCGTGAGCGAGTGAGCAGCGAGAGAGGAGAAAAGAAAGGAAGAAAGGGTGAGAGATAAGATAGGAGGAACACTTGGTTCGTTCATCGTTCTCTTCGTACGTCTTTCGTCGTGTGAGCGCTTTTCGCTTGCGTTTGATGGTGGAATACATAAATTTCACGAGAAAAAGATCTTTATAACATATTTTGCCATGAAACGTTCTCCACCAGTGTAACTTAACTCGTAGTGGTTGGGTTGAGGGTACAGCCCCTGTAATTAATTACTATGACTTGGATTTTTTGGCCAACCTCACCATAATCTGCACTTACACGTTTACCGCAATAGATTACGATTTTTTCGTGGCAATAAGAGCGATATCTTAAGGATGGGTAGGACAGGAGGAGAAATAAAAATTAGCAAAGTTTTTTGGAAGCCTACACAATGTAAGGATATTTACACGCTAATATTTTTGGAGTTGTGGTGGCACCGTGCTAGAGGAAAAGAGGTGGCATGCTGCATTAATTAAATGTTCCTTTGGTTTGGTCACACCTCAGCTCAGAGGTACTTTATTTCAGACGTAGTTAGTTGTAAAAGGGAGAGGAAACTTCAACTTCACTTAGAAAATTAGAAGATGAAAGGGAAAAATGTAATAAATGCATGATTCATTTCGCAGTAAGTTATTTTATTATTGTTATCATGATTGTGGTCGTTTTTGGAGCGAGTTATAAACTTGGGTAATGTAATTACTTGCTATAACTATACATTTCATCGGGTAGTATAATAACACCAGCATTATTTTTTTGTCTTTGCTTCTGCTGATGGTGGTGCTACTTTTGTTGTGACACGATTTGCCTGACGTGGAATTGGAATACGACTTTTCCTTTCTTGGTGAAAAAATAGTGGAATTATTTTCTCTTTTTTATTTGCTCGTTGTTTGCAGCAGTGTAAGAACAACGAATGCGTTGTCATTCCGTGGGTCATAAGAATTTTCTCGAGAGAGATGAAATCAGCATGCTTTCTCTTCTTGTTTCCTCCTACTTCCCTTTTTCTGTTTAAGAGAAATGCCGCGTCGGCGAGTGTGTGTCTCCGTGTCTGCATATGTGCATGTACGTACACATGGGTGAGCGAAGCAGAACAAATTGGATTGTGTAAAAAAGGGGAAGTCGACTCCAATTACAGGATTAATTTGGATTTCCTGGAAAAGGGACAAGACAGTTCAAGACAACTCTTCTCTCACTTTCTGTTTTCTTTCTTACCACAAAAATTCTGACGATGCTGTTGAACGTAACGTGTGGCGGCAGGAGCGGTAGATTCGGGCGCACTTATGTGGTATCTGGAGCTGTTTCTTTTTCTCCTGTCCTGAACCAAGATAAACTTGCAAAAGTTGTAGCTAGTGATCCTAGAAAATGCAGTTTGATCTCGATGATACTTCACTGATGATTCCAGCTTCACTCATGAGAAAAGGAGTTGTCGACGGTGAACAATATATTATGAAAATGAAGTCGAATTGAATTCCGTCATGGTACCTCTGTCTGCTGTGAGCATCTGCATTGTATCACCGTACCAAAAAAGAGAAATGCAAAGTAGGATGAATTATCTGAATGAAACACATGCATGTGAGTGAGTTAGACACGAAGTAACTTCCCCTGTAAATGGAGAGACGGTGCACATAAAAAGGACCGCAAAATTATTATGCTGTATTAGTTTGACTTTTCACCCCCTGGTATTCACATCATCATCTAATCTCATTCAGCTCAAGCGGAGAGAGGAATTGAGACCGTATATTTACACTTGTATAGTTTACTTAATTGAATGAATGGGATTTGAATAAGCGAGTGATATGCGTGGTGCACTACAACTTCTCGTTTCTGTGGAGTGCTCTCAACTTCCAATTAGATCATTTGTGAATCAAATCATGTCTCATCAAAAGATGAAGAGGCAGGAACGGCAGGCACAATTATTTCTCTTTCAAATCCATTCCCCGTCAATAATCACACTGCAGCAATTCATCATAAATTGATGATGACGTTTGGTGGTCGTGGTTTTTTGACAAGTGTAAGGTACTTATGTCCCAATAGTCAAATGAGTAGGGATGGGCTAGGTACTTGACCGCTGTCAGGCACTGGACACGTGATGACTCGATCCAGCCACAGCGAAGATCCAGCTACAAGAATCATGACTCTCATGAGATGACGTCAATATTATGTTTTATGCGACTGAAGAGGACGACCAAAACCACAGTAGGAAGGAAGGAAGGAAGCTTTTCAATAGATTTATAATAAACGGTTGTTCTCCACTCAGCTCGCAAAACACGTACACAATAAGAAAAGAAAGCAGGTTCGTCTGGTGATGACATGATATGATCAGCAATGAAGATTGCTTTTCTTTCTAGGCCTGACTTGAAAATGAAGCCAGAAGAAGAAAACTTGTATCTGAATTGAACACGCGGGAGCAGTAGGTAAAATACCCAGTAGCTTGTCAATTTAGGCAGTTTCATTCTCTTCCTCTTTTGCATATATCATTAACCAAAGGAGAAGTAAGAAAAACACGTCCACCCGCAGTCAGCAGCGTCTTGCTTTGTCGTCGTTGTTGTAAATAAATGAAAGGAATAGTTTTACATGGATATTATTACTCGTGCAGCTTCTTCTTTTCGTCTCTCTGTCAGCGTAGAGTTTGTTTCGTCTTCGTCTACGTCAGGATTGCCAGCTAATTTAATGGGGTGACTTGTTGAGGAAAATCGTAAATAACGTAATAAAAGTTTTTTATGTGATTTATTCTAATAGTTCATCAGTAGCTAAAGAACCAATACACAAATAACTTGAACGCAATCAGTGAAAGAGGAAAGTTTGTACTTGGCTGAAAAATCTTATTAGCAGCTTGGAGAGAAATGCATTTCTTTAAATATCAACAATAACGGCGCTTCTGCAGAGATTGTCGAATTGTTGAATTTGTTTACTAAGTAAAAACTCGTAACTAGTACTTTCAGAATTTCATTGCGTAGGTATTTGAAATTATTTGCGTGTCCTACTTGATTTTAATGCGGAGCACATCCTCCGCATTTAATTCTCAAAATGATTTATCGGAGGTCCCTTAGGGATGATGCAATGTAGGTAGTTATTGTTACTTGTTACATTTCAGTGTGGAGGAGGCTGATACGCTCTGTTTGTGTATACCAAGGTGCGATGTGCTACTTGAGATATTTTCATACAGAATAACATTTCATTTGAAGTCTAGTCGAAGTGTATCTGACTTCCTTCGCTCATAAGGTGCGTCTGATTCATCGACCGGTTGATGAAACAGAGAACGTGGGTTGAAAATCGTGGACATTCTAATTATAGCCAACAAATTAATAGTAAAGGAAATTAGTACCTCCTCAAACGAGGAAAGGCTCTCAGCTGTGACTTAGGCATTATAAAAATTGAAGATATTGACTCAACCTATTCATTAATTCGTTGTCGGTAAAGAAAAATCTTGATTCGGAGGCGAAAGTTTTACTGACAACAGAAAAGAGAAAATTAGCTCACATTTTTCATCAAATGCAATGCAAGGGTTTTACGAATTCAAATCAATAGAGCGTAGATGGCTGTATTATACTAAACTTGTATTTTAATGGAAATGTAGAGTAAAAATTAAGATTTTCCAACCACCCACAAGCACAATGAAGGGCAGACAAGAGTTGCTACTTTTAATTCACGACCACGCTGCCCAGCACAAACAATGGATTTATACTGTTATTACGACGTGACGTAGGCAATTCCCTTAAATCAGAGAGAGAGAGACAGAAAAACTTTTGACTTCTTGTGTGCACCCACGTTTCTGTTACAATGTCTTTTGTCATACATTAATTATTAGTTTGCCACCATAAAAACACTAAAACTACATGTCTTGCATAATAATATTTTTGCCTTCATAAAACACAAGAATTGTGGGCTTGTCCTAGATTTTTGATAACAAATTACAATTATATTGCCAGTAATAGAGTTCTGTCACTATCAAATAAAACATCAGCTACCTACCCACAGGAGCATTGGCAAAAAATGTTTTCTCATTTTAGCTCCGAGGTTCTTTTAGTCAATTCGTAGTAACTTGAAATAAATGTTTATCGTTGGTCAATTTTTCAGGTGAGGTACAATGACAATGACATGTGTCGCCATTGATTTCATCTCTTTGATAAACAAGCTCGCTCGTTTGTAGTTTGCTAAAATAGTGGAACAAATAAAAACAGTGCACACTTTTATATTGAGACCAAAATGAGAATAGAATTTGTTCAACGAAAGAATCTTCCAATGAGGCAGATTTTACGACAGAACTTCAATAAAAATAGAGGTCGACCACTGCTGAGCTATGCTATGAGTCAGCGAGAGAAAGATTTAGACATTTTCATCTTGTTCTGCTCCAAGGAAATCTTTGTTTCCACACAAAAAGAGCACATCAAAACGTGGTGCAATTTTTTCTTTTAGTTGTCAGCATTAAACTCATTGATGAATTTGCAGGAAAGGGTACATGTCTGGCTCAAAGGGTGATCCTGTTGTGTACCTGTAGGTTTTCGTGTTACTGAGCGTTTCCCAATGTGGACAGAAATAAAGCACTGCATTCAACGACTGAGGGAGGTAGGTACGCGTAGTAGGCATGTTCATTAAATGATTGATGGTGATTGTTTTGCCCTGGTGGCATTTCATGTCGCTTCGTGTTCACTGTTCACCGTCAATGGCATCATCGTCATTCTGGTTTTCGTGAAAAATTATTACAAGTATCAACATCAACCCTTCGACAATATTTGTTGTTTTCTTGTTTGACGGAGTTTACGTATAATGCACATTATTGATGCGTTGTTCTAGGAAAAACTAAAGAATTCAAGTTGAGGCTGACTGCGAGAGAGCGAAAGCAAAGCAGAATAAAAGAGTGATTCATTGACTCCCTCAAATAAAGTGATATTTCTGCCACGACTAAGTGATATCATTTGGCTCCATTGTCCTTTTCTCATTTTTTATTTGTCTCCCTGATCATTTACCTCTGATAAATGCTGGGTTCGAGTAATGCGATTTCTTTATTTACTCTACAAGGGATTCATTAGTGCCTTATCGTCTGGTGGTGTGGGACGCGCCAAATCTCATTTAATATAATAAACATAGGCACATGAAACCTCTTGATAATGCAATATGCTTTTACCGTTGGTGCTAAATGTCGGTTCTACTCTCTGCAGAGTGAGTGAGCCAAGCAAGAACTGCTGCAGCGACGCTAGAAAAGAGGATGATGATGAAGGGTGTCAAAAGTGAATTTTAATGAGGCTTTTGTTGTGTTTGTTAATAATAACGGTGTGTTTTCAGAAATTGGAGTACCTCTGCATGTGCCTTCCAATAGCAGTTGCTCTTTTTTGTTTTGGCGTTTCACTTGGGTTGTAATGTAACCTCGGCGAAGAATTTAGATTTTATGTGGACATTTTTCATCATTACAGTCATATCAATTTACGAGCTTGTTCAGATTACCATTTCAGAACTGCATTGCAGTAGAAAATGGATGTATACTGTATTATAGCATTGTGATGATATGTCATCCTCATCTAACTAATACACACTTTATACGCAATAGTAAAATAATAACGAAGCGTGAAAAGTTTTCACCGTCTTTAGCACGTAGTTTCAAAAAGGCTTTTTAAAACGGTAAATAATAACATCATTAGAATAATTGATGGCAAATATGTCACAAAGAATGTGAGAATGGTTTGAATCAGTAAGGAATGTGATGTGGGCGTGCTTCACACATTACGCTACAAACACAGAAAAATGCTTTCTTTAACAGTTGGACAATGTTTTAATTAAATATCTTGTTTTATTTCTTTGCAGAGATTGCTCGAGTCCGAGGTAACCTCTTCCACCTTTCTGGCACAAAGACAGAACCTCTTGAACTTCCCGAACCTGTAGGTCCAGTAGTCACATTATCCGAGAAAGTTTATGTTCCAGTCAAGGAGCATCCAGACGTAAGAAATCATCTTTATTACCATTACCATTTTTTATATTATTTGTCTACGAAGGAATAGTGAAATATTATGTTACTTTGTTAACTGACACGATCATGTTGATCATCGTGAAAGTTGATGATGGAGATGGATGGAGCTGATTTCAAATGCAAATATAGCTCTTCAAATTCTTTCTTTGAATAGAGTATTTTTAGTCTTGGAATCAAATTCGAGATTTCTTATGTACATAATATTACATGTGAGCGGAGAGAAGTTGTTTATTTTAATGATGACTTCTTCATTCGATGCTCGCGTCTACTTCTTATGATGTTTCATTAAATGTAATGTAATCCAATGTAAATTTTTGCAGTTCAATTTCGTCGGTCGAATACTTGGGCCAAGAGGAATGACTGCAAAGCAGTTGGAGCAAGAGACTGGGTGCAAAATTATGGTCAGAGGGAAAGGCTCAATGCGGGATAAAAAGAAGGTACGTTCAATTTTTCTCCTTCAGCTACTTCTCTCTGCACGTTATTTATGGCAGTTGACGCTTCCTTCCCGTTCCCGTGATTTTCATGATTCGCACAGCTTATGGATTTTTCATCATCTTCACTCTTGATCACCATGTTTTTTTAAAATAATGCGTATACCTATGTATATATTTCCCTTCCCGTTTTTCTTTACCATTTCCTTAAAAAAATATGTGAGCGCTATGCCAAAGAAAAAAAGAGAAGACTGTGGAAGGGCTGTCAAAAATGTTTGAATTAGTGAGAAATATTAGTGATACAGTTAGTTTATATGAAAAACTGAAACTGAACTTCCATACATACAACGTTATTAAACCTCTATTACCAATGTGATACGACTTCGTCTGCAAGAACAACGCCAGAAGCAGGAGAAAAATCACCACAGTCAATTTAGCAGCAAACACAGCACAGACATCCAAAATATTACAGAATTTTTCTTTTTACACAGACACAGGGAAAAAGTTAAGTATTGCTTGAATCTTAGGAAAAAAGAAAGAAAAATGAAGTGCGACTCGTTTCAAAGACGAGTTCATGCCAACTCAATTTCCATCTATCTCTATTTTTACTCCACCACCGCACCGCTTCTAGAAGAAGGGCATCAGGCAGGACGGAGACGATAATGATGAAGACATTTTGATGCACACGAACCCTTCCGTATGTTCCGTGCTGTGTGGTTCTTTTTCCTGAACAGAAGCTAACAAGATGCTCAAAGAGAGAAGGGTTTAGTTTTAGTTTGCTCTTTCAATAACCGCACAACACTGAAAAAACCAACTTGATTTCCACAATATTCGAATAGCGTTAAATCTACCTAAGTATACGTATATGTTTAATGTGATGTGGATGTGGGCATGTTCGAGTGACTCTGGTGGAGCGGTGGAAAATATTCAGTCACTCCCGCTCAGTTAAAGAAGCAAATCTTAACGGTCTGGTTTCTGGAAAAAATCTAAATATGGCACTAAGATGAAGATGATGTATGTGTTACAAGCAAGGTTTCCTTTACACCACTGCTGCTGTTGTTACCCTGTTTGTAAGTCGTATTTTTTGCTTCTTGGTGAGCCACGGCTGAATCACAAACAAACGCTGCAATATACTTGGACTTTTTATCCCTTTCTCTTTGGCTGCCAAAGATGTCTCCTTTCAAACGGAAAATTATTGCATACATGAATTTTGCGTTATATAAAAATAATGTATGTATGGCTCCACCTAAGCGTAAGAGGATTGCAAAGAAAACAAAATAATTTTTAGACTTGCTTCTGTCATCTCTTCTGATGCGAGTTTTATCCGATGCAAAATATACTTTGTGTATGATTTTACCACTTGTGTCTTTCCCGTTTATCCTTTTAAACTTAGCTCATCGCTCCACTTGTACTTCATTGCAATCATCGTCTCTTTAAGGAGCTTCTTCTCTTCGTTTTCCTTAATCCGATCAAATATTTGGTTTGGCTGCCTCCCTTACTTTTCCTTCAACTCTCGTTCCTGTCGATATGCTTCCTGTAACTGTGACATTCTCCTGTGTCGTCTTTCGATCTTGGAACGTCGAGATATTTTTAAGCATGTTTGCTAAAAAGATTTGTATCGAAAGTGTATAAATAATGTGTCATGCATACATATTACATCAGGAAGAGTTGAAATAATACGATTATAATATTATGCCAGTAGGCATTTAAGACAGTCTAGCTTTTTTCCACTACACTTTTTCTAATATTTATAGCAAGTGCTGACAGAGGAACTTTACAAAATCTTCGAAAAATTACTCTTTCATTCGCATTATTTAAGCGAACGCTGTTATTGACGGTTATGATGAGAAGAACTAAATCTACACTGTTATACTTTCTCTTCGTTGTTACTTTTGTTTGCGCAACGACAAGTTTCTGACTGAAAATTTTTGAGCATTTGCAGTAAACTTTTATTGTATGCTAAATGAAGTTATAATGAACTACATTTACCTTATCACTATTTTGCTGCATTGAAGCAAAGCATCATCATCATCGTCAACGTTTTGCATTTCCCTTTAGTATTTGCTCTAATGCTTTTTAAAACTGTTGCCAACTATGAAGAAGGAAGTGAACAGAGTACTTTACAGTTATTGAATAAACTGCACGGAAAATGGAGGATGGATGAGATGAGAAGGGAATTCGTGTGATTACCTTACCATACGACCATATCTGGATGAAATAAAACTTGTCATGTGTTTTTCCTCTCGTCGTGTTCTATTTTTTCGAGAACGAAAAAAAACTCTTTACTTACTTTACTCTCAAAGAGGAAGAAGAAAAAACGACGACATGACATGGAAAGAGACACGGACTGGATGAAGATCGACATTCAGAGATATGGCTTTCTTTTTGAAGTTTTTCATTCAATCAGATCTGTGTAAATAATATATTAGCTACTTTACAACATTTTCTTCCGTCCTTTTCCCCCAGTTTCTTTTGCGTAAAGTGAATCTTTGAGGAAAACAGCAGGTAGGAAAAGGATCAAAATGAGAAGTTTACTTAAAACTTATCATCAAAAGAGAAGAAACGGAAACGCCATCCATATTCTATAAGAAACCAGCCACCACCCTACATCAGTCAAGTCAGCAAGTTAACCAACCAAACCACAATTACGGAAAATAATTTTTTCCAGTGGACCATGCACTGAATAAATGTGAAGAGAGTAATGGTTCTAGAAATGGCAAATGACACCAAAGCGCTAGACTCTGCCTGCAGAGAACTGCTTTAGAACAAATCCGGGTAGATATTATTGGAAGCAGGAAAGAATTGCTTTCCTTTTAGATCATTTTTTCAATTCATTTTTATTTCGCTTGTCCTAACATTATCAGGAATTTAGCTCAAGTTTGTCTTCGCTTCGGTTTATCCGTAACCAATATGAAGGCAAAAAACCAATAGAGTATGATGATGATGCAAATGCTTGTAAGATATTATATCTGTGTTTGTGTATACGAAACTGAGAAAATCCTTCGATATTATGTTTGTGCACTTGCTACGTACACAAATCTTGTTTGATTTTTTTGGAAACGTTTCACGGAAGTTAGAGACATGAGGCAACTGTTTCCTTTCGTGTTTTTTCTTCTTCTTCTACTTCATCGTCGTCATCGTCGTGTTGTGTTCTACTCTTTTTTTCATCACAAGCGCGTTATGGAATGTCATGAATGATGCATAGTAAGTATGTATGATATGCATTTGCATCCATGATGAAATACGTTATGGCACTTGACGGGAGAAGCGTGTGGTAAGGGAAGAATAATACTCAAGAGAGCTGTTAGTGATGTTGGAAGGGAGTAAAAAATAATAATGAGGTAGTGAATAGCATGGTAAAGTAAGAAATGGCGGTCGTTTAAGGAATGAAAGCAAGCAAAATAGACGCATGCATGGTATTTATGTGGATGTGGGAAATGCCAGCGACTCGGTGACTACTAGCGGTAAATAGCCTGAATCCATATTCCATTTTGATAGTATTATGGAAGAAAATGAACGTAGGCATCGTATATACAAAGGAAAACATAGTTTTATGTGGCTACAAATAAAATGAAAAAGCTGAAAAAGTCAAGTAGTTGTTTTGTGCGTTTGTTTGGTATTTTTTGTGGATATATCTGTTTGCTTGCTCGTTCGGATGATATGAAAAGGGTGAAATATTTTTTTGAGAAGAGATGAAAACTCTTTCTTACATTTATAAAGAGGACAGATGTGTTTGATTTAATTTAGTTGGTTCACTTGACTAGAAGTTGTGGAACTTTTCTTTATATTTCTCTCTCTTTCTTCTCTCTTCTGTCTTTGGCTTGTTTGCTTTTGTTCTTTTTTCGTTTTCCCTTTTGTTGTCTCTAAATTTACTTTTTAGTTTTGCTAGATTAGACAGGGAGTGAAGTTAAGTTATTGTGTCGTTCTTCTAGACACATTTTATTCTCTTTCTGAGCAATAAGCACAAAAAGTGGTTCGTGTGGATGTGGCAAAATACATGCCATTTCTCAATTGACTTTCAACAAGAACGGAAATACATGAAAAAACAAGGGAAAACGATGTATTATTGTTATTATTATTGTACCCTGATTTCCTTTCTCGCAATGCTAAAGTCAAATATTTTTTTGTTTCTTTCACTTCACTCCTCCACGAATTGCATTCTTCTAGAAGCGAACCAAGTAAATAAGCAAAACATGGTCGACATAACTCGAGATATTTGATGAGATGATAGTATTAGTATGTATATAGTAGACTTCGTTTCATGTTGTAGACACGTAGGTAAAGATAGATTGGGATTCTCAGATTTTATGTTGCATTTTGGAGAAAAACATGAAGGAATGAAGAAAACGATAAGATATTTTTGTTTGTTGGATGATGATGACGATGGTGGTGATATAGAGAAATGCTCTTTTGGTTCTCCACATTACATTCAAAAGGAAACATGCTTTCGATGGGAAAAGAAAGAAAATCATGAGAGTGTGGGTGTAGGTGGAAAGCAAAAAACGCGAACATGTCGGCCGGTCGGCCGGTTTCCTATTTTATATTAGATTCAGTTTCTTTTCCTTTTGTGATTCTGTTATTGCCTCTTTTCTACTGTATCCCATCTGACTGACTGGTTGCGCACGAACGAGACATAAGGCACGGAGTAAAAAAGAAAAGGAACAAGAGGCAAAGGAGCACATGTTCACTTCATTTCGATATCATCTGAAGTTAACTGAACGATGAAAAATAACGCATTCTGCTTCTGTAAGTGTTGAGAAGGAACATGATACACAAACAGATGATCCTTTTACATTGATGTCGCGGAGGGAAAAGGAGATCATCCAAGGTTTTAATTTGGAGGAAGAATGAAGGGAAACAGAGGAGAGGAAGAACCTTTTTAATGCCATGGAGTGGAGTAATAAGGTTAATCCGTTAATATTCCGTTTTCCACTGATGTGATGGGAAACGATGTTTGCTCGTTAGTAATTTGGAAGTATTCAAAGGACGGTGGTGTAAAAATCCTCCTACAACATAACTTCACTTTAACATGTCTCACGCAATTGTGAAGTAATGTGGAAAATGCTATTTCGCTTCGTATAACTTTGTATATTCTATTTGTTATTTCGGTGAATCCGGATCGAACTGAAACATTTTTTCGTCTGTTCTGTAGAAAAAATTACGGCTGCGTACATTGAAAGCAGAGGAGAGTAGCATTACTCGTAGTCGTGCTAAAGTTTGGATATGTTGTTTTAAATGAAAAGCCAAAAGTTTTTATAAAAGTAGAAAGTGGTCTCCGTAAAGATACCTAAAGTTTCAAGTAAAAGGAAAATGTGCCTGAGCCTAAATACACTGATGATCATGTTTATTGTTTATAGTTGAGAGTACACCAGAATTATACTCTAACGGTAAATGTATGCATAGTTTTATTAAAGACAGCGGAAAAGATTACGTCAGCAACGAAAATCGGCGCAAATACTTAAGTGGTATAGTCTAACTTTTTCAAATTAAATTTACGGTGGCGGTGATGAGTTCAGTGCTGACTGAATTTCAGCATGTACATTGTGGACGAATGTGTTACTAACAAAATACTAATAGTGGCTTGGCAGGGAAGAGAAAAGAGAGCGACAGAGGCAGAAGCAGAGGCAGGCTGAGTTTTGAAAAAAGTTTATTTTTAGTTTGCTTCCTTTGCCCAATATAGTCATTCCTTCTGTTTCTCCTCAAGTCATCATCGTCAGAGTAGACACGTCTTATAGCCATACGATGATATTACAAAATAATATATTATTGTACGTATGTGCACTGTACACACACGCGTTTGACTTTTTCTTCTGCTTCTTTGAGAAGATCGAAGGAAGAAGTGAAAGATTCTTTTTAAACTGAAAATGAAAATCTGCTTGTTTACAGTTCTGAAAGGAATATCTGGTTTTTTGCTACCGAAGCTATTGAAGCCATTTGCTTTTGCCGTTGCTTGTGTGTATAAAAAGTTAATGTTACAGTTGTAAGCACACACGGAATAGAGAAAGAGACAGAGAGCAGTAAACATGCCCATTACGTCTGTGGCCCATGAAGAGGAAGATGATGATGTTATATTTTTGCGACTAACTTGCATATTATTATGTGTATAATTTACATAGCCGATAATAATCTCTGTCCTTTGCTCCGCTTTATTGAATTACTTCAAAATCGTTTTCGCCTCCCCTACATTTCAGTCAACATCAGACTGCTTCCTGTTCTAAATGTTGAGAGAGATGTGTGATGTGTGCGTTATTGGGTGTGAGAAAATTTGAAAAAGTATTTTAGGTTGAAACGGAACCCAACGAGGAAGTAAAAATAAGTATTGCATTATGCTTTATGCTGTACTTAAAGAAGGATTTCTCTTGATATCGCGAAATGCCAGTGGTTTGCTCCTTGTGTGAAAGTCATTTTTCATTGTAAATGTTCCTCTCATGATGGTAAAGATGTGTAATTAAATGAATAGGAAAAATGATGCTTTTTTATTTATTTCTTGGAAAGTTGGAATAAGAAAATAATCTGAAAGGAAAAATTGATTCAAGTTGTGTCGAACATATGCAAAGTACAGTTTTGCGACTTGCTTTGGGCTAATCTAATGAATAATCAAGTTTTCAGCGTGGGATGACAATAATGTTGTTGGCTTCTTGACTGATCATGAACTTTCTATCTCGGTAGCCTTCAACCCGTTTTCTTCAACTCTTCTTTTTTTCAAAGTAGAATCGAATAGTTAAATAGATATTGGAGCTGCGAGGTGTTGTGTGTAATGTCAGCCTAGTTGGAAGAAATAGCAAGTGTACGAGACGTAGCGTGTCGCTGCTGTCACCGCGTAATAATACCTATTCCACTTTCATCTGCACCATGCCGTATTCTATGATACCCCAAAGACATGAATTTTTTTGGCTGTTGTTCTCGAAACTCGAAAGAAAGACAGGAGTAGGCAGGAAGGAAGTCACATTTTGCTGTTGATTCATTTTCTAGTTCTCCTACATGTGTGCAAGCAAACGACATGTATCTAAGTGAAAATGATGATGATTACCCTACAGCGAGCTTTTGACAGTACGATTATTAAATAGCACCAGGATTGTTGTTGTACTTCACCTTGTGTTTTTGTTAGTGTTTGCTAAATCTGTGAATTTTATTTCATTACTGATTGAATTGTAGCATCCTCGACTAATCTCTTTCTCTCTGCTGCTCACAGCTTGAATCTTTTTGGCAGCCAGGCATTTGTTTATGGTGCGTCGTGAGCAACCCAACCCAACCCACCCATCTTCACTCTAAATCTCACTCAAGCGTACTAAAAGCTAATAGTAATGACCCTTCGTCCTCTTTTGCTTTGCTTACGTATCTCGAATTTGTAGCTAAACAACGGTTAATATTCCCGTTCCGATTACTGAGGTTCGTAACTGGAATGCTTCGCTTGAATGGTAATTATTACCCCATCCCAACGGGAAGTTTGGCCATGTCACAACACCAGCAGGTTTTATGGAAATCTGTTAAAGGAAACAAAGCGACAGAATGCAACTGAACGAAAGAATGTAAAATATTGGTTCCATTAATGCTTCCTGGCTAAAAAATGTGACACAAAATAAAATGGCACATGATGTATTTTCCCAAGACTTCCAAACTCCGCTAGGAGAAGAACGACTTTCGAATTAACAGGTCGTAAAGTGGGATTAATGTTTCCTATGTCATTGAAGATGTTCTCTCAGACAGTACTTATCAAGTACAGAGAATTCGTTTGAGAAAGAGCAAAAATAATATTAGTTCATTGGCTCATCTTTCCGTCATTTGCACGTTTCCATTGCATTGGTGCTAAAAGGGGAGAGAGATCCTGTTTCACTTCTCTTTACTTTTTGCTAATTTTCTCTCACCCTGTCATGGCGTGCCGAAAGTGTAAATCGGTGTCGGCAATATCTGTAACATGGAGTAAATGTAATCAACAGACGACTTTCCAAAAATCCTTCGAAAAGGTAGAAGCAAATGTGTTTCACTTCTAAAAGAGAAAAATGAAACAATATTTTTGTTTTATAATATTATTTGGTAGTGTTGCTTTTGAGCTCGATACAATGTAGAAAGTTGTATCATGTTCAGTTCAGGAAAACGAGAGGATGTAGTAAAAAAGTTGGTTTTTGCAACATAGTCACAAAATGATCTATTCATGTTTCTCTTTGGCACAAACTAATATGATATCGATATGCATTCTTGTCATATGTCTGAACTGCTCACTCCTCTTAGAGCACAGCAAGTGTAAAATAGCTTGACTTGAAAACGCATTTTACCCCGAAGTAATTATAGATAGTTTTACCCTCCTCCCATTCCTCTTGCCCTCCATCGTCTTTGCTTTGGGTTCTCTCGGATGAACTCTTTTCTGCTGATGAAGCTGCCGTTGCGCATTTTTTCGCTGCTCATCTGTAAACTGTTATTTTTTCGCAAAACATAATAAACATTTTGTTGGAGGAAAGATGTAAAAGTTCTGTGTTCAGCTTTAATAGCAAGCGTCAGGGAAAATGGGTTGATTTATGATGAGATATTTATGTTACAAACAACATTATATTTTTGAATGAACATTTAATGTATGTTTTGGTTTAATTTTTTGAATTTTTTGCAGGAAGAGCAAAATAGGGGCAAACCAAATTGGGAACATCTAAATGACGAGCTCCATGTGCTCATCACTGTGGAGGATACGGAGAACCGGGGCAAAATGAAGCTTCAACGGGCAGTGGATGAAGTGAAGAAACTCCTGGTTCCGGTATGTCCATTATAAGTTTTTATCACGAAACCCTAACAGCTTTTTGCAACATTTTTTGTCGAATGCGTTTAATATTTAAAACAAAATGAAAAATGCCTGCTACAAACTTACCAATATACACATAAAAATACAGAAGCATTACAAGCGAACTGTTTCAGTCAGTTTTGGTTGGTGTGCTTCTGTCTGAATTTTATTTAGCAACGGATCCAAGTCTGTTTTGTGTATGATGATGTCATGCGAGCGAGTGAATCTGCCCTCACACATTTGTCTCGTTTTATATTATTTGGGGAAATATTATTTGTAAACATTATAAAAACGTAGAAGACTATTTTCGTGCCTGAGTACATTATGCAGTTTTGTTTAAAAGTCTAAGAAAATCAAATGAGGTTTGGCAGCAGTCACGAAGCTAAAGTACTCATTTAAAGAGAGGATTGGTTTTGTTCCATTTTGAGTGAAAACAGAACTGAAGTAAAAGTTTCTTTACTTCCATTTTTCTTTAGTGGAAAATGTCTAGTTTGAAAGAGAGAAGGAAGAAAAATTTCGTGAAGAGATGTGATGTGGCTGAACATTATAACTTTTTGTTAGTTATTGCTGTCCTCTTATGTGTCTTCCTGACTTTTTAGTTAGCACACTTACGAGTGGTGAAAAATTCCTGTCATTTTCGGTAGGAAAATAAACTTTAACTTTGCTATATTATAATAATCAGATATCAAGTGCATTTATATGGATGAGTGATGCATACGAAATGATGATGACGGGTTTTTAACGAGGAGAGTAACTGAAGCCACGAGACACAATCTTTTTATAAACTGAACAAACTTTTTAGTCATGCTTGAGAAATCACATCACATTTCAGAAAAGGGGCAAAAAATTAAGGCAAGAAAGAAAACGAAAGAATTAAATAAAGAATTTTTTAGTGGTAAAGGGCCACACATGGCAGATGAGTTTCTCCGCTAAAAAGACAACTCATGCATTATTATTGGGTTGACAAGAACAAGGCACAGTGGATTGTGCCCTTTTTATATCGCCGCACTGACAAAATGTGTTTAGGAAACGTAAACGAACTTATTTTTATGGGAGTCACATGTGCTAGCCTGAAAAATAAAAACGATTCCGTTTCTCTTTTCAGATCTTGACTTCTCTTTGTCGAGACTTTTAAAATATGTAATACGGCTAATGTGCAAATCTTGTAGCAAAAAAAGACAAAAAGATCGCTTGACCCATCCTTTCCCTTGTAAAATTGGTAGTAACACGAGAGAAGAAAGAAGATAGCGGAAAAGAGAATTGTCGACAAAAAAAGGAGAGTGGTTAAAGCCCTAGTTCGTTTTTGGTATTGCCATCCTCATCATTTTACTCTGCCTTTGACAATACTTAAATACACGGTTTATTCACAGTTTTGGGATGTTTGCAAAGCAAGAAGGGAAAAGGTAGCGAAGGAGTAGAAAAGCTTCATTTAACTGAATTGAATTTTCGTTCAGATGTGTTTTGGTTAGGAATTTTTGAGGTTAGCGTTAGCACGGAGCAGAGGAAATCAATCGCGGCATAAAATATGAACGAGGACAAGCTTTTAGCGATTATCAGGGACACGGGTTAAAATAGAGGAAAAGTGGTGGAGGAAGGGGCCAAGTGTTATTACTTGTGCAAATATATACATGTGTGTGGGCAGATAAGAGAAAGGCGTGAGATAAGAAAAAGGGTTCTCTCCTCTATCTCCACTTTCAGGTGCGGGCATTCGCATCGTATTGCATGGCAGGGTGAAGTTAGCAATAATGGGACCGTTGATGATAATGCGTTTGCCTTTGGGTTTGATCTTATTTAAGAAGAGGAGAAAAGAGAAAAGGAAGAAGAAGTGAATGCTTAGTTATTTGGCTGATTGCGAGTTCTTCTCATCAAATGACAATGGCCTGTTAAATAATTTCGGTTGTCGTTTTTTCTGTGTTTTATGTTGGTACTCGACGTTCGGACCCCAAGCAGGCTGAAGGTGAGGACGAGCTGAAGAAGCGTCAACTAATGGAGCTAGCAATAATAAATGGGACGTACCGTGATTCGAAGGAGTCGAGGAATTCACAAGCCGCGGTGAATGCGGCAGCAGCCCAATTAGTCTCACCACAAGTGCCATTATCCGCCCTCAGAGCCGCGACACCTTTAGGTTTTTATGGTTTTCTAACAAAACACAAAACAATGCACAAATATATTCTGATGGACACACAGTCTTTAGGTCAGCCGTATATGGGGCCTCAGGACCAACACTCTTATTCCCTTGATTTTGATGGATTTGTAGGTGCACCTCTGATCATTTCACCGCATCGTTTGACCAACGGGTTAAGTTCTGCAGCGGCCGCCGCGGCAGCCGCGGCGGGTGCCCCGCCACCTCTGTTAGCACCCGGTGCCACTGACAGCCTCCTGTATGCCGCCTCGCCATACACAGCCACCGACTACGCTACCTACTTATCTCTAGCCGAGTATCCCCCTGAACATGGTGGGTTATTTGCCAGATAGACTTTTCTACTTTAATTAATTTTATTAATTAATTACAAGTTAATTAATGAATCATTTTTATTACTTTACCTATATTATCTTATTATATATACCTACCTATTACATACTTTGTTATTTGTCACTCTCATACCTACATACAAACTTTAGCAATATTTTTCACCAAACCATATACCTAGTTTACTGTATGTAATCATACGGCACTTATTTGATGAATGACAACTATTCTCAACGTTGTTTTCTCCTGGTATGGTATTCTGCTCTTTGCTCCTGTTGACTCGTTTACTGTAACTGTTCGTTCCAACATTTTTTTTAGTTTGCAAATTGCATCCATGAAAGAAGCCGCATCTTCTTTTCATCTTTATTCTAAGCATTCTCGAGTAAACGACTGCGAAAAGCTCTTTTGTTGTCTTCATTTAATATTTTAGAAATGTTCAGCAAGCTCTTTAGCTGTGCAGCTTCTTTTTTTCCACCAAGGGAAAACTTTTAGATTTATATGTACCTACTGCTTTTCAACATGTTATGCTTCTTTGCGTCAGTTGATAAAGTACGTCTCAAGGGTAGCTCAATTCGAATTTTAGAGTCCATTAAACAAAACAACCTAAAATAGAACAGAAATCGTCAGCAGGACAAGCAAACTAAAGCTCAGTTTCCTAATGCGTGTCCGAACCCGAAAAGCCCAAGTTGCATGCATGATATTGATATGATAATGCCGTCTGGTACGTTTTTATGTATGGTGCTGATAAAAATTATTATTCATTTTCCAAGGTTAAAACAACGGGCAGATGCATTTTACAGTGTCGGTATTACTCCTTGTGCGCTTTTCGTTAAAAACAGAGAAAACATGAATTATTGCTGGAGGTGCTACATCTTGTCTTCAGCAATGAATTCACCCTTGCCATCACTCACTCACTACTCACGTCTCAAACTCATATTCTGCTGCGTAGGTATTCCATGGCATGGTTATGGTTATTATGAGATAAGCGACGTGGTCGCGGTGGATGGTTTCTTTGGAGGTGGTGGAAACTAAAAGGAAAAGTGTGCAGCGTGTAAAACAGCGAGTAACATTCTCCACCTACCTGATCATCATCATGATCATCGCAAGTGATTTTCGTGTGAGATAAAATAATCAAATAATTTGTAGTGAGTGAGTGTTTGTGTAGGTAGGTAGCAAGATTTCAAAAAGAACTTGTGAAAAAAAGTTTTCACTGCTCCAATAAATTTTACATAGACACGCTTACTCAACTTCTTCTCTCTCAGCTCACAGTCATGTTTTATCTTGTTGGGAATGACGATTGGGATGAAACTGAATATTCATATAAGGATTGTTTGAACAATAAAATGAGAGAGAATATTTATTCATTTATTATACTTTTATCTTTCTTTTCATTTGTTTTCCCTTTGGCTTAATATGATATGTAGGAAGGCAAATTGGGCTGTAGTAACAATTTGAAAGTGCAAATAATAATAATGTTTCGCACTTATGCTTAAAACGATTCCATTTTTGGTAAAAATGACTTAAAGTCAATACTTTCTCTCTCTGATTTGAGTCATTATTTTTTGAAAATAAAATTAGTACACTCTGTAAAGTGTACGTGTATTGGTAGTAAAAATATTTATTTATTATGTCCAATAAAGATACAAACAATTATAGCTTTTTAAGTACATCCATACCAAAAATGGGGGAACGAGAGTTAAACAAATGCGTCTCATTAAAATAAATTAGCTTGGGTGATATGATACATATACAGATAAATGTTTTAAACTTTAAAAAATGTAATGAAATTTGATATTGAGAACCGTCCCGGTTTTATTTTGGCTCATCAACAACGACTGGGTAGGTATTTACGTAGGGAACTCAAACGAAACTGCAATCTGATATGCTTTTTATTTAAACAAACAAGAAAACATGAGAAAATGTTTTGATGAAAACCAATTTTCCAGTCAGATGCAAATATTGGTGATCAATTTATTATAATACAGCTCCAATTACTCTTATTATTATTATTCTAGTTTATAATTTAAGCTCTTTCGACTGAGAAAAAGAAAAAAATGAAGCACTTTTTACTACACAGTGGATTCTCTTGATTTTTATTATTTTTGATTACAGTTATAGTTTACAATATTTACTTTTTAGGATGGGCCGACATTTTACATGATTATGCAGTTATAGAGTGTGAGAGCACGAAGTCTTCGAAAGTTCAATATTATTTGTCACCTAATGAAATTCTTGGGTTGATTTGTGAAGCATACCGAAATCCTATCGTCACTTTTTCTTTGAATCAGTGCTTTTGTACTATTTATGAATCTTATTTAAATTACTTGTCATGAACACTTCTACATAAATACATAAAATTACGTGGACTAGGGTTAGGAGAAGGGAGAGGAACAGAAATGGTGGAAGCCGATGAAACTGATTTTTTACTGGGATTTTTTATACAACGAGAGTAAATTTTCATTGTATGTAGGTACTTTAAACGGTTACATTTTTCAGACTGCAGTATGATTTTTAATATGTTGTAATATAATGATTGTAGCAATAGGATAAAATCCGAAAATGGCTAGGCAGTCAGTTTTGAATAGGCGTAGAAAATAAAAGTTGCTTCCGTACTTCATTTTCATTTTTTTAGGTGTCTGGGTATTTTACATAGGAATTGGTATAGTTTACAACGTACCTCTTATGAAAAGCTTGCATAAAACGATTATTTACCATTGTACATAGTTTTACTGTACGTACACTCATGAGCTGTTTCAATACTTTAAGTACAATTTTCATATTTTATCATCTCTGTCGTTTTTTAGTCAATATAAAAATCCAAGGTGCAATTTTAGGTAGTAGAAGTAGAAAGGATTTTACCATTTTTAGTTAGTAGTAGTTTATGACCATGGTATGATTGTTATTGATACGGTTCAATGATGTGCCAAGACGATTTTTATGGACGGGGGTAATATGTTACCCTTCTTGTTTCTTGTCGCTCGTTCTTCGTACACGTATCACCTTAAAGTTTAGGGAGGTGGTTGTACGGACATCAATTCTATTTTCTATTCCACTTTATGGAGTTTGTTTTTCCATATTTACAACACGTCGATTACCAACAATAGAGAATAATAATAAAAAGGAATAAAAAAGTTGAAGAAAGAAAAGTAAGGATAGAAAATGCGCGTTTCCATTCAGCCTGAAGAAAATGATAAACATTTTAAAATCAGAAAATCCGGACTTGTTAGTTTACATAATAAATAATGTCTCACCAAAAGCAAACAAGGTGCACACAAAAAATCAAATCACTGTACATAAAGAGAAAATATGTAATGGTATCATCAGCTTATCGGCGTTTTTAATACTATTTTTTGGCGTCTTGTACAGAAAAAGTGCTTGAAGGGATAAAATGTCGTTTTGCATTCGCTTCGTTTTGCTTGCCTCTTATGCCGATAATTTTATGTCTGTCTTGATGGCCAGAGCCTCTGTCAGATGGTCATTTTCATTCAATGTGATGATTATCATCGTGGCAAAAATATGAGCTTTAAAAGAATATTTTAGGAGCATAAAAATTTGTATTATTTATTAGCATTGATAATTTACAGAGATTTCATAAGGGTTAAAGATTTAGAGATACGATGACTCTAATAAATAAGATATTCTTTGGCGGTGTATGTGTGTATCTTTAATACATTTTTAAACAAAAAAATTAATCTATAGAGCATAGAAGAGTAAACATTTAAATTGGAAAAATAATTAGGTAAATAGGTAAGTAGTAATTAATACTTAAGTTAGTTTCTTGTTGTTTATGACATCACCTTCATAAAGTATGGCCATAATTGCCGTAAGAATAATTCATGAGACTAATGATAAGCACGTTATCATTGCTCTAAACCTCTCTGCCGGCATTATATGACAGGTTGACGTGCATCTTGCAATAAAATAATTATCCAAACTAGAGCAAAATAATAATTGGCGACAAAGGTCATAACTGTAGCCGCTGTAGTGCTATAAAGTGGTGCTTACTTTGCCATATTGTTCATAAAGAGTCTTACAGGAGGGGAAGTGATTTGAGTTGACAGTTGTGACAGGTAACGAAATTGGGTGTTTTGTCAGACTTTGGGGCGACTTGAAACACACATGTGAAAGCGAACTTTTGTGGTCTGCTGTGAATCACAATAAATGCGAATGCGACTTACAATACAAGAAGAACAGAAAGGAGGATTAAATAAAATACATGACAATGGGAATAAAAGATTTTGCTTCTTTTCTCTCTCTCTCTCTCTTAATGCGAACATTTCTTTTTTTCTTTTGATTTTTTTTATTCTTTTGATACTGATGCGATTTTATTTTCTGGTATGATTACATATATAAAGTCGGTAAGATGAGTGGAGTGAGACGATTGACGGGGCTACATCGGGACCATCCCTACCTTCCTAAAACGGATCCTTCTGCTTCCCTCCTTCACTAACAACCACGACACTAGCAGGTGACTCTAAAAAGTAATTATACTACAAAAATCTAATAAATTTAATACTCATAATAATCAATAATTAATATTACAATATTATTATATATTCACGCTTCTTTGTATCTTGTATGTATATAATTTTTATTATTCTCTAATCTAACGTAATAATAATTCGTAATAGTTACAGATTACTACAATGATATTAAACCAATAATCATGAGAATAATTAATATTATCATTATATTATTATGTATGTATTTTTGAACAAAACAAATATTATTATCTTCTTTTTCATTTTTAACATCTCTACTTCTGCTCTGATGAGAGAGTGCTGCTGCTGCTGAAGCTGCTGCAACAAAAAATCATTTTTAAGTAAAAAAAAGCAGTAATCAAACGTAATTACAAGAATGCAATGCAAATGAAAGCAGTGAGAGACATGACATAAGAAGAGAAACGCAGAATTTCTCTCCTTTTACTTTAGAAAGTGGAAAGCATTATTAGTAAAAGCGAATAACCACAATTAAAACATATTACCTGTGTATGTCTGTATGTATGTATAATTAAATAATATAATACATATATATAATTTGTGTGTGAACAAAAATAACTGCTCTTAAGAAGACAATGAAATGACGAGAAATTTCTCCCTCTTCCTTAAGTGAACTGCTGCTAGACTTATAAACACCGTAAAAACACTACTCTTAAAACTCTAAAACCACAGTTAATTAGCGCAGTCGAATTATATGTATGTATTATTATCGTATTATTAAATATAATGATTGTGAATGAAATGAGTTGAATGCTGATGCTACACTGATGCTGCTGCCGCCGCCGCCAGCCACAGAAGTAGAAACTTGAAAAGAAATATTTACTAATCACAAAAAATGTCACCTCTGTCCGAGTAGTTTTTTATTTGTTGATGCAGTTTTTATTATATAATTGCGCTGTTGTTGTATTGTTGTATGGGAAAAAAGGTTTTTTTCGTTTTCGTTGTTTTCGTACTTTCTGTGTATATTTTTGATACTCCCGTTGATTTCCTCATTCATTGATTGTGTTTGATAAAAACTATTCTCTAAAAAATATAGTAAAAAATACTAATACATCTCACACACAACAATACATTGACCTCAATAAAATATCGCTATAATATTACATTACAGCAAAAGTATCTAAAACAGCAAAACCAAACCTCAAATTTAATATTCCTATTCTCCTCCCAATTTCACAGTTCTCGATAAATTGAAAAGAACAGGAACACCATTCTATCTAGATATTATATAATAACTATCGCAGGAAACTCTTTTTGTTTATTTTACTCCTTTGTTCAATTATATCATTTCCGTATAATATTTAGCCTTTCATTTGTTCTCAATCGATTTGTTCGTGAAACATAACACACGGAACGTTCGGTAACACTGTCGATTTTTTCGTCTTTCCTTTGCAGTTGTGTACATTCTATACGAAAATCTAAAAAAATCCTCTCCTGAGACCTAAAACGAGTCGAACCCTTTCACCTCGCCTTATCTACCTTCTCTTGTACCGCATTGCCCCAATACCAGATTTTCCCTCTGTGTCGTGTGTAAATAAAAAAGGAACCGCAGCGAGCTCCATACAGGCAGACCTAATCATAAAATAAGTAAATAGCTGCAGTGTTGAGTCAACAAGATTCTTCTCTTCCTCAAGGAAAAGAACATTTCCATAATAATCTCAAGTTGATGATGATGTTTTGATGATAATGATGAAAATGAATTCTGATGTATTTTTTTCTCTTTTGCTTACTAATTTATGATACAATTTTTTCCTTCCACTTCTCTCCGCGGTGTTGATGATGGTGTGAATATGTATGTTTGATAGATTTTCTGTGTGTGTGTAGTTGTGTCATTCATGCGGTTCGTACCGTCATCACATCATTGATTGACTACTGCAACACCACATTCACTCTCCTCTGCAACACCACTGTAATTTTTGGACTTGATGACCAAAAAAGAAAAGGTGAGGTGAGGTGAAACGGAGTGAATGAGTGAGAAAGTGAGAGAGGAGAGAGCGGAGAGAAAGGGGGAAGGAGGAAAAAAGAAAAGAAAATTGGTAAGCAATTTCATTAGTGAAAACTTTCCTTGTATTTTTTAGCTGCTGCTAAATATCACATGCCGTGCCTTGCCATGTAAATCATCCAGGGAAGGTTCGTTCAATTCAACGAACTTCGTTGGTCTGTGTGGATGGAGGTAAAAAGCGCTGCTGCGGCATTGGCATTACTTATATATTTTGCACCACCGCGTGCCCTTTTTTATTAATACGCAACTATTTCTATTTACCATTTACCATAATAACCAATTCGATATAAATGAAAGGAGAGAAGGGAAGAAACGTACATCTACACAATACATACATACCCACACATTACATTATTTACTTTACTTTACATCGTGCTTACACAAGAGAAAAAAGTTAGGCTTTAGTCTTACCAACAACTTCCTGTCTCACATTTCCTCCAAGTGTGGTTTTCTTTTATCTCGCTCTCCTCATTGTTGAAAATAATGGTAGCGTGTGCTGAAGGAAAAAAGAATGTCGATGATGTGAGTTGGTTTAATAACAATTTTGTTGTTTGCTGGTTGGTTGGTGTGAAGTGAAGTCAACTAAAGAAACAGTCTCTATTTTTTGCTCTTTTCATGATGAGATGATTATTGGCGAAGTGTGTATAGTAATCAGAATCACCATAATACTCTAACGATAATAATAATGCAGTATGTGTCTACAGTACTAAAGCGAAGAAAGTTGCGAGTAGAGAAAGTAATGCCTGTTTGCGGCAAAGAGTGTTTTCACTGCTAAATAAAATTGAAACGGAACGTGAATGTTCACACGTAATGCATATTATGATGTCGTTGTCGTTTGGCTGTTGGTGTCAATTATTATTGTCGCTGAGTGAGAGTGGAGTAGTGCTTTCACTAGTTAAGTAGGTTCTCCCCAGACTGGCGTCGTCATTACGATTACCCAGTCTCGGTCTTTCTAGGTTTTGATACTGGTAAAAATGTGTTTCCTCTGCTGCTGCAGCAAAGAAAAAACTACTCGGGGAAAGGTGTCACCACCCTCTTAATACAATTGGTTTTAACGGTTTCCGTTTTTCCTACTTAGTTTCTCTTGTTGGGTTTTGTTTTGTATTGACACAATTGTTCACACTTTTTGTTCTCATGATATTATGGTAAATTAATGATAATGATAATGAACACGATGATAATGAAATGATGAGAGATGCCTGATAATATTAATAATAATCTACTATTAATTAATTGATCTTAATTATTGTTTTTTCTTATCAGATTTTCTTTTTTTAAATCAAGGAAGTATTTTGAATCTTTCTTTTAGTAATAAATAATAATTCTATGTACTCTCTTTATATAATATAATAATTAATAATCATTTTTATAAATAATCTCATTTTGAAGCAATATGAAAAAGAATTTTACTTATTTTTGGAGACATGCCAAAGATATAAAAAACTAACCTCAAATGTGGTTTTTGTCTTTTTCTTTAACACTTTAGGTGGGAGGAGCGCAATATTGGAACTCTAACCAAAACTGAATGCCTATATCTATGAAATCAATCAAAAATAGATACGATACAAAAACAAAAAACAAATTCTATCGCATCACAAAGGGTGTTGTTAACCAAATAAAGAGAAACAAAAAAATCGTTCGTTCGTTCATTCGTTCGTGGGAGCGATGAGATGATGATGAGACTTGCAAAAGAGTTACAATTTCTACTACTACAACTACCAACCTCTACACACAAAAGTAAAAAATAAATCTCCAACTATAATACAGCCACTATTATATTATACTCTCACCTCCTGTGCTGTTGTAGTTTTTGTGACTACTCCTACTCCACTACCACACTACTACTACCGTTTTACTACACTTCACACTTCTCAAAATCTGATCTGATCTGATCTGAATCTGAAGCTGCTGAAACTTTGATTCAATAAAATTTCTATTATTATTTAAGCCTACGACAAAATTAATAATTATTATTATGATTGATTAGTAGATACTTTTTATTAGACGCTACATACCTTATAGTAAGAGTTTCCGGAAGAATTCTACACAATAATAATTCTATATCTATATGCTATTACTTTCTCTCAACAACATCAAAAATTTTTAATCTTAATTTATACATTAATCTGATTAGTAATTAAAATAAACTATATTATCTTACTGAATAATATGCAACAGATGTAATGTAAAATGATTAATATATAATATACAATTATAGTACATTTATAATAAAATAATATTATTTACTATTAATTTTATTATTATACAAATAATAATGCGAAACATTGCAACCAACAACAGACTCGGATTTTTTTCTGCAGCAGAATAAAAATCTCTCCAGCAATTGCTATAATTCAGCATTGCCATATTTAAAATAATAATAATAAAAAATAATACTTTTTAATATTAATGTAAAGAAATTTTTAAAAAATATTAATATTTTTAAAATTTGAACTCTCCTTGCTACTGTTTACTGTATGAGAAAACGTATACTTACACTTATTATTATTATTGTTATCTTGTAATCTCATCAAGCATTTTATTATTGTTGATTTATTCCCTTTTTGATCTGACGATACATTTTGTTGAATTTTGTTGAGACGCTCTTTCCATTTAAGAAAGCCTCTTCCTTGCTTGTATAGTCTGGTGAACAAATTTCGGGTGGACAACCTCAGTAATAAAAAGGTGTCCACTTCTAGCTTTTCGCAAACTTCTGTATTGTAACATGGTTGCAGAGATCTGAAGTTCGACTTTAATTTTCAATTAATTGTCATTGAATTGAATGACTCACAACGACACACCAATCTTTGTTGTATTTTCTGTACAATCAAGTAGAACAGTTCATTGTGCTGCAATATAAATGGTCGTGTTTTATACTGGTAAATAGTCCAATGACGATGATCTTGTTTAATAGAGAAAGCAGAGCAGAGAAAGGTGCTATTCACAGTAATTATTATTATTATCATTATCATTATTATTGCACTAATTATATTAATTTTACAAGAAAACTTGTACTTATTGCAGTTTACTTAATAGACTTTTAGAAGAAAAGGTCATAGATCAATTTAACGCAGCTCCCGCGTAACCATAATTTTTAATCTTGTAATTAATTACCTGTTCAGGTTGATGAAACTTATGATCATGTTGTGCATCTCAAAATAATGTTGCTGGATGCCGTAGCCTACACACGATTTAATTAATTAATGCGATACGTAATTTTATCCTAAACATAATAATTATTATCAATTAATAATGTTTGCTAAAAATATCTCTAGTGGTTTAACTGTCTATCTTATAATGTAGTGCCTTAATTGTTATTACCATTACTGAACCAGTGCTCGAAAAAAAAAACAATTAATGTTTTTGTACATAATAATACTACAATTTAGTGACACACGTACACTTGTCATTTGTGACAGCTAGTGGGAAAGAAAAATGAAAGCATTTTTCAATCTGTCTGCCTGTGTACCAGAACGTTAAACAAGCAAAAAGAGGTGAAATGCTGAAGGAGAGAAAGGAAAATCCTTAAATTGTGTACACTAGAAAATGGATATTATGCGTTTTACTTACTTACCCTTACAGACAAAGACATCGCTCGGCTCGCAGCACGCAATGCAAAAAATAATAGCAACTTAATTAATTATGAGTAATTAAATTAATACGTAATTATCAAAGAATGGGCATGATGATGAGATTTAGGGAGCAACCGGGTAAAAGTTTTTAATCCTGTAGAATTGTAGTTTGGAATTGACGCAGCTAAAAACTTAACAGTGTTAACAATTTTCAATTGACTTTTTTATTTCAAATTTCTAATTACACGCGGTGGTGTCTCGCATCGTCCATCTCATCTCATTATCATACGTATAAAAAAATATTGCAAATTTTGCAATTGCAATGCAATAGAAGAGTGCTCTTGTCAGAAAGAAAATTTCTAGCTACACTTTCATTGAATGCAGCTAAATTTTAGTCTTCTCAGTCTCATCACATCACAGGTATCGATACTCAACAAAAATCGCAAAACAAAGTAGGTTTAGAACTTGATAGTCGTTCGTGAGTAATAACCCAAAATACGTACATTTACTTTAGTGGTGCCACAAACAACACAAAATTAATTAAATTAAATAATCACAGAAAAAGTTGTAGAGATAAACTCTTAACTGTGCTCCTTATTAAGTAGGCTCCATACACCTAATTGCAATCAAATAATAAAATGCAATAGTGAAATTTTTCAAAAAGATCACTGCTACTATTTAAATAATTAGTTAAAATAATTGAATGGAATGACGTGTGCATAAATAAAGACAGGATTTTTCAATCCGGCATTTCTTATCTATCAATGATTTTGTTTGAAACGGTTGAGTTTGATGGAAAGTGACTTCACGTGTCGTGTCGCACAATGTAAGGAACGCAGAATTTCTTATGAAGATTAATTTCCCAGAGATTTTTCATTGCATTGGAACAACTTCCAAACTTTGAGATTATTTCCTATTCATATTTTCTTGTGCTAAATAAAAGCGCATACACAATGCGTTATGCAAATAATTTTTGACGTGACAATTTTTATTAACCAAATGGTACTTAGGAAAAGAGACATCAGTAAATTGAACGTTAATTAAAATGTTACTGTACATTATCTAATAATATCAATCAGCCTACAACGCAATAAGTAAATCTTTTAAGAAAAGAATATTTCAAGCAATACGGACAAAACCTCCTCCTTAAAAAAACTAAGTGCATGCAACAAAAAACATTAATGATATATGATAATTGATAAACGGTATTTTCAAGAGAAAAACTTAAAGTGATGATGCCATAAAATAATAAAATCATTATTAGTTAAACTATACATGTAATTTATAACAGAAAAAATATGAAGAAAGACAACCATTTTACTGTTGCACTTCCTGCGCAAGTTGCCTCATACAAATAAAGTGAACTGTCTAGCCTTGTTGAAAGTATAATGCAATTTTTTAAAAAAGAAAAAGAACGAAAATGCCATCACACTAGTTAATTAAAGGATTTAATATTAAATAAACAAATTCAATTAGGAATACCGTAAGTAAGAATTCAACGAAAATACACTGTGTAGAGTGTAAAGGGCATAAAATAAAAAATTCAAAATCTTCTTACAAAAATTATCTGTAGTGTTATAAAAACTATTGATACAAAACTTGACATACGTATAAAAAACATTACACTCACTCAATAGGTAGTGCCTCCATAATTAATTTATGGCCCAGTTGTGCACATAAAAATTACATAATTTGGTGTAAGGATTATTTAATTGGTAGCCCGCTACATTACTTGCGTCATACGACACCAGTAACTCTAAAGTTCGAATAATAAAATTCTTTCTTTATAAATAAAATTCTCAACCATGAAATGAAGGAACGAAAAATCATAGCTAGCGGCTAAACGTGTGACAGAATGTTTAAAAAATTGATATATTTCACTTGGAAAGTTACTCTTTTCGACATGTAAATGGTGTCTGGCAAGAAAACATAAAAAACAAGTGAATATATACAAATAAATTTGTGCCTTCCAGACTTTTTTCATGAGAAAGAATAAAATATTAATTTTTAAAAATGTAATAGGGAAAAAAGTTCAACGATGAAACTCAAATGATTGCATCGGAAAGAAAACAGAAAAGGCTTTGTTTGTAGGCGGAAGCGAAAAAACGTGTACTTAACTTTACATAAAGAACGCAATCTTCACATTTGTGTCTAGATAATGAGGCAAGTGGGATTTGGATTTTTTGAAAGTGTTGGGCATTTTATATTTTAAAAACTTATAGACAAGACAAAACAATACTTAAATAATTAAATAGCCATGAAGTGCTTAAGTTGAGTAGTTAAATTAATTAGGGTCTTAGAAATTCGCATCTCTCTGAACAATGAATGAACAAAAAACACAGTCATCTTTTTAACGAGATTCTTTCTTTAAAAAAATAAAAATCATGTGTACTTAATATTTGATAGGGAAAGAGTAAAGTGGGCGGTAGGGATCTTTAATTTTTAATTATCGACTGTAAATACCTAATAAATCAACTGAAATTGCTCTTTTCGCCACGCGCCATTGTAAGAAAATCGGAGATTAAGAATTGATCTGATCTGACTTCGGCTAGACAAAGATTTCTAGGAAAGATGCAAGAATCGGTACATTTTTAAAAGTATATTATCGAACTGGTCATGAGCTCGGTTTAAAGGCGTCAAGAACGCGGAGCAGTGCAATTCATAAATATAACATGGTTTTAAATACCGTTTACAATTAGGTGGAGCTAACGGCAATTTCAAGTCCCAAAAATGACATGCATCGTTTTTTCAGGCAAAACGCGACAGATACCTAAAATACATACGTAATACGTCTTGAAATAGGGATTTTTAACGAGAAAGACGTTAGTTATAGGAAGTTCATAAAAATTAAAAATTCGGTTTAAGATAAGCTAAGAATCGGCATAGGGAAAGTTTTGGAGATTTTTAACAATGCAAGCATAAGAAAATACTGCGATGAGTTTGATGGTATTGGTATGATGGGTAAGATAAGCAATACTTTGAAAAATTGAGAATTCAATTTTACTTCCGGGCCGTGTCGTCAACAAAAGAGCATTGTATCTACTTTAAGGATTATACTTAATTACATAACGATATTTAATTTATTATGGCGGTATCACATAAAATGATGGAAAATAAAAAAAATAATTAAGCTATTGTTGTAAAGTAATAAAAATAAGAAAAGTAGTAGAATCTGCTACTGTTTAAGGACGGTGTACGTACATGAAAAATTCTAGGACTTTGATAATTCAATTTTAATCATTCGTTTAATACGGATTGTGTACTTTTAGGAAAGGTTTGCATAAAACGTGTGGCCGAAAGCAATAGTTTTAAGTACTGAAATGTTGACGACCAAAAATGTAAGATTATTCTTAGTTCCATTTTTATGGTTATCATTTTATTGAACAATAAATTTCATGAGTATTTTAATGATGCCATCATTGTTTTAAATGGAAATTATGTACTTTAATTTTTAATTTAACTTTACGCAATGTTTATCTTTATATAAATTATATTTTAGTTAAGTGAATGCTGAAACATTATTATGATTCTGTTGTGCCAGGTGAAGCCATACATAAATACCTATAATAGATTTTTTTCTCTTTAGTTGTAATTATGAAAATGTTTAAAAAAAGTTTTAATGTAATGACATTTTTAAAGTGTATTTAACAATGATGCAGATACCTCAGGTGAAAGAAGGAGGCATTTACTGAATTTCTTTTTCAACATGAGTTTTAAAATCACGGTTGTATTGTATTGTATTCACTCATTTAATTGCTGAGAATGAACAATGCTTTATAAAGCCTACTTAAATATTCTATATAGTTGAGCTACGTAAAACCATAAATGATTGTAATTAATTAAATTAATTATTATTATTACTCTAATTATGTATGTCAAGTACTCTGTATGGCCTATAATACAATACTATCAATATACTGTGTCTATGTCATATATTATTTAAAATATGTCAAGGCCGGTCAATGCAATAAAAAGTGATGATCCGATTCAAGTAAATGCAAAAAAATACTACACAAAGATCTGTGTCACCTTACTGAAGTTGTGAATCTCTTTTTTTTATTGAAACAAGAATCTTGCAGATTCAAGTTGCCATATTATGATTTTTAATGCTTAATGAAACAAAGTAGAACGTTTTTTAGCCGGTGGAATTGCGAAAATCTTAATTTTTGTTTTGATAAATAAAGAGAACAATAATGGCAGTTATTATATTATTTAATTATGATTATGTTATTATTATGTTATTATCACTCATTTAAATGAGACAAGTTTTAGTTTAGTAGTAGTGGATTCTTTTATTATCATTGTGTCATTATATTAATTTTTAATTATAATTTTACGTTATTGAAAACAGATTATTTTTACTCTCTTCAGTATCAGTTCAGTCTTGTATTTTTAGATTTAAACACATTTTAAATAAGTTTTAGAGAGCTATTGTAAGGCAATAATTTATGATCTGAATTTTTAGAAAAAGTTCATCGATTATTATTAAGTAAATAAATTGCGAATCACTGTGATTCGGTGCACACAAATGCAAAAAAATGCGATAAAAATAAATAAATAAATAAATAAAGGTAGTTTACTACTGAAGAAAATGACAATTTTAAACTGCGTAGAGTTCTCATTAAATAACAAAAAACATTGCATAAAATCACATTATCACATTTGCAAAACAGATACATAACAAAGTATATCGGCGTCGGCGATATCTGAATTGTCAACAAATTATGGAAATCACTAATTAACATCAGCCTGCTGCTTGGCGCCATGCACCTTCGAACACCATCGGTCTCTGCACTGGATCCTTGTAAGGTGCCGTTTTCTCCAGAATGCCCATGCAACCTGTCCCAAGAGCAGCCGGAAGTCCCATGATGATGGACTCGGAGACTCCAGCGATTACGTCCTTCTGACCGTGATAAGCAGCCTCAAATAAATGATCCGCGGTTTTCTCGAATGATGCCAGCATCAAGACTGACTCTTTCATTTTGGCAAGACCATGCCTGGTAATTCCTAAAACTTCGCCTCGACATGTCATTAAATCCGCGACTAGGGTAAGGTGACGCTTGTCGACACTCATTCCGTGCGACTCCATCGTGTATTGAATCTCTTTAATGATGCTTGTTCTAGAAAATTTTAAAAAGATTTTAGTAGTCATGAAAGAAAACTTTGATTTAGATTTTTATTGGTGAGGTAAGATACCTTGCAGCTTCAATTCCTAATACATGCTGAATTTGAGAAATGTTGTTCGTTGTTGAGCGAATATGATCGACGCCTCTGGATGTTAACACGCCCCTAAAGTTTTCTCCTTCAGCAAGAATTTTGTAAGTGCCATCCGGATTAGCTGATACTATAGCCCGATTAATTCCTGGCGTGCCCTAAATGTTTTAAAGACTAAACTTAATATTCAACTGTATACACTTATGAAAATATTAAAAGTGCAATTACCGAGACTTGTGTATTAGGGAGAATTCGAATGAGATTCTGCGCCACGAAGTAAGCTCCGGATTTTGGACCATCCATAGGAAAAATTAGAAGCAGATAGTCAATGACACGAATTGAATCATGTTGTTTAAATTTAAGGGCTTTAAACAGCGCCTGAGAGACTAGATCCGGTGTCAGTAACTTCTTTTCCAGCTTCTTCGGGTTTAAATGAACCAGGATGAAAAAGTCATTCGGTACAAGCACCTCCTCAATTCTATCACAGACTTCCTTCAAAGTTGTCTTCTGAAGTCGATTCTTTACACGAACCCCAAGTTCAGGATCTTCACTCACCAGTCTTGCTTCAATGATAGGAGTAGAAATGTTCTTGGCAGCATTAATAATTTCCTTGATACGAGGAACTCCCAGCGTAATGTTCATTGAGGCTACTCCAGCGAAATGGAAAGTCTTCAAGGTCATTTGAGTTCCAGGTTCACCAATACTCTGAGCAGCCAACGCACCCACCGCTGTCGCGGGCTCCATCCTGGACCGGAAGAATTTATCCCAGCAGTCACGAAGGAAGTTGACAAGTTGAAGAGATCGAAACACATTGTTCATCACATAATCCAACATGTCCTTCTCAAATTCTTGGCAACGTAACTGTTCATCATTTGTGTATTTTAATTCGTTGGCTATGGTTTTGAAATGAGTTTCCTTCTCTGTTTGTGAAAGATACGCTTCATTTCGACTAGGGTAGATCGCACGAACATTTAAGTAAGCGCGATCAAAATCCACCGGTTTGTCTTTTCCTTCCATCAACATGGGATCTAAACCGTCCATGCCATAACATAATTGAATTACTTGACCCTCTGCGTTTCGTACAGACATGTCATAATGACAACAAAGATCTTCTAAGGCTTTCACGAGACGACGCTGCATGTACCCTGTTTCAGCAGTTTTTACTGCAGTGTCCACGAGACCTTCACGTCCACCCATGGCATGAAAGAAGAATTCTGTGGGGGTTAGTCCAGAGAAGAAACTGTTTGCAACAAACCCTTTTGCCTCCGGACCACGATCTAAATCAAAGCGGAGAGGAATACTTTATGATTAATTAATGATTTAATATAATGTTTAAGCGTTTTGTTTTAGTTATGTAATACTCTTACCATTTTTTCGAAAATGAGGCAGTGACCTGAGGTAAAATCCTTCTGACACGCGTTTTCCATTCAAAGCTTGCTGACCGACACACGCGATCATTTGTGAAATATTAATGTAAGAACCCTTGGAGCCTGACTGGGCCATGATAAGCGGAGTATTGGTTTTATGAAGTTCGTGCACACACAGCTTTCCAGCAGAGTCACGAATGTCTGACAATGCCTTGAGCACAGCTCCTTCGGATGATTCCAGTGTCTCTGACGGCTTGGACAACATTTCAAAACATTTATTGTAACCTGCCATGACCAACTGTCTCTTTGCTTCCTGTAATTTTGCACCCGGTGTTACATCACCAATTCCTATGGAAAAGCCACGGTTCATTAAATAGTTGGATGTGATTCTGGCTAACCGATACATCGCCAGACAAGCTGCTTCCTGAAAGTTATTAAATGAATGATTTTGAAGTCAGATAATCCAAATATGTTTTTCTTTACTTAAATGGTTATAATAACCAACCTTCCCCCAGTCTTTTAAAAGTACGTAGAACACATTTGCTTTAGCACCAGACCCTAATGTTCCTTTATCAAGAGCTCCTGCCATTAGTTCCGAATTGTGAACAACTACAACTAATAAATGAGATAAAAACATAGATTAGCTGACAATTTCAATTGTCAAAACCAATTTCGTAATTGTCCTTCAAATAGAAATTTTCTCACATGTATCGTTTACATCCATCTCCTCTTTCGAACCCGAATGATTTTTTCCTTTTGCTCTCAAATTCAGCTTGATATTTGAAGCTCGATTTGGTCGAAATACAACTGAAATGAGCTGTTTTCCAGTCCACAACTGCATTGGTTTCAATATGGCCGGCGATGGTAACTCAACAAACTCCGTAACTGAAGCAGCTGCCCATGCGATTATTCTGCACGCCTCAGGTTTCGAATAAAATATATTTTTGTTTGTCAATAAATAAGCTCCTGTTAAGAAATCCTGTGTCGCAGAAATTATGAGTTCTCCATTCCTTGGTGTCACTAAGTTGGCTTCATTCTGTTTTGAACAAAACAACCAATCATAGGTGAGAGTTGTTAGAGAATCATTAATTTTAGTTCTTTATTGCTAAATTCTTACCGCCATTAAAATCAAAGCTTCAGCTTTCGCTTCTTCAGTTTGTGGCAGATGAAGATTCATTTCATCTCCGTCAAAATCGGCATTATACGGAGCACAAACACACTCGTTAAACCTTAAAGTTCTTCCCTCTACTATTTTTGCTCTGTGACACATAATGCTAAGACGATGCAAGGACGGTTGACGGTTAAAGAGAACAACGTCTTCATCGCAAGCGTGACGCTCAACGACATCTCCATACTTCAACTCCGCAGCCATTCTCTTGCGATCTCCGTATTTTAAAAATTTTCTAAAACTTTTATCTTTGCTCTCTATAAAATTCGCACCCGGATGAAGTTCCGGACCATTTTTCACTAATGCTCTTAACCACTGAATATTGTAAGGAGTAACTCGTTCAGGATACGTTAGAACTTTTGCCATATGAACTGGAACACCAACCTGCAAAAAATATTCGCCGTCAGTTTCAATGTTAGACAAATCATGATTTTAGTAAGCTTTCTTTCTTAAAATGTTCACAGTACCTGCTGGATACGTAAATTCGGGTCGGGAGAAATAACAGAACGCCCAGAAAAGTCTACTCTTTTACCGGATAAATTACCTCGAAAGCGTCCCTGCAGTTAAGAAAGATAATGAATTAATCATCTTTTAAAATAAATATTGGCACTGATAAACCATTTCATCATTGCAAAATACCTGTTTGCCCTTTAGTCTTTGCACGAAACCCCTCCCTGATTTCTTCTTTCCCATATTTGCAGGCATACCGGACATTTCGGAGTTTATCACAAGCGCACTTTGCATCTGAATGAAGTCCCAGTCCTCCGCAATCATCTCCACTTTGGCGCCGGACTCTCTGTGCTTGATCAGTACCTCATTCAGGAAGCAAATTTCACTTAATTTCATAGTAATATCATCCTCCGTTCTAGAAGAAAACATTTGTAATTGCAAATTATTTCCTATATGTATTGCAATAATTGTTTCTTTGTGGTTAGATTTTGTAGGTAAATTACGTTCCAGCCTTGAGTTCCGAAACAACCGACGGTCGAATACAAATTGGAGGAACAGGAATTCGTGTCAGAATCAAATCACCAGGAGTTGCCGATCCAGCTTCAGATCCCATCAAGAGCAAGGCAGCGTCTGTCATGCTGATTCTTTCAAATAAATTTTTGACCATGAGTGGTGTCAAAACATCGATGGTTGGATCTAACTGCGCAAATTTCCCTACTGTCGCCTTCTCGAAATCCACTGTAATCCATACATAATACGATGATTTTGAATTCGAGCACTTAAAAGGATGACTCGCTTACATTTGTAATTAATTAAAATACAAAAAGAAAATTGAACTTACATGACAAATTCTTAACTTCTTCACCATTTTTTGCGTATCTATATTTATCATGTGCTATTTTTAGCATTCCACATTTCTTAACAACTCCATTAGGTGAACCACAGTAAACGCATATGTGCATCTTCTTCGCATGCGCAATAATTTTCTTCCTCATCGCCTTTTTAGACAAATAGGGTAAATTCGGATTAGAGCTTTTAACTCGCCAATACTCCTTCTCTTCCGGTTTCAGTAGCAGGGATCCACAATCCTTTGAACAAATATTATGACCACACGACATTGAAATAAACTGTAGCATTTTAACTGCTTATGGTGAAATTAATATACTAAATTGAATTAATAAAACCTACCTTGCAAATACATTGCAAAATGCTAAGAGTCATTCCAAAATATCCACAGTGGAAAACTGGCAACTCTAAGTCCAGATACCCGAAGTGTCCAACACAATCCTGCAGCCCCTTGCCACCTTTTAAAACCACATGTGAGTTAATTCTTCCCTTCAAAGCAATAATAATCAGTAATATCAAATGTCAAAAGTATTTTGCTAGTTCTGCTCTGAAATTACATGTTCCACATTTGGCGTCTTTTCCACACGTTCCCATTCTTCTGTCCAGCACTCCATGAGCGACCGGCGTCCGCAATCCATCTTGCTGGTAAAGGTGCTTTGCTACAACGCGCAAATGGCCTTGTTTCGCTGTATCTTCCGCGCTGCCCACAGAGAAACATACTGACGACCTGGGGAAAGTGAACGACAATCATTATAAAAATATAAATTGTCGTAGTCATTATTTTACACTACACAATCAAAAATGGTAACAAAAACATAACTAATGTCAAAAAACTTACACTTTGTACGCGCTCCGGTTCTCACGATACTGCTCTTTAACCATTTTGCCTGGATGCTCCCCTCTTCCAGAACTGTCACTTAGAAAGGTGACCCAACTCGCCTGGAATCTTAACTGGAGCCTCAATCTTATTTTAAAACAACTTCCGAACACTCCCTCACAACTCAATTTTCACTTTTAGTTTGTTTCCTTCCACTCACATTGCATTTTATCCATCATAACAAAACAAATGTCAAACACAAAACTACATAATGACCTTAAAACTTGAGCAGTGATTTGTCAACTGCCCTACCTTTTGACCTAGCCTGAGCCTAAAATCACGAATCATACAAAATGAAAGCCTAAAAATTACATCACAATTTAAAAGTTATAAGTTGCATGTGCATGTGGTTATTGACAAAAACAACGTTGAGTTTATGTTCATCATGTGGAGCTGTCTCATCTCTCATGTTTTCATCTGTTCGTTTTGAGACTGCCGGCAAGAGTGGCCGGTGACCCTCGTTTCAGCCAATGGTGTTATCGCGAGGGCTTCCGCTCCACTCACTTCTCTGCTGTTGTTACTCTTGTGTCTTGCTGTTGCTGCTTTTCTTACTTACCCTCCATCCAGCTGCAACAAAGCCGCTTTTCTTTTGTTCATCTTCACCGTCGCTTGTTGCTTTTCGTTGCTTATCCAATCATCGCATCGTGATCCTTTATCAGAGTCAGAGTCAGAGACCACCGACCGAAGTGTCAATGAGCAGAGAGATTTGTCCGTTGTTGTATAAAGTCTCATTTTATAATTTTGTTACTAGAAAATTAAAGTGTGATTAGTTAGTAATTAGTTAGTGTTGAATGTGCGTATAACTAATTGCTGGTTTTAATTGAAACGAAGTATTTAGTATTTACTGCTCTAGCTTTTGTATTGTGATTTATTCTGTGACTGGGGCGAAATGGCTGACTTTGATTACGAATCTGACACGGGTAAATTAACTTTCATTAAACATCACGCAATAATTATTTATTATTACTTTGTATATTTACTAATTTTATAAGATGTGTTTGTAAAGAATGTTTTAATTAAGTTTCGATTGAAGTTTGTTGATCAGTTTTTTTGGGGAATACTTTCTTTAGGCAAGTTCAAGGATTTCCTAACTGGATTTTACGCCCCTTCTGCACGAAGAGGAGCAGGGAAGGATTTTAAATATGCCAAACAAATCACTTCCATTGCAAACCGTGAGCAGGTGGAAATGATCGTCGAACTAGATGACCTGCTAAATTTTGACCCGGACAATGAGACTTTGGTGGAAAATATTGAGAAAAATGCCCGCAGGTAAAGGAACCATTAACTAGAATGGGTTTCTTTCTTGTTACTAAATCCGCTTTCAAGCAACTAAGAAAATGTTTTGGTTTAAAATGACTAGGTACTCACAACTGATGTCTGAAGCAATCGCAGAGCTAATTCCAGATTACAAAACGAAGGATATAGCATGCAGAGATTCTTTGGACATTTTCATTGAACATCGATTAGCTAATGCTCGCCGAAACCAACAGAATGATCAAATCCCTGGAGTAGGTCCTGTGGAAGTTCAGTTTCCACCTGAGCTGCTGAAGCGATTTGAATTGTGCTTTAAGCCGAGGTCCGCTGTTAAAAGCATTGGGATTCGGGCACTTCGGGCCAAGGAGGTGAGCAAATTAGGAAATCGAATTAATTAGTTATTATCAAAATCGAATTCAGTAATTTATAGATGATAGAGTGACTATAAAGTATAAATGTTTTGTTCAATGAAATTCAGATTGGAAAACTGGTAACGGTTCATGGGACTGTCATTCGGGCTTCTGAAGTTCGGCCGCTGATCAGCGTTGCAACTTACTCCTGCGACACCTGCTCTGCAGAAACTTTCCAAAATGTTAACGGACCGAGTTTTACACCTCAGCTAATGTGCGAATCAGAACACTGTAAATCGAATCGCACGGGCGGCAGGCTCCAACTGCAGACAAGAGGTTCAAAATTCACTCGCTTTCAAGAAATTCGGATTCAGGAGCAAAGTGCGGATGTTCCTGCTGGCCACGTCCCAAGGACTTTGGTTGTGTACTGCAGTGGCGAGACAACTCGCCAAGCAACTGCTGGGGACCATGTTGCCATTACTGGCATTTTTTTGCCACTTCCGAAAGCAACAATGTTTGCACAAGCTACCAGTGGATTACAAACTGAAACATATTTGGAAGCACACGTAAGAATATTACCCACAACAACTTAGGGAAAATTTTTTAAACAATCTAACTTAGATTATCTAATCCCGTTTGATTTATCAACAAGAAGAGAATGTCATTAAATTAATACAATATTGATTTTCTTTGTAGCGTGTTTTGCCTTTATCCAAGTGGGATGAAGGAGAAATTGGCGCAGACCTTACGGAAAAGGAAATGGCAGAAATAACTGAATCTGACTTTTATGATAAGCTAGCTGCTTCAATTGCTCCTGAAGTGTACGGCCATGATGACGTTAAGAAGTCGCTCTTGTTGATGTTGGTAAGCAAACATCATAACATCCATATCTTTGTATTTACGCATTTGAGCAGGAAAAGACATTCACATTAGTTGTAAAGAAAATAACAAGTTGGTGGGTTATCTGTATTTAAGGTTGGAGGTGTTGATCGCAACGTTGGAGGTCTGAAGATTCGTGGTTCAATTAACATTTGTTTGATGGGAGATCCAGGAGTTGCCAAGTCGCAGCTTCTTTCTTACATTGACAGATTGGCTCCAAGAAGTAAGTAGATTAATCCTAATAAACAGGACACTCTTCTATGCAGTAGTTCAGTTTAATTAATCTAATTACAAACTGAAAACAGGCCAGCTTACATCCGGAAGAGGCAGTACTGGTGTCGGTTTAACTGCGTCAGTGATGAAGGACCCAATAACTGGGATGATGACTTTGGAAGCTGGTGCCTTAATGTTGGCCGATCAAGGTATGGTGTCGTATGATTGTGATACACATTAAATTTACAAGAATGGAATCAATACCCTTAAAAGAATTCGAATCATGCAAAAATATTTTTTTATGTCTTAAGGAATTTGCTGTATTGACGAATTCGACAAGATGAACGAAAATGACAGGACAGCTCTGCATGAAGTTATGGAGCAGCAAACTATTTCCATTGCAAAGGCTGGTATCCTTACAACACTCCATGCACGAACTTCCGTGTTGGCCGCTGCTAATCCTGCGTACGGAAAGTACAACCCAAAACGAAGTATTCAAGATAACATCAACCTTCCAGCTGCATTGCTTTCCCGTTTTGATCTGTTGTGGCTTATTCAAGTGAGACAAATTAATGTTGGAACGGTTCCTAACTAATCATTCAAACTGATATAATATGCTTAACTATTTTCATAATTTCTAAATAGGACAAGCCGGATCAGCAAGAGGACCTTCGCTTGGCTAAACATATTACTTATGTCCATCAGCATTTGCATGAGCCGCCTTCTACTTTGAAACCTCTTGACATGGGATTGATGAGGCGTTACATAATTTCTTGTCGCAAACTCAATCCAACTGTTCCACAGACTCTCAGTGACAAATTGGTGGGCGCTTATGTTGAGCTGCGAAAGGAAGCGAGGAATGAGCAGGATAAGAAGGATAATACTTTCACCTCCCCCAGGAGTTTATTGGCTATTCTCCGCTTGTCAACCTCATTGGTACAAAATTCACAATTTAAAGTTAAATCTCTCTACTCAATTCAATTGTACCTAATTTTAATTGCCTCTCAAACATGATCCTTTATGATAGGCGCGACTTCGAAGATCTGATGTTGTCATTGATGATGATGTGAACGAAGCCATTCGCTTAGTTGAGCGTTCTCGTGATTCCACAAAGCCTGGTATGTCGAATTTAATCATTACTCTCAATAAACAAATGGAAATGTGTCGTAAAAGCATTTATTGAGACAGTTATACTGAAACCGTTTTGTTTTGTTTTGTTTAGCGCAACAACGCCATGAAAGAAAGCAAACACCAGGGGAAAAGGTGGTGAAAATTGTTCGAGGTCTTGCTTCGGAAAGTGAAGACAAAATTACAGTGAAAATAAGTGAAATTCGAGACAAATGTCGTCGGCAGGGTCTTACCCTTGACGAAATTGACCGTTGTTTGGACCAATATGAAGATCAAAACGTTTGGCAGATCAACCAAAATAGAACCAGGCTGACTATGGTTGCCTAACTTTAAGATTTTATGGAATGGACCGAACACTTAGATTGATTTAATTTCCCTGGCTGATCAATGATCATTTTATTTTATGGACTTGAATATGATTTCTGTTTTGCATGTTTTCGATTTTTTATTGCGAATGTACTTCAGTACTAAATACTAAATAATATTTGTTTCTCATATAGTTAGGTGATAAGTATTTAATCTAACCGTGAATGGCATGCTTGTAAATAAAAAGTTTCTTTTATTTAAGCAATTTTAGCTGAATTACATTTCTTTCGGCATAAAAACTTACAAAATGCTAGCGGAAAGTTAACAAGGAAAAGAGGATAAAATAATACAAAGACCAAGACGAACCCGACTCGACATATTTTATTACATTAAAACAAAATCATGAGGTCATTCCAAATAGCTTTTTCCCTCTATGATTAAATGTGATAAAGTTAGGACGATTGAAGAATGACTCGTAGGACTTGCAAGATATTTCTTCTACAGCTCTTATCTCCTTAAACGTCTTCGTAGCAGACGTCCCGCACATCGCTAGAGCTACTCCAAGTAGGGCTTCCAGCACCATCTAAAACATTAGAATGAGAAATGAACTTTTAAGGAACATCAAAAAAAGTGCCTTCAAATATTGCTTCCACTTCCACTCGTATCGTACTGAGTACGACGTACTCTGTCACCCTAGGTGTGACACCCTGACACCTCAGTCTCCAAGCATATGAATAAAGGAAAGAAGAAAACATCGATACTTACATCAAGTGGAAGGGATGTGAACTCTTCTTCATTATACCGCAAGAACTGTAAATCTGCAAACCAAACAGAAAGATTGTTATTGTAGTTAAACTAAAACCAGCTTTTAGATTTAATTTGAGTTTTGGGTTCACTTCACATTATGTCCAATTCGATCACTGATCAATCAATGATCAGTGATGATTAAAGAATATCTCTTAACTAACTAATCTATCTGCCCGAAACCCTTTATATGTATGTAACTGAAAAATCATTTTTAAAAGATGAATGATCCAGTGCTTTTAATGGAGTCATATTCATCATGCCGGAAGCCGAAAGCCTGACGTGACACAAAAAGCATAATTAATGCGGAGAAAAGGCCGGACGAACAGATGATAGATTTGAGCTATAAACCCCCAGATGTTCCAATATTTAAAGTGTTTCGTTTAGTAACTTACGTTGTGACACTGAATATCCCGTATGACACAGCAGCAGCATGCCCAGGCACACGCCTATTTTTCCAAACGCTTGAGACATTCTCCTTAGACTTTACAATAATTACAAAGTCCCTTTCAACCTTTAAAAAAATTCGTGTACAAACAATTAAAAATGAAAGCTCGAAACAAACTTAATTAGACATCACTGATTCACTGTAGGTGTAGATCTGCTGTTTATATAATTAACTTATATAATAATTAGAGTAGAGTAACAAACAAACACGCAAACTTTTCACCACTTTTTTGTTATTGTTTGTTGCAAGTTGGAATTTGCAAGTTTGTTATTGTGAGCAAATGGCACTGTCACTGGTTCCACTTGAGGCTTCACGTTTGGCGCAGCCTTGGGGCATCAAGCGACTTGGCTGAATGAATAGAGTTTGATCGTACTTTGTAAATCGGCAGTTTCCAATTTAATTTAGAACAACAGCTCCCCTAAAGCACCTAAAGGACGCCACTTCTCTTCTCCGGTCAGACAAGTTTGCAGATTGCAGAAATGTTCGACGACAATCCGTCAGGTTTAGTATTTTAAAAGCTTCACTTCTTTATGTGAATATATTGATTAAATTGTTAAGTTTTATGACATGGCGCATAGAGATATTATCGAGAGATAAAAATCTATCTTTTGTAAACCTTTTGTCGTCGTGTGTCTCATGTCTCGAAGATGTCAATTTTATATCTCTGTCCTTTGGCAAGCTGCAATACCTTGGTATAATTTATGTGAACACGCGAATAAAGCAATGCCATATATAGGGACGGTGTCGGTTCCTTACACGAACGAACAACGAATCACTCACAATGTCACAATAGTCACAATTCGCAATTTTGTGTAGTATTATTTGAGAAAAAGGCTAAATGTTAGTAGGCATTGCCTTGCCACAAAGGTGAATATTATGCTAATATATGTACTGCATTTAATGTGATCTTCAATTTGAACTTTAATTTGATTATATTATGTGTAAAATAAACCCAACTCCCAAGGTCACGTCAACTGGTCAAATTGGTTTCTAAATACTTAAATGTCATTGATGTTTACAATTCTGTTAACAGCTTTAAGAAAAGTTATTCACAGTAGATAATTTGAACCAGTGAATCACGAGACCAACAAGTGCACGCGTGGGTGGGTAGATTTCTTATTTTCATTACCCTTTTGCTACGTATGTCAATTTTTTTCCAAGTTTTTTTACGAATATATCGATTATATTCAAAATTATTTATTCAAACTGTCAATTTTATTCTAGTGTATCCATACATTTTTCAAAGCTTGCTTTTCATAATAAAATAATGTTGTGGAAGGTAAGGATTCTTGAAAACTCCTTGATCTTTTATTGCTTCAAACTAACCTTGGACTGGAATTTTTCTTTACGATTTACCGCTTTGTCACTGACGCTAAATTTTATGTACCCTAAAAATAATTTTGTTTGAATATGTAAAATACTTTGCTGCGTAATAAAATCCTTTCCTCGATTAAAATGTTTTACACTTGTTGATTTTGTTCCTACTTGGTTTTTTTACGTCTCATCATATCATATAAAATATTGCGAATCACTGAAAAAGCTTTCGACAACAAACGGTATTTTACTTTTATTTTATTTTAAGTCTTTATTTGAGGTTATAGGTTTGCATTGACAGTAGGTCTGGCCGGCTTTATCTTTTTGTGTCACATTTTTCTGGGACTTAAATAAATATCAACAGATATATTCTCAATAACAGATTTTCAAAACCTTCTGGTTGATTTTAATAAAAATACTTATACTTCAAAAATGTTAATATCTATCCCTGATTCCGTAAGTCAGTATTGCATTGAATTTTTATTTTATTCCTCTTGTAGTAATGTTGTGAAACTTTGCTGTGCATAAATTTTGTCATTATTTACTTACTGCCTTTGTTTCTGTCGTCAGATTTTTCACGGTCAAAATGTTAGAACAGTTTACATTTACAACTCCTGCGTTTGTAAGTACAAACTATAAAAAATGACATCAGTCGAGCCAATGGGAAATCCAATGGTTCGATAGTGGAGTGGAGACAAAAGGTTGACAACAACAACGAACAACCTCCTTGACTTTTTACCTTTCTTGGCTGAAGGTTCATGTATAGGCAATAAAGACATTTTTTTATTTGATTAATGCAAAAGTACGATATCCGGAGTGCCAAGCCAAACCTGTCGAGTGGAGTGGAGAGAGACCTCAGCTCGTTAACTTTTCTTGTCATAAGTCAAGTTCTTTGCAAGAAATAACAGAAGTTGTGTTACGCATTGCCACTTGCCAGTGCCACACTGCTCTTAACTTTTAAGGCATATTTAAACTTAATTTTAATTTACATTTATAACCGAAACTTGTCTTTTTGAGAAGATGGGGATTAACAAGTCGAGAGAAAAATGTTGATCGTACAGGTTTGGTTTTTTGCCACCATTAACGAATAAAAGAGGAAAAGGAACAAGTTCCAGTTTGCTCTGTAAGGAACTTTAATTTGAGTTCGAATCACGTTAAACATTGAAATTGGCCAAAATCAGAAATTAATGGAATTTTATGCAGAGTAAAAATGTAAAAATTCTCTTTTTGCGAGTAAATATATACCTATGAGTGAAAACGTTAAGATTTTCCCAAATCTTTATGCAAAAATGGTGAGTCAGGGAAAATCTCCAATTAGCATTTCTTCTTTATGGGGCAATGTAAGACTGGCTGGAACAATCCCAATTTTTATCCAAAGTCATGAACAATAAAGCCAATTAAGAAAAGACAGACGTAATTAAAATAAAATATCGTACCTACTCATGTATTTTAAGTAGATTTCTAGCAAAGATAGCAACGCCCAGACTTCATTTTCATTAAGCACGAAATCAGCATTTTATCCAGTTTTTAGTTTTTAGTGCCACACATATCAAAGCCAATATACTTATTAGGTACCCGAAGTAAAATAACTGACTTAATTTGCATACTCTTTTCCTTTTATGATCTGATCAAATGAAAGTGGTAATAATGCAATGACGTGGTCACACAGGATCAAAACTCAAAAGTCAAAAGTTTTAGCTTGGGATACAGGATGAAAGGTTGGAAGCTTAGAACTGCGTACGTCAAATGAGCAGTTATGATTATGATATGAATATGAACCTAAGTAATCTATTGAGAAGTTTTTTCAAACCATCCACTGGCCGTATGAAGGAAATTTGAAGATGTTTTTGTTCTAGTTTTTGAACTTCCCTAGAATTATGACACGATAGCCATAAGTTATAAGCGAAAGTAGGAGTAATTACAAATCATTTTAATAACTATTCAACTCGTTCAATCTTTTTTCTTTTACTTCCCCGTCTGTTTTTTTCGGTTCAAGTGAAGTACGTGTGAGCAATAATGATAATAATGATCGATGCACGGAGCTCTTTAAAAGTAAAGTTGTCTCATTAGAGTGACTTCCATATATAACCACAAAATTCCCACCTTATTTACATTTAATAGTACAATGCTATTATTTGATATTAATGTCCATGTTTGTTAAAGTCTAGTACCAGATATTTTCAGCAAACCTGCAATAATCTTGTCTTTTGTTTAATTTTAAGATGTCTCCATTTTCCATTTCCATCCACGTGTGCTAGCAAAGTGCAAACATCATTACAGAAGACAAGAGATTTCACACAACGAAACGAGTGTGATCAGGTTGTGGATGGCACTAGCTACAAATTGTAGAGATATCCAATTGTGGCAGTGGTTCAGGACATTAATTGCCAGAAGAAATACAAAAGAACGGTGATGGTGGTATCATCGGTATGAGTGAGGTTGTCATAATTGAACTTTTAAAAAGTAATAATAATAAAAGTATTAAATTCTACAAAATTATACCTGAAGAAAAATTGTATCGCTCTTGTCAGTTCTTGCTTTATACCTTAGTCTACTAAATACCAAAATCCTACATCCATAACTGAAACATTGATCTATTGACTATTTGGGTAGGCTAGTCAAAATTGGAATAGTGAGGGCTGCGCTGAACACAGTGTGAAAAAAATTGTTTGTCAAACCTTTTTCATAATATGCCTAATACATAAACAAGGTAAACATTATTTATTTGTTTGTACGATGTGAAACGAGTTATAATTTGTCAGTTGACGATAGTTCAAAGATTATTGCTGGATTTCTTAGCCTGTAAATATCCGTAATCAAGAATCACGACCTCTGATAGATACACAGTCGAATATCGGATTAGATTACGTTTATTTATTTTTATAAGTCTTTAAAGAAAAAAACGTGCTTACGCATTATACAATGCAGATTGTTTTGTGGCGGCGCGATTCGTTTGCTCTTTGTGTTGTCGTTTTTAGCTTATCCAAATATCACATTTTATTTGAGCGACCTCCATTTAGGGCACTTAGTAATGGCCATCAAACGACAATAACATTTTTGAAATAAATTTCGCTTCAGTGAGATGATGATTCAATTGAATCAAAATGTTAAGTTATATTACTTCATTATATACCCTGTAATGTGTCCACTCCATTTCAATAATAAATAAATGGATGTTTTTTTGTACTAGTAGTAATACGCGAAGATTGCAAAAAATATAATAGCCACCCACGCATTAATTGGAGGGACCAACTTACATCCTTTTGATGACTGAAGCGAAGTATAATGTAACGTATTAAATTCATATTTCTATGACTAGGACACACAAGATCCGTTGACGTACACACATTATAACGCTTTTATATATTAGATATGATGAAATGGGGAAATATAGATGTAAAATAGTAATGGTTGTTTTAAAAACAACTTACCTAATTAACTGTAACGCATTACATCAACATAATTATAAGTTTAATTGTTTTCCAATATCCAACCTATGTACGCTACCTGTGAAATGAAGTGGACTTAATGAAATTCGAAATGTCAACAATTTCATGAAAGTCCAAGTCAAGTCCAACCCCATACAATCAAAAGAAAGATTCTTGGATAATGTGAAAAGTATACAATCATAAAGTTGAGATTTAAAATATATATAAATATATGTGACTGTTTTTATATTTTCTCTGTACATATACAATAATACATAAATTTAGTAATTCTGTAGTTATGTCGGTTAAACTTTCTTTTCTTTCGCCTTGTAAATGTAATAATAAATTATAAAAGATTATGAATCTTATAAATAAATTTAAAACCTAGAAAGGAAGTAAAACTATAAGGCGTGCATACCTATAACTATTAATCACTCTCGATTATTTGCTAAACATTCCCAAATCATTTCAATGGGTTAAAAACCTCTCTCACTCCTATTGATCAAGCATTCATATCGAACGAACGAAACTGTTTGTTAAAAGCAATTAACTATTTCAACCCAATAAGGTTTTATTTTCTTTATTGAACATATTTTTGGTTGATTTGATAACCCTAAATGTCATTATCGGCTGAATCAAAGTTACTGATAAAGGTTATCGGATATAATGTAATTTCATAATTAACCTCCAGTGTCATTTAATGTTCAGTCAGTTCTTGCTTTATTCCTCCGACACAACACGGCGAGACTGTTTTTGCTACGTGTTCACCGAAATCATTAATACAGTTTTTGAAATTCAATTTTGTAGAGATTCTCTAAGTGAATTTCTATTTCATTTTTTATCGTTTGCATCTATTTCTTTTCGATACGAACCTTTCTCAATCCAAAAAAGCCTCAAAACTAACCCGGCTCATGATTTTTTCATGTACTGTGATATTCATTTTGGTCATGTCTACAAAGAAAACAGCAAAGTTTGTTTAAAAATGTCACAGTATTTAGAAGGTAGATTTGTTGTAGTTTTCTTCTTTATGACCGCAATTCAAATTTACGAGACAGAGTGAGTTAATAATGCACTGGCAGCGGCGGAGAGGACCAGAGAACTTCTTTTCTTCCCACACGTGAAAACGCTGCGCTACTATTACATTACATTTTTACCGCAGTGCTTGTCTGATAACGAGCAACTTCGTTTCGTTCGGATAAGTCACTTCTTAAATCAGTCAATTCTGATGTGAGTGATATGGAGCCAAGACGAAATGTATTATTATTCTATTATATTAATACGATTGTGGGGGTTGTTTGCTTATTTCTGTTTCTACTTTTACTTTATATGCGACATAATGCATCTAATTGTTTAATAAACACACAAAACACTGCTTAAACATTGTAACTGATTGTAATCTTTTATTTTCCTTTTCATTAAAATGACATGAGTCTCTTTGTTTGTGGCTTCTAAATTCTAAATTAATAAAGAAAATTACAATAATATGCTTAAGGAATCCTTTATCCTTTTCTAATTCTCCTTTCCTATTAATCTTGGCGTTACATAGAAAATTATTATTATCTAAATTTATCTACCCAGTAATGTGACAGACGAGTCGAGTCACCAACCAGATAGATTGACAGTGTGAAAGGTCATAGTTCACAATATGGAAATGCACACGGAGGTTTTTCTTTCAATTTTTCCTCTTGTCCAAAGGTCACCTTTCCAAAGTTTACCTTCGCAAAAAGGCAATGATAGCAAAGTCATTCTCGTTAAATCCCATTTTTGTGCAAAAAGCTTTTTATGATAATGAGTAGACGAATAAATGCATAGACCACACGACATGAGCCATGGTCATAAATGCTAATCCGACGTCCATTATAATAATCAAAACTGTCTTGTTTCCTCTATTCATTTCATTTAAACACATCCACCCAACGCTTGGTGCTTAATGATTCCATTGAACTGCACTCCCACTTTACTTTTTTCCAAGAGCTCTCTTGCACATTTATTTTATTTGTCTGTTTCTTTTTCTCGTCTCTGGGCAGTGTGAAAATGAAGTCATGTCATTTTTCTCATATACCAGTTGCCAGTTCACTTGTTCATATTAGTTCATTATGCAACAACTCCTTTGCTTTAGTCAATTACAAACCATCCTCCGTCGGTTCCAAAAATTCTATTTCTTATTGACTCTTGGAATTGTTGTATTTCAGCAGGAATTTCTTTCCATTGATCGTTAAAAACAAGCGAAGTGAAAAAAATATATACAAACACCAACTAACTTATGCTAACTTGCAAAATTGACTGAATAAAGAGATAATATTTTAGTATTAATTTTGCTTGCAGTATTGATGATGACATCATTAGTATGATTTATTGAAGTTTCACCATCTCCTTTCATCCCATCAATTCCCTGTTCTTTTGACTTTGATGTTTTTCCTACTTCATCAACATCAACGTCTCGGAATAATCTTTATCTTTATTAATGTCAGTGCCCCCGTCACCTAACTGATATGTGCTTTTTTAAACAAGTACAACAGTTAATACGCTCAGGATTAACTTTAAATGCATATTTATTCTGTGCAAAGAACAACAGAGGGTAAAAGTACCTCATTACCAAGTATAGCACATCATAATTGCCAATGTTTGTTATTAGCATGCAGTTATATAATCAACGCCCAGTTAGCTAGTTTTGGAATGCTTATCACTTCTTTAGTTGGGCGAGTAGCTGCAAAAATATGGTACGAACTGCTTATTTACACACTAACCAATGTAATAATCATCTTGTTATAATCCATTGCGTGCAGAATCTACAAATCCTTCCTTGAAAAGATTATCTGTATTTTGACTTCGCAATTTGCACATACCAATGAATGATTATCATAATATAATCACGTACTCCAGTCACTTGACTCGACGCTTGGAGAGATCATTATGACATGTGATAACTAAGCATTTAAAAAACCGTCTTCAATAAGTCAAACTTTTAAGATCTTGAAATTATCATGATCGCATCACACGTTTGTGTCATATGTTACAATTTGTTTATTATTATTGTACTTATCATCTAATCGAATGAGAAAAAAATACTTTTAGTCTAGGTCTCGTGTTATTTATTTACTCCTCTGGAGAAACGCTCCATTACTGCTATACTCCACTGCACGACGCCACCCTGCCTTGCGAAAGTAAAGTGTCTCCTGACTGGTGTACTGTTGCACTTCAGAAAGATCAAGTTCATTTCTGGAGTACAAAATGATTATTATACGATAACAGTAATCAAGAAGATGAGTCCAGTTAATTACAGCTGCTAAACTAAGCGTATGATTTCAACTCAACAACTTTTCTAATCAACTAGTCTGGCGCTAGCAACTAATTCGCGTGAGCTTGGAAAAGAATGTTCATAAAATTCAGCTATTAAAAAGATAAAAATGACCATTTTATTATACATGATTATCTGAAGCTGTAAAATATTACATATAAGATTAGGCAATGTATTTCATTGCAATGCAATTTTCATGCTGCCTCATTTTAGTTTTGCACAGCTTTAGTAACCTTACTGGCTAGATAATATAATAACAAATTAAGACGAAGTGAAAAGAAGCAGAGAATGAAATAGCTTCGAAATTGGAAACCCCTACTAGTCGAGGAGAAGAGAGGAAAACTAATGGGTTCCGTAACAAGAAAGGTATTTTAGGTATAGCAGCTAGTCAGCCTGAAATGATAAATCATGAGCTTAAGGGCCGTTATTTCAGTTATTGGAGTGTATAAAATGGACTTACTTAACCCATCGAGTTAGTCAAGTTTAAATGGGAGCGAAAGAAATGATACAAAGAAATAAAGAAAGCAATGTGGCGTGAATTATGTTAGAGAAATACTTTGCTCGCCATTGCTACGCATTTAAGTGAGAATAGAATGACTGCATTCTGAGTGAACACTGGGTCTTAACTAGTGCAATTGCAAGATTACAGAATTGCAGAGATCGACTCTTAGGGGAAAAAGTGACGCAGCATTCGGCCGGGTATTGCAGGCACTAACTCTAAAGTAGTGATAGATTAGATACGTGTTAGCAGAAAAACCATGATCTACAAGATTCTCAGCTTTTTAGCAAGCTATCGTTTGAAATCATTTATTATTACATTATTTTTAATGTACATGTTGCATTTTCTTGAGCCGTACACCACATGTCGCGCCACTTGCCACTTGGGCTTGAGCATTTAAAAGCGAGAAGTTAAATCTGAACTTTTTCGTGTCTGTCATCTTAGTTTAAGGACAGAGCTCTTTCTGCTACAAACCCACTTGCCTCTTCTTACCATATTTATAAATGGAGAGGAATGAATAGTAATATAAATATAAATAATGTATTCACACGCTGTTGCTCTACTCTTTATTTGTTTGTGGTTTTGGGGACAATCGAGTCATAAATATTATTACTATTAGACAGGAGCACAACAAACAAGTCCAAAGAATTCGTTCCTTTTTGCTATAACATCTCCATTGTTAGTTAAGTCGCACGCGTGGATGGTTTTGTTGACGTACTCAGTTCAATTCACGCGTTCATTCTTGGAAGCAGGAATGAACCAGAAAAGGTGAAGTCCTAGTCAAAATAAATTGCACACATATCGACATAGTGAATGACTGCCTGAAATTTGTCCACAGTCCGCATCCTACAAACAACATGAAATAATGTAAAAAGGTTCACTTTACCTTGCTAAACTTAATCTGGAAATAAACTTCATTTTTTATGCTTGCATAACTTCACACGAAGACGACGTCATTACGAAGACTACTCGCCAATTGTCACATATAATTCTTCTGCGTCTCCCGCCATGTTGCTAATGTAGCACGGAATTAGCGTCGACTACGCATAACTCTAGAGAAACATTCTGATAGATGATGCAAGAAACGAAGGCATGAAACCGTGTAATTTGCTGGTGGGCTGCGGCTCTGTGAGAGTGTGACTGTGACGATGTCATATGAGATGACTAAGGATGGTTTTGCATTTTTTGCTTATACTCACGTTTCCAACAAAAGTAAAGTGTTGGAGGAGATAAATGCAGAAACAGATGAAAAGAGAAAATTTTTAAAATGTCTTGTGCCACTCTTCCCCTTTACACACTTACAGTAAAAACATTCCCTTGTGGTTTAATGCTGAACATACGAGAGGTGTCCTGCACGCAATAAATGTGGTATGCTTCATACTCAGACTGAAACTAGTTAATATGCTTACTCCACTCATTCGACTTTATTGCCTCCATTAGTGTGACACTTGCGCTGCTACTGTACCACTCTGCTTCACATTTCGAATGTCTTGCAACTTGCAATGTTCTTGTAAGGAAGGATCAAGCACGAATTTTATTAAGTTTCTAAATAATTGTAACAGGAAAAGGGCTGGTCTTCACTTTTTTGGCCACGATCATCATTTTATTATTCGTTATACCTCCATTTTACATGATCTGTGTACTTTTTACCTCCTCCACATTCTCCATAATTTATTATTATATTTCCACTTATTACCATTACTTGAATTCCATATATTTGAAGATTACCCTAAAAAAATTATTTTCTCATACATATGTATAAAATTTTGTACATGCATAAATGTAACAAAGTAGTATGTAAAGAAAAGTTATTTTTTGTGAAATCATTTTGATGTTGCTTTTTAATAAAATATATTAGATGATATTTTTGCTTTTCGTTCCTCCAATAGCTCTCCAAAATTTATTTGCGGTAGGTTGTTTGTAAAAAAATAACCTGCAAATGCTTAGTGTTCACTTTACTTGAGTAAACTTTGTTTGCTCTGTGCATGTCCACATATTTATATACGGGCATGGATTAAAGGAAACATGACCAATTTTGGACCCATGAATGCAAAGAACGACGGAAGCTGTAAAGAAACGAGACAATGTCTATTACATTCCACTCCAATACTTGAGGACATAAAACCCCCAAAATGTAGTCATTCGTAGGGACGCGATGAAATGACTTTCAGTACACAATAATAACATTTTAGTTTGCCGTAGTCTCCTCGCCCTCACTACGTATTTACTTGCATGCACTCTCACAAAGAAATATCTGATTTTCACTAAGTGCATATTAAAGTAGACCAATAAAGTAGAAAGAATTTCTTTTTCATGGCCACATTTTAGAGGCTAATGTGTGTCACAATTTTTATAATGTTGCCTATAGATTGCCGTCTAGTTAAAAAAGGGACACGATACTGCAGTTTTTAACTCGTTCCTCCAGTTAAATATTTTACTGCCAACAGTGGCAACTTCACACTCTTGCTCAATAAAGCATGTATTGTGTCAAATTGTGTGGCTAGTGCGCAAGCATGATTGCCTATTTTACATTTCCGTGTGTCAATTTATGGTTGATTGACATCAAGCTGTCAACTCCAAGTCAATTAGAATGATCCATGGTGGCTGCAAAATAATGTTATCACTTCGCAATGTTCGCAAAAGTGAGATATAATGCTAGCATAGAAAATGAGATGTTGACATTTTTGACAAGAGGGCTCTTTTTCAGAGATAACTTTTAGTTAATACCTAATCACAATGAAAATGAAAATTTCCTGATTAACAATAAAAAACAAATTATAAACATAAACTGATTTTCAACTCCTTTTCATTTCAATTGTTTGATGATTTGTCCTGTGTCCATTGCTTTCAAATGATTATATTAAAAAGGTTTTTTTCAGTGAATGTCCCTGTTCATTTACAAATAAATCTATGAACGTTTGTTTAAAAGAATTGGTTGGCAATTCTCCTAACCTAATGTCTCTTCCATTTAATAGCAAAACTTTCTAGTTGGGGCAATAGAAGAATGCAACTCAACCAGAAGCACAGCTTCTCATTATTGTGTATTTCTCTCATTACTTCCTTGTACTTTGGATATGCGCATCGCTATTCGCTTGCAGTCCTTTAGCAGTCCCTTTGGTTTCTCAGATGCACACGGGTATAGCCCTGCTGTTCGTGTAACTGCTACTCGGTTTTGTTCTTGGTAAAAAAGAAAGCGGGTGTGGAGTTCTTAAATCAGACCTAGTCGTGAATCAGACTCGGCATCAGCGTCAACTACAGAAAAAGTAGAGAAATAGAAGCACCACTCCTGCTGCAACTAACTTTGGAAAACTTTTTCGCAAAGTTTGTATTGTCACTGGCCAGTACAGATTTATCTGTAGGCGGGGACCGGAATAAACGTACATCCAAAATTGCAATCAACATCAACGCTAAAATCTGTTTTGACACAGTCGTTGTCAGTCTCCACGTCTCATTCTTCACGATCCAGATAATACCACAATGCTTATTTTAAATGTAAATTTCATTCATTCCATCATTCATAAATAAATGATACACCTACCTAACATAATATTCTTTGCCTTGAGTTTGGTTGTGGTTCATTTGATCATCAGCAAATCAAAGTCACATCACCATTTCAGCATTTTTGCGAAACTACAACCAGTTACAATCGTCCGTCGTGTCACCTTAAAAAAGCAAAGAACAACTATACCCTGACGATAAGACATTGCTGCTTTCAGTTTAACTCAACTTTAACCAAGCCACCAACCAGCAGCAAACCACTATCTGGCACCACTGCACACTAGCTAAAAAGAAAGATCAAGACTAGTGGCTCTGGCTACTATTTTTATTATCATCTTAAGGCATGGTAGATTTGCCATGCAGCAACTTTGTGAATGGAGTGCTGAAAATTCAAAGTCAGTCAGTCAGATTGTAATGCTTGCTTCAAGTGAACGCAGGCGAAAAATCCTTTGTGCTCGTGAGCTCTGCTCTTTCTTCACTTTATTTCTTCAAGTGAATTAACACAACTTAGAAAAAAAACTTTTTCGGAGATCCGTTTACCGCATTTTTGGTGACTGATCGATTAAGTAAAGTAACGCTGTGTTGTTTAACACATCAAAACTTTCTTTTTCTTGAGAGCTGCCAATAGTAAAAACGTGAGCTCTATTGTAAAAATTGTAATTATCAAGTTTCATTTGAAATACGAAACTGTTAAGTATAGTGAGACTTGTGTCAAAAAAAAGTTTTCAAGCCATTTACTCCTATTTGACTGCAATCGTGTGTAAACTTTTGTTTCGTGAACTGGAATCGGCTTTCATGGAAAAGCATTCCGCAAATTTGTATGTTTCTGAAGTTCAACTGACTGAGCACGTGGGTGGGTAAATTGAAACAGTGATCCGAATCCAGTTTAAAGCGGTTTCAGTTACTATTTCTTTTAAAAATGCTTTGTATTCTTTCACCCCTATCAAGAGACATAAAAGGACAAGACAGGTTTAAACACTGGTATTATTCAAAGTTAATTAAATGATGTAAGTAAACTAAAAGTTATAAAACAAAAATTATCATAGTCGCAGTGGAAGGTGTCCGAATCTGATCATTGATGCAAGAGTAAATCAGAGAATGAACTTTTTCCAATCCGGTTTCAGCTGTCATCTTTGAACAATAATTAATTGTAGTTATGATGAGACAAAAGCTCCAGCCAGAATTGTAGGTATTAAATCTAGATACATTAACATTTAATCAAAGTTGTTAGACCAGCTGGAGAAGTTTGGAGTGGAAAGTGGAATCCAAAACGAAATAAACGTATATAGTGAAAAGAAATTATATGTCATATCCAGTTCATTAATTTTTGACTGTATCCAAGTGGAATCAGTCTTTCAAGAAAGAAAAGACTGCGTATGACACGACTGCATGACATTTTCATGTGGTTATATAAGTGAGCAAATCAAGCTGGAAAAGAAAGACACGACCCAAACACCAAATGGTACGTATGGATATATAAGTATTAAACTTTGGAATATTTTTTTTTCATTTTTATGATTTCTGAAGCATTGTTTTTGGCATTGTAATATGTTTTAACAACAATATTGTAGTAGAAAAAGTATCGTCCGTGAGAAACTCTACAGGCTCATAAAGCAACAATAAAATCATATTAGAGAAAGAAGCATACACATTTGATGGTAAAAGTAATAACTAACTTTTATGTTATCATCTCTGTGGTACTTCAGTGCACAACACTGGAAACATCGAAACAGAACATTTTACACGATAAAATTAATGTAGCAGATATAAAGATGTTGTTAAACTAGTACCATAATATTTTTATATTGTAGTCAGTGCATTTTGTTATTGCTGTATTTCCTTGCAGTCTTTTGTCTCATGTTGCACTAAAAAGTGCCACTTTTACTGGACCATATTAGATCAGTATCTATCAATGTTACGGTTATTGTTTTCGAACCCCTTGTTTGAACCAGTCTGCTAGAGCAATTGAGAAACTGCAATGCTTCGTAACATCATGATCATGATCATCGAAGAGTTTAGTTTGGTTTGCTAGCCGTGAAAACCACTTTTGCTTGCATGAGAATCGAATGAAGTAGCGTTTTGTTTTCTCTTCTATCCTCAAACTTTGTTTTGTTTAGTACAAAACGATTATGTAAAGTTTGTATTGATATTCAATTGGCAAAAACTAAGTTTGATGTTGCATTTGAAAAGTTTTACTTTTTTTTGACAAAAATGCCTTTCACTATTGCGGCAAGCAAGCAAAGTTCTAAAGCACTGGGAGAAGCCAGTTTTCAGTGAAGAGTGAATCTTCAAATTTTCTTGTCATTTGTTGTCTGCGAAAAATGAGAAAACGACTTAAGATTTCTATCTGAAAAGAAAGTCGGATAGTAAATGTCCACATGTCACAATCTTAAATTGTTTTTTGTTGAAAGTGAAGAGAGAGAATCACTTAAAGATAACTCTAATCTAACCTAAATCAAGCGAGACCATTTTTTAGAGATTTCAGTCTTATGATAATTGAAACATGTAATGAGTATTGTACTCGGCGAACTTTTCATTTTCATTTCATCCGATTCTATTCAAAGATAAGCGAAACGTAAGCAAAACAAACGCATTTCGTGATTTTTCTGTGGCCTTGAATTGTTTATAAAAAGAGATTTGAACTTCAAAATAAAATCTTGGGCTACTTTTTTGATATCAGATACAAAGGAAAGGAAAAAAGGTTTACAGATCCTTACTTGCGTTGTTGTTATTAGTTGTAATGCCACATCTGTTTGCATGTTAAGCTTGACATTGACATAAACTATAATGCGCTCGCACTGCATTAGGTTTTATGTGTTTTCTATTATTTTTCATTGTAGCTGACAGCCATCAGCGGTTTCCCAAACAGATTTAAGATTGTCACTGCACAACGTCTTGTTAACTTGGACGAAATTCGCCCATCCCAACTCAACCGCGGTTTTCACCACTTTTCTGCCATAATTTCTCTGCGAAAAACTACATCCAGTCTTTACAAATGTTAGAAAGGAAAATAAGGAAATAATTAGATTACAACAGACATTTAATACTGTCAACAGTTGAACGAATAATTAATCTTTGCGACAGTTTTGTTCTAAAATTGCATTCTTCACTCGCCATTTGGAATCGAGTGAGCGTGCCGACGCTGATTGAGTTGTGTTGTTCCGTCTGACGCGGGAAGTTTTAAAACTGCATAGTTTACCTTCAATTCAAAACTTTTTGTGGTACAAGTGCCGCCAGGCCGAACTTTTATCCGAAGGAATTCAAACTGAAACTTGGATGGAGTATCTGCATAAAGCCGTACAATTAAGTCCAAAAATAAATGTGGATTCTATGAAGAACTGACAGTTAAAAATTGTGCCGACACTTAAAAGTGATAGCTTCAGTTTAGTCTGATTCATTGACTGTGAAAACTAATCCTTACACGTTGCGAAACAAATTGACAATTTATTAAGATTAAGGCGGTCATTTTTGACGTCTTCAGCTTCACCCTTCCAACATTTATCAATACAACACGAGCTCTGTCGAGTTTGTAACTTTTAGAAGTAAAAAGGGGTGGATGCAAGGAAGATCACTGCCTGTCAAAATATCAGATCTGGGGAAAGATACGTAGGAGGAGGCGATACATCAAATTTCTATCAATCTTACCTTTTCATTCCAGTCAGTACGGCTTTTCCCACACAAATCCTTTGTGAAAACATCTCAGAAAATACACGCGGTTCTCCCTACTGACACAATATTTGATCACAAACGACCGTACAAGGGCGTCTAATGAAGTAGGTAAGAATGTTATTTGTTTTCTTTTTCTTTACCATCGCTTTACCCGCAGTATAAGTGCATTACATAAATACTAGTATGAATTTCATTGTCATAATGCATATATTGTCAATCCACATAAATGGCTGGCACAATAAGCGCATACATGTTTAATCCTTTCGTGAAAGGTGAAGGTGAGGGTATTGCCAACGAACCGCATGTTTCTTCAGTGTCATGATTACGATATCATGAGTCATGAGGAGAATTTCATGACGTTGTTTTGCGACTTGTGCTGTAACGCGGTTTTGTATCGATAACCTACTATCACCGCATACTTGCTGTCACTACCGTGAAGAATCTTAACAAATTTATCTAATTAGGTACCATCTCGCTTGACATCTGTTGACAATAACAGCTCATCATCAGTTGTGCAAAAGCATTGGTGCACATGTAGCTATGTAGATGTAGAAAGAGGAGTAACGTGATCGTGCACGTCGCACCGAAAATAGGTGATAACTGAAGGGTTGTGGCTTATAATTTTTGTCTCTGTTTCATGTTACTGTGTCATCTTAACCCGAATTTGAATATTGTGGTAACAGTTCCAGAACACACCTGATAATTATTATGGAGTATTATCTTGTTGTTAATCGTAAAATATGAATTTATACGCTTCGAAACCCAAAGAAAGCATACAGACGTTGAAGACATTTCTCCCGTGGTCAAAATGACCACTAACAACCATAAAAGATATACAGAATTCCATTTTAATTGGCCTTGATGACATAGTTTTATGGAACAATAAGAAACCAGGGTTAAAATGTGGTGTGCATTTAACCTTCTGATTTGAATTAACATGTAGGTTCAAGAGATAATCTGAACACGCGCTACCAAAATTTGAAAGATCTGGGAGGGAAGATAACTAAAATTATCTATTTAAAATTAAAATTATATGGTAGCAAAACCCTCCTAAGGACTTAAAAATGTAGAACCTCTTTTTCTATTTCTCTATTTAGGGCCCATCGGGAGATAATTTTAAAAATAGTAGTTAATTAGAATAATAGCAATTCCAATTGTGTCTACAAAACAAGACGCGGAAGTAAAAATCCATAGGATCGTTTCCCCAAAGAGTCTTAAAAACACGGGATTCTTTCGTTTTTTCACTGTAACGAGGAGATTCAGTCTGAAAAGGCAATTATACAATTATACACTATCACCATTTCAAAAATACACCCATTTATGTTTCATGAATCGTATCTTTGCCTCCTCTGCAGTAGTTTTGAACCTTGTCTTACATAAAAGTCGACTCATTAAAAGAAATTACCTTCTTCGCGGAACGAAATAAAAGAAAGATTCCTAAAAAAGGTGAAAAGAGTTTAACCTTGAAGCTTTTAAGAATGGGGTAAGAAAGAAGCAGAAGGGTCCTTTTTCTTTTTTCTCTTGAAACTCCATGACACATGAAAGCATCCTTTATGTTACTCTTTTGTAACTCGACAGCTAACGTTGCACCACCAGCTCAATAAGTGGAGTAATAACAATACTTCATTTTCACATTTCATTTACAACTCTATATTAAAAACTTTTGCGTCTCAAAATGTTCTCCTTTGCTTCTAACTTCAAATTACACTGCGAATACTGCGATATTAGCCATTACTGTATTATTTTTTATTTAAGTCGTCCTTTAAACCGTACACAAAGTGGAAATTTTAGTTGTTTCTTGTGCAGAAATGCGTACTTTTCTTTGAAACTGCTTTGTAATTTATCAACTGAAATCTAGGTCACCGCCAAGAAGACATTATAAATGAGACGCGTCAGTGTGCATTCCACATCTCATATTGATTATTCTTTGCTCAAAGGTTCAAACTTTGTTAAGTTGCAAGTTTGACACACGACAGGATGCGGGACGGGACACAACAAAGCAAACAACTTTGTTTAAATGTTGTAGACAAGCGTGCAATTTATTGATGCTCTTCTGGATCATGGCAATATTCCACGAATGCTTGACAATACTTCAAGTAGAACACAAGAGTCCACCGAAAGGAAACGTGTACATTTTGTGTCGTGTTCCGTCCATGTGTCAAGTTTTTCAAGTAATTTATTAGATCTCAGTTTGAAACAACAAGTTGTCTAAGATCATGAGAAAAAATCTCTGTGTACCTACATATGAAAATAAAATTTGAATTTTAGATAAGCCCCCGTTTAAGTGAAATTCGATGCGACAAGACAAAGAATTCACTTACCGATCTGTGATGCCGGAATTTTAGATTTTTTTCTGTGGGCGAAACACTGCGGTAACTTGATTTATCCCATCGTTGGCATTTGTCGTCGAATAGAAGCACGCTTAAAAGCCGTTTTGGCTCATTTGCCAGTGAAGTGGCTATTAAAAGCCAATTGAGCGGCAATAAAAACGGATATCAATGGTTGCGGCTGAATTTCAACATGCAAATTTGTTTAGGGAAATTCCAATTCTGCTGGAGAAAGCGTACATACGGAATGAATCCTCACACTGGCTTCGTTCAATGGCTCCAGTTTCCGATTGACATTTGCCTTTGCCTACAGACAGACCGGAATCCTGTAATTAAATGACGTTTGCCTTTATCACGCTAGGCTATTATTTTCGTTCGTGCTTTTTTGTCCTTCAAAATAAAAAAAACCAGAGGGTTTAGTAATGAGAAGACCTCATGTAGACTTAGGTCATTGATTGCGCTTTCCATGATTTTCGCAGAGAATAGTTACAGAGAGAAGAAAATGGAAGACTTTAATCAAGAGTGGGTCGACGTCACATAATCTTGTGGAGGAAGATCACAAAGATAATGATTCCTCTTGACTTTACCGCCCAAGCTCTAGATTTGTTTTTGTTTGCAAACGAGTAGAATAGGGCAACAAGCAAAGTAGCAATCAGTTAGAGCAACACCACACAACCATTATTATTATTATCTTCATTCATTCTATTATCGTAATAGAAAACTTAGACATGCAATGCCTTTTCATTTGCCATTTCTCTCGCTTCACTTTCAGTTGTTCCATCAGATGGATGGCTGCTGCTGGTGCTACATCTGTTCTCTCAAGACTGCTTATTTTCGATGTCAAAATAAAAGCTAGAAAGAAGAGGATCCGCAAAATAGTTTTTTTCCTTGTCGCTAATTATGCCGAAAAAATCTTTTCTCTACAGGCAGTCGATAGACTTAGACATTCAGATTACTCACTAAAAATAATATACTTTTCTCTCTCTTTTTTTCTTCCTCCACAAACCATCGGCATGTGCCAGAGCAGTGATATGAATGAAGAAATGGATGAAGCGTGTGGTTAAATAAAGAACTAATTTAAGCCAGTAGATAAAAATCGAGAAAAAAAGTATGTGCATTCCGCTCCAACCAGCATAGAATGCGTAGGCTCTATTTTGATTATTTTCTTCAACATAAATATATACATTAGATACGTCAACAGATTGTATACATTTCATTTGCATGAAGGGAGAAACGAGATAAATACTGCTTCGGAGCGAAAAAAAATTGAACCAAGCTGAAACATTTTTTATCCTCGACGCCTTATTTCTTTGCACTTTCAGTCTTAACTGCGTTTAGGTATTTGTAATCTATCGTCTATCCAGCTTAAGCCCCCGTTATTTTACACTTAACTTGCCATAACCTGTTCATACTCCATGCTATGGTATAAAGCACAAAATAAGCAGCATGTAATGTAATCAAAACATACTGAAACAACTGAAGCGGCTTATGAATATCTGACTGCCTGAAGAAAATTCAAACTGAATGTTTAGGTATGCTAACTCGAGAAAAAATTGCAGCGATAGAGTTTCCAACGAATGAATAACATAGTAATGAATGACAATCTGATCAAATGGGGTTTTTATTACTGTTGTTCTGAGCATAAATTATTTCATTTGAATTGAAGTATTAAGTAATATTCGGCCAAATAGAAAATTAGATATGTTTTAAAAATAGCGTGCATGATTAAAAATACACAAAAGGAAAACTTTCACCATCTCATTATTACACTCATTTTTGTCAATTGCAGAAATAAAGCTAGCAAAACGATGAAGCAATTTAAAAGTTTACAGTGAAAATTATTATTAATTTTTGTTTAAAACTAAATCTTGCTAATTTGTGGTATTACAAAATTAAACCACCAGTTACACCCGGTTTGCAACAAAATATGTGGCAACTTGCAACACGGTACAAACTTTTAGTAGGAAGAAAGACTGGATAAGATTAATCAAAGAAAATTATATTAACTACATATTCAATATTGATTTTTTCTTAGCATCGTTTCAAGTTGAAAGTCACGCGCATAGGTTCCAAATTCTAAATCTTATTGACCCATGTTTGACCTTTACGATTTGGAAAGTTTCCTATCGATGCGAATCTTATACGTTTATACCCCTACATATGTATGTCATTGGAAGATGGCGGATTTATAGTTTTCATTACCTGAAACAATCTTCGGTGAAGTTAGTGAAGTTCTAAATGAAAGCAATTTTAGAGAACAAATCTACCTAATTTTTGAACAAAGTTCCAATGGCAAGTTGTAAAATTGCATTTACGAGTAATAGTGGATTTAATAGGTAGTTCTGACTGCGGAATTTTCCATTCCTCCAGCGAATTTATTGGAGTCGTAAAAGAAATTGTAGGTGAACATAATCCTATTGCAAACACACTTTAGCTGTTCAGGAGAGAGTGGAGATTTCTTTCGCATCACAAACTTGAAAGCAAGACAAATCTGTTGTTGTTGGTGTTATGTAAATATGAACTTTGAAGTATACTTTCCCTCGAGTTAGTGTCAGCAACAAGGAATGGACTCACATTCAAAGTGCACGAGGTACAAGCAGCGAAGATTTCATAATTTACACATTCATTTTCCTTAAACTCAAAAATTAGGTCATTGAGTCTCTGTATTGAATCAACTAATTAAAAATGAAAAGAATTTCGATATTGCTATTATATTACAAACTAAAACTCGGTAATTTCCTTTGTAGAAAGGAAATTGTCTATATTAAAATTATAATTAAACTGTTTATCCAGGGCAAAACACACTTGGAATTATGTAACGTCAAATTATCATCGTTATCCAAATGCCTGAGTTGTGTGAATTAGTGAGCTGGAACTTGTTTTCGCAAAATTGTAAGTAATGACGAGCAAGAAATACATACGTGTGCCTTCATTAATAACTAAACGAGGTAGAGAAAGGTTAGGGTTATCGATTGCCTTCAGCACAGCGTTTTACAACTTTATTCTCATCTTTGATATTGCACGTTACTTTGCATAACTTCCAATATTATCTTTTAATTTTTAACTCGAAGTGGCTCATGGATATTTTTAAAACGAAGTAAAAGGCTCCTTTCATGATGGAAAACACTTTTATGAGGTTTTCTGTCACATTGAACCAGTTACGAATTTTGATAGCAGCATTACTTTGAAGACTCTTTTTGGTTTCACAAATAGGTAAAAGTATGTTGATGTAATGTATGTATATGTAGAAAACTATGTAGTAGATGCACGTAGGACTTTCATAGATACCTTTAACTCTGTAAAATACAATGTGTCCAGAGGAAAGAAATGAAAGGGTTAGAATGGAAGATTAAAAATAATGACACTCGTTTCACTATTTGAAGCATTTCGATAACCACATATCACTGGTAGTTATCAAAATATAAGCTCTCCTAGGCTGGGTTATTTGATTTGGAGAAGATCAAAGTTTAGTTTTACTTTTTATGAAGTTGGAGGCAAAACATTTGTTATTGTTATCTTTAAATTCGTTTCCCAACTGTCAGTACTCACACCAGGGTACATATTGCAGGTGCCAATGTCGAATCCATCTGATATTTTGTAAGTTATTAAGACTACGTGAGACTTTGGTTGCTATTTGCTATCACATTTTCAAAATATCGCCCTACCTTCTTTCTCACCATCACCTTCTCCTATGTCATCTCACAAAAATAAATAAATAGTGACGCATCTTTAATTCAATGTTTGTTAAAATTGAGGTTTTGTTGGTTCATTTTGTACAATACATAATGCATCTATCATGCTAAAAAAGAGTATTATTATATTGCTATATTTGCATTCCAAAATGACAGTTTCTTACTTTTAGCAGAGTTTGCCTAAAGCATATATCAAAAATGTGTCACGAATATTTCTTTATGGAATAACATAGGGAGAAAGTAATTGTAAGGAAAGAAAAAGGGTGATGATATATCATAAATCTTATTGAGGTGGCACGGTGGCAGGCAATGTATTTTGTGCATTTTAGTCTCGTTAGTACTTGTAACTTGCAAAATATCAGACAGATTCGACATTGACACCTAAAATACCCTGGTGTCAGTGATGAGTAATCAGTTGATAATTGTTAATGATGAAGATTCTTCAGATCTTTGCACATCAAGATAAAGCAGAGTGAAATATTTTCTTATTTCCACATACATAGGATCGTTAATTTTATATTAAATATATGGTATAATATCTTTAGTTTCGATGGAAGGAGATCGGCAGAAGTCCCACTTTAAAACTATCCATGAGTATTTGAATGATAAAAACTTTATTATCCTTACTGTCATCCTTGCATTGCAAAATTTTTCCTATTAGATAAAATGTAAAATGAGTAAAATTGGAAGGTGAAGCCAAAGTCAGACTGAAGAGACTAAATAAAGTTGAGGCAAGATGCATTGCGGTACTTTTCTTGTCACGCTTTTTTAGGGCAAGTGCAATTTTACTTTGAAGAGAACTCCTATCTTCATTCAGTTACATGCCGTAGAAAAATAATGATTATCATCGAACATTGTGGTGGTCTCGCTCTGCAGCTTTACGCTTTATTTTTAAAGCGAGAAGCAGGACCAAAGTCCCGTAACTTGTCGAAGTTCGATTTGCAATTCCCATGCTTTGCATGTTTCCATTCGAGTGGTTGTAGAACCTTTCGTTTCCACTCCATTTTCTCTTTTATAAGATTTATCTACTCTTTCCGACGCGCAAAGGTAATCCTTAATCAAATTCATGGTGCAGAATGAATTTTGCAGAAGTGCTCAAGCACAACACTCCACGTCCACTTTAGTTACATACAAGAGAGCTGAATTTCTTCCCTCTTTGAATTAATCGCGAGGTTAAAGAGAATTGAAGGAGGTTGCTTTGTCGATTCTCCGTCTCTTCTTTACTCCTCCCAAGAATCTCCTTTACTTTCCAGCCTCTTTTTCCGCATACTGTGACAGCATCAACTGAGCCTTCTTTCATATTTCTAGGGGAATGGTGTGGTGACAAAGCTCTCCATTTGGTTTTCAGTTTGCCTTTTGTCCTTTGTATTAGTAAGTAACCGTTCCAGGAAAGATTTCCTGTTGAGATATTTCACAAAAGCAAGCAAACCGCTCGTGACATTGACATTTAGAATAGTTATCTCTCTGTGAGACTTAAGCTTACTTACACGTGAGACATTTAAATCGCTTCCCACACATATTCGTCCTTCTACGTGAATATCTGCGATCCAGTTGAAAGTGTGGATTTGAAACTGTTTTCAGTTTGTTTGGAGTATTGTTACATGGGATGTTGAAGAAAAGTTCAAGTAAGGAGAAACAAACCAAAGGGGTTACAGCTGAAGTACAATAATGTTGTTACAACATCTTGTTATTTGTTATTCTAACCCGTAATACGTATAAATAATCTCTATGAATAGAGGTAGTAGTGTTTGCTTTATACGGATAAAGTCGCATTAGCAGACGCAATGCCTAGGCGAGTACTTGGAAATGTTTCAAAAGTGCTCAGATGAAATCACCAACGCTTTCCGAGATAAAAGACAATTAAAATGTTTAGTACAACAGGAAAACATTTGAGGGACAATCATTGCAATAAGTGTATGGAATACATAATATTGTACCTATAGCACGTGACCACAAAAGCCCAGAGGTTACACACTTTCATTCGATATGTTATGCAATAGTGCAATTGTAGTAGTTGGAATGTAATACTTCTGTTACAAAGTTACGGGAGAAGGTGTAAGCAAATGACTGCTGTGTCGCACAGCCTGTGTGCATACACATATCAAACTCCAACCTCAGGAGGGGGTAATCTCCTAGGAAGACGCCTGGGCTGGACTCTAAAGCTGGACAGAGACGGATGTTTTTGCTTGTGCAAATAATAACTTTGTTTTCAGTGTTTTGACAATAATCTGCGTATGTACTTATGATTGTTTTGTTAGATTTTGGAGTAAGCATAACACACATCAAAACAAGTCTATAACCTGGGCTTCACCGAACCGTCAGCTATTATCCACTATCCAATTTATTTTTCTCTTCTTTTGACTCCTAGTATCAAATTACATATGATGCATTGCATATAGATCCTTATCATCGCAGTCACGTACAGAATAATTAGCATCAAATTTACCAGCCCTAAACGCCTGAAGTCTTGCAGTCAGTTTATCAGTTCTCTCCATAATGATAGGAAGAAGCAACAAGATATGATAATAGATTGCCTTTTTCATCGGACTTGTTTTCGAACCTCCCTTTCGATTAGTCACTGCAGTGTTTAGATGACTGTATCAGTAATAACAAATTGCATCTTCAAAACATATTTTACGAATCTCCACAATTCTGTAGATTTTATGGAAATGCGTATGTTGTAATAATGTGAAGGACTGATTATTTAACATTGTCTTGAGTCTCACTCATCAAGTCCATATTTCATCCAAAAAAGAAACAAAAGAATCTAATGGAAAACTTCAGTCTTGCGGGTATTTTAGGCATCTGACATCTGTAATTCAATTGAATTTTCATTTTCTGGTTTATTCCTGCTTTTGTAACACTGGTAGGAAAATCGTTTACTCAACAGTTTCAACCTGACAGTGAAGGAATATTGTTATCCCGCGGCAGCGTTTATATTTACAATATTCACTCCGTACGGAAGAGGTTACAATCTGGATTAGAATTGGAATTATTGTGAATAAATGTATGTAGATTTCGGGTGCGGCACTGTAGAGGTCTAGGATAAAGGTCAGATTAACAGTCAATATACACTCATTTCAACAGCCGTTGTTGATGGCTGACAGGTGATGCATGAGGCAAACTTCTGTGCGTGACAGTTCCTTTTTATGCTGCAGAATTACATGGCATTCTTTCTTTTGATTCCTAAATGTGAGTAAGAAGAATTGAGATCATTTAGTTGTCCGTCATGCCAATTTACATACAAACAAAAGTAACCTTATGTTTCTTACTACAAAGCCTCACTATTGTACACAGAATATAAGCATGTCAGTTACGACGCACGTTATTCTTGCACGTGCGATGCAGTTACATAGGTAGATTTGTTACTATGTATGTAATGTTCTATCCGTTAACTAGACGGCAATAAAAAAGGGCCACAAAGTAGGTTGGTTCCTCACATTGTAAGTTCGCATTTTAAGTTCTTTTTCCAACTTTTGTGATCATCCCAGTTGCTGTGTGTATGCTTTTGTGGATCAGCAGGAACTGAGTAAAGATGCATGTATCTTCCAAATTTATATTTATTGCGCATAGTTTTCGTTTTCTGAGGAACTCTGGTAAAAGTAATAAAAATAGATTTCAATATACTTGTCGATCATTCTTGAAAGAAAATTTAAGTAAATCATTTTGATGAGCTTCGCATTTGGTACTGACAATTGTTATCGATTTTGAAACGATCAAACCGTTTGAAAAATGCAAGTGGGAGTGGGAGATACCTTGATTTAAGCGCTCATGCCCTTGAAATTGGAAGCCGTGTTAAGTTGATCGATTGCTTGATTTGTATTTACAAAGAAAAAATTCATATAGAATTTGAAACTCAGTTAGTTTGAAGTATGCCAGCAGAAACCTGTACATTGCAGTGTCAGCAGAGAACAACGATGCGTAGATTGTCAAAATTTATATCAACACGGATGAATGAGAATTGATTATAATTATAACTTCCATAAACATATTGTATGTACCTAAAATGTACTCTATCTCTTTTATGTTTATATTATAAATGGGCTAGACCTCGTGACTCATGACCTTAAAGTCCATATGAAGGCAAATAATAATGTATGAAAAACCGGAGGCTTACGTAAACATTCTAGTGGAATAGCAAGTCTCAGCGAAAAATAGAAGAACGGAAGTGGAAAGTGTAAATTGACAATCCCCGTATCTTTCCTCATACAAAGAGCCAACATGAAAAGAAGATGGAGTCTGCTTTTTTTCTTTACGCAGACAGAAAATGGCTAAATGTTTTCTGTTTGCCTTTAATGAATGCTCAGATCATGGCAGGTTGAGCAATTTTGCTTACAATTGCAACTCAAGAAAGTCAGAGATGAGGTCCGTGGCTGACTGTAATAGCAATAATGGATGTCATTTCTTCTTATATTAAACATTGTTGCTAGCTTTTATAGACTTGTTTTGAAGTTCGAATGTTACAAATGTTTACATTATCTAAAACTTTAAACAAGTTTAAAGTTCTCTAAATTCCATATGCAATTTGTAATGTAAATTATTTAATGTTGCAACATTCTAAAAGCAAACATATCTCGCCCAGATTCCATGTTCCAGCTTCCAAAGCTTGTCCGCAATTTGTGTGGTTTCGTAACCGGCGACTTCTGTGTTTTACCTTATATTGGTTCTAATTATTTGTGATGAAACGATGTAAACGGAAAAATAAAAATTGCACTGGAATTGAATCAGTGAAAATGATCTTGTGCTGTGATGATATGTACTGGGTTTATTGAGTTGGAGCCGAGTCAAGAAAATTGGTTTGGTTAAGGCTGAACTATGTATGAAAAGGAAAACTTATGATGTTTCATAACACACTGCTTCTTGACTACGCAAATACCTACTCTTCTCACAGTCACATATTGATGGCAGATCTTTAGACGTGCTGCTGCAATACATTCGAGCATAACAAGCTGTGAATGACGGATATATCACTATTTCAAATTACTTTACGACCGAGTTATAATGCCAATTACCACGATTTAGACTCCAATACTCGTACTTGTGCTACACTGTGTAGAGGAAATAGACGGTCGTTTTTTACCGTTAAACTATTTCTCACGGAGCTCATTCGCACTCACTTGCCTTCTCGTTGTTTTCACTTGAGAAGAAGAATTCTTTTCACCATTTCAAACCCAATTTTCTTTTCGGGCCAGGCAAAAAGGTTCTTTTCGTCACTGCACTTTGCGTCCTATGTATATGTATTACAAGGCGATATGGTTTACATTGAACATAGTTTTTGTTGGTGATGCCACAAGCAATAACTGTTAAGTGCAAAATATGTGTTACGCAACATTATTCATCATGTTGATTCACCGTTGCTACATTCTTTCACTATTTTATTGTTCATCTTGCATCTCTAGCTAAAAGCAAATCTGTAAAACATATATTGTGCTCACGTTGATATTGATAGGCGTGTTTGCAGTTGCTTCAGTCTTCTATCCCACTTAATTCGAAATTGGCAAAGGATTGAGGATCAGATGGTAGCAGACTTTGGTTGGAGTGCAGTTTGAGTAGTTGAAGGCATAGGTGAAAGAAAAAAACGAGCGTTTTTTACCAATAATTTTATGGGAGGAAACAGACGGAGTCAGGTTACATGTTTCGCAAGAGAGAGATGAAACATCATCTGGAACAACTTGCTCTGTCATAAAATGAAGATGAAATGTTAGTTGAAGATGCTTTTTCTTTCTCTTTTTACCACATCTTGCTAAGTTGCTTGAAATGCGATATTGAAAAAGTCGTGTTTTATTTTAAAAATTGAATTCACTCTACTTTAAATAAGTAGATAGGGACTGGGAATGGAAATGCGATGCGAAAATGAGGTGAACTTTTCTTTATGCTTAAGTGTTTCTTTTGAAAATGTTGAACGGGGCGGAAATTTTTAGTGAAACACCACGTTTGAGAAAATAAAAGTTTTAGTGGTGCTACTTTTTAAGCATGAAAAGTCAACAAATTTTTTGTGCATTCTTTAAACAATATAACACACTTAAAAAGCATACGAAAAATTGTTAAGGAAGACGAAGAGATTCTGTGAAAGACTAAACCCTTTCATTTAGCGTAAAGCGTATTCTATTTTTATAGACCGAAGAGAGGGCAGTGAATAGCTCTGGAAAGCTCATTCTCAAGGCTGCACAAGAAGACATATCAAAGAGCGTTCTTTTTATCATCTTATTTGGCTCCACCGCTTGGACAACTCGGGCAGAGGAAGGAAGGAAAAATATAAACTTTTAGCTCCATTTTCATTCTCCGCTTTCTCTGCCCTATAGAAGAAAGAAAGAATGTAATTCCATGCAGTTGATAAATCCATTTTACGATTCCGCCTGGCTCTTTTATTGGAACTCGTGTGGAATTTCAGCTTTTCTTTGTTGTAAGCACCACTGTAGGCATTTGGTGTGCACTTCCTGTGTGCCCTCTGCCGCCTTCGTGTTTTGATTACATCGTGCTTAGTTTGGCAGTACATTTGAATTATTCGTAAAGAATGGATTTGAACGTTTATGTACTTATTTTCGTTTGGATGCCGAATGAAAGTGAAATTCTATGCTGAGATCACGCTCTTGACACGTGTACATTGCAATGTGGCCGTAGATATACCTTATTGAAATGCTGCAAAGCAAATAAACAAAGCTTCAAATAATGTTATTCTGGTTTGGGATTCTTCTGGTAACGCTTTTATTTTGATGAAATACTTAAAATGTTCTATTAGTTTTTGGTGTGTTTTTAATCGTTAGCGGTAAAATACATATTAAACGACTGGGGCTGACATGTTAATAATGAAACATTTATGATGATTAACGAATGATCAACTTGAATTTTGAGGAGCAGATTCAATTTAGTACGGTCCCATCTGGTTTTAGTTTCACCTGTTTTGCATCCTCTCAACTCGCAATTATCTAGTTTTGCAAACTCTTTTTTCTAACATAAATTTTATTGTCTTTTAAGCCAACAGAATCTAACTTGTTACAATAATTTCTTAATAGCTTTGAGCTAATTTTTCTAATAGGTCAGCTTTTTTAATGTTTGAACAAATGGTTAAAAAATTTAATCATTTTTGTACTAATCACATAATATAGGGAAGAATTTTGAGAAAGCCATTAGAATTTATACTGGTTAGCTTTCGGCAGGAAATCAGTGTCTCTTTGCAAACTAAAAAAGTTCTTTTTCTTTCTATGTTGTTTACGATGTTTACTTTTCAAACATTAATGTACCACGTTCGTACCTATCTATACAATCATCCACATACTTGTGCAAAAAATGGGTCTGCCGAAAGCTCGAATAAAATGTGTACGAATTGTAGAATGTTCTGCTTCCAAAAACTTTTCATCCCTACTCGTGCTATAGGTATACATATAATGTTAATAATGTACTATGCCGTCGCCTTTACAATGATTAGCAAAAGCAGTTACGCTCTGTCGCGATAAAATTTAGATGCTACGTGGGAGGATCGTTCTTTATTTATCCTGAACAATTAAGATGAAGTTACTTAATACAAAACTTTTTCTTTCTGCTCACTTCGAAAAAACAACTTTGCACTCTTCGCCTTCTTCTTCAATCAATTAGCTTGTAAAAATATACAGCATTGTAGTAAAATAGCAGTGTTTTAGCAATTAAATGAACTAAAAAGTTGCTTCGAGTTGAAGTCATAAATGTGAAAAAGCTCTGCTCTTCAATTTTCATCTGATTGAGTTGTTCTTTGAGTCGTTCAATGGAAAATGAAAGCTTTTCTCTGAATGACTAAGTTATATAAATTCTTTAAAAGCTTGAACAATGCATGAATTTTTGATTCGTAAGCAAGGCAAGGTTTTTAAAAAGTAACGGCGTCATTCAAAAAGCCACATTTGAATTCTTTACACTCTTTTTCAATTTTTATGTTGCACTGAAAAATCTGTAAATTGTAGTAAAAGCTTTTAGTATGTTTCATTTTGTTTCCCAAGTAAACACTATTTGCCAAATTCATTCGGCCGTGGCCGTGAATATTGGAGTACATGCAGGATACTTCTCAAAATCTGTTTATCACATAGAGAGGTCCGATCTTGGTTTAAATGGTTGGCATTAAATTTGCAAGGGCGCAGTTCGTGTTGGAATGATTGGATCCATTCATAAATTTTACACCGTAAAAACTACGTATTTAAAACAAAGTCCAAACTATTTTCAGACGCAAAAAGGGAAAGTTACCCACATTCGGAGGAAAGGTACCGAAAGTAACGTGAGCTCTTTTTTCAATGGATTTATTTATACATTCTCCTTCGTCGTTTTCCAATAATATATTTGGAGTAGAATAATATGTAAAGGTTGAGTATAGCAATAATAAGCAGCTCAGTGAGAGCGTAGTTGACGCTCCACGAAAGTGGTATAAAAATGAACAGCTTCTAAAGCTGTCCCAAGGGACCCGTCTTTTTTCATCCTGTCCTATTTTCACTACACCCTCAACCCAAAACGCAGATCAAGGTGTGGACCTTCGGATAAGCGATAAACAGATGCGAACGAAGAAAACCTACGGCAAAAAATTTTTCTTGTGGGAAATCCAAAAAGTCGTGAGAAAATATGAGCGTGCTTTTACTTCATAGGACTGACCGGGGTTTCGGATAAACTGAATATCGCAAGTATGAAAGTCATAAAGGAGTTTCTCTAACCAGATACGGAATTTCAAGACCAACTTAATGCTTCTATCATGTGGCTCTCATGCTAGACCAGGCGTACATAAACTCTGGTAGACGTCTGTCTGCTTTTACTTATTAAATTGCACAATGTTTGATCCGCCTTAAAGAAAAGGCGAATTTTACGTTTCTGCATTTGTCTCATAGCAGTCACCCAGTTCTGGATTTCGTTGACGCCATCTTGAGCATCAGTAAAGAATGGATATTCCTTGTCGCATTCATTCATATTATGACCACTCAACAGCTACAGATAGCTTAAAAATATGGGTATAGTACTTGAATATTGTTTTTTCTTTGTCCATGAAGTTTATTCAGTAAATAGGATTATGTGGCCATTTCGGTTTTGGTTGAATTCTATCTCTAGAGAGATGTTGTAAAAGAAATACAGCGTGTTCTACCAAATCTTGAGGTGTTTATGGCTTTTATAGGTTTGTCTAAAATAACTAGGCTTTGGTTCCACGTTTTTAGGAGAATACGAGGGACAATTTCGGCTTTTATTAGTAGTTCATTTATTTCGTTTTCTGAGTAATTTGAGCTGAATAAATTCCATTTATTTTGATAATAGGGACGAGAGATCAACACATGGAAGGACGGTAAAAGTGGGAAAATTGTCATTACTTCAGTCATCATCACAATAATAGCTCGAAGGACGAAACTTTCTGTAATCGGAAGTACATCAGTCAGAAAATTATGAAGCATAAGTGTAATATATTTCTTTCTCTTGTAGCCAATTATTTTAAGAATCAATATTTAATAGGATTGCGCGATACAGGACAATTTACTCAAATTACAGTCTCTGAACGAAAATCGCATTTTCAAGGAACTTCTTCCTGGTCAATCGATTTATAATAAACCCTCTCTGTCAGTGACTGGTTTTGGGTTCTACGTAGTATGACATGTTAAAAGTTGTGTTGGTGTGATACTTTTGCTCATATCCTTGACGTTCGGCTGCGCCTCAAAGTATGTAGGTCTACCGTGAAACTTGGCATTTTGATGCTAATTAATCTGATTTATAGATATTACGGTACAAGGCAGGACACAGTCAAATAATTCATTGGAACGAATCAACGATGAACATCCAATGTGTAAAATTACTTTTTCTATCAAGTCTTTCCAACTAACTTGATTTTTGGCTTCAGTCAGACTCACTAAATTTTATCAAGAAACATAGGATTATTGGGTTGAGTTTAAACATCTCTCACCACCGAAAAATTCTTTTCACAGAATCATCTTAAAAGCAAATCTAAATCAGTCAGTGCCTATGTAGTAATTCCTTAAATACACACACATTCCTTTTTTCTCACATTTTAAAACTATCATTTGATCTTCATAATTTTTGTTGAGGAAATCGTTTTTGCTTCTGCTTTTTGGGGTTTCTAAAACGAACAAAAATTATGTAAAGCATGACATGTAAGGGACACTGATGTAGGAAAACGAGAATATATCTTAGGCAGAATACATTAGTTTATTGTATGTACCCCAGAATTAGAGTAGTATTGTCATGTTTTTTCTGAAGAATTCACATCCACTGAGTTCACATTTGGCATGAGCATCAAAATCATTATAAAAAGAAACTAGTTTTGTAAAATGCGACCTTTCTGTTGACTTAACAATATATATTTCGCAATTAGGTGCATATTGATTGAATTATTACATTTAGTTTTTATTTGACCTGACGAAAATACAAAACATGACGGAATCCACAAAAAACAGTGTCACTCGATTGGCTACATCAAAAAATCCACCAACACAAAATCTCAAGGAGCTGCTTTAGGTTTGGCTCATTTTTTCCTTTCCTGTTGTGATGCTCTCAATTGTTCGTATTTTTATTCAAGTACATTACACTTATAAAACATTCCATTCCATCTTTTGTCAATAAAAATCCTTTCAGCTGATTGCCATGTGGTAGATAACGGAGTAGGAGTCCTACTGTAGGACTAATCTTTAAACCTAGACAGTAGCGAAATGTTATTACAACTGAATACAAATTAAACAGATTGCCTATGTCGTCGATTAAACAAAATATTCTTAAGTAAGATAAGTAGAAATGGGATTGGAATTGAATAATTTAACGGGTCGAACGAATGCCATCATCTTGTATTTCCATCCAATCTCAATTCAATGTTTAATATTTCGTGACTCTCGTGACCACAGTCACAGACAATGTGCATAAATAAATAAATGAGTGTAGGAAAGGGCTCACAAAAAATCCATTTACTTATACCCGTCCGCTCTTTAGCTAGAGACTTCATCAGTAAACTCATACAACAAAAGAACGACGACTAACGTATATAAATGAATCAGAAAAGTAACAATGGCTGAAAGAAGCTTGTACCTGTCCTGAACGTACGTGTACATATTTATTTCCATAAAAGGTTAAATAACTTCTTTCAGGTTTTTCTGAGTCAGCCAAAAAAGAAGAGTTTACTTTGCAATGTAATGGAACGGCATTAATTTGCCTTACGATTTTGTGGCTCGCTACTTAAATTTATTGATTTGGACTTTTGCATTTCTGTAGTTTTCCATTATCCTCTTGATTTAATTTTTGAGACGTTATGCAGTATAAAATATTGTTTATTTAAATAGATGCGGTAATGTGAAACAAAACATATTTTCACTTTTATTTATCTTTTATCGTTTCCATTACGCAGTATTTCGATTTAAGTTGAACAAAATAAAGCAGAGTCAACCTGTTTTTTTATTTTGTTTGCTTTATGGATGCAAGATATTTCTAGATGTCGTGCACTAATATCGTATCAGTAAAATTAAAATATTTCATAAAAAGAGTAACATTATTGACAACATTAATTTTCTCTTACTGCGCAGAGGCTTACTGTAATAAAAATGATTGTCCTACTGTGCTTTGGAATGCGGTTTGTGTTCATGAGTTTTTGTAGCAGTTATTAATTCTGACCTTTTCCATTTTTGATTCTGAATTAATCTGAATTCTTCCATCTCATAAACCTTGTGTTTGGATCAGATAGACACTGTTGTGCTGCCTAAAAACGCACTTAAATTTAAAAGGTGGAACGAGATTGAAGGTCGGAAGATTTCTTACATAGGTAACCAAAAGCTCGGCCTTGTTTACCTTTCCTTTTATTGTACATATATTACATTTTTCTCTCAATTTCATTAGTACTACTCGGTATACTGCACTTGTCACGGTGTTCTAACTAAGCCAAGCATTTTTCTTGGTTGCCATTATTGGTTACGAAACATTACATAACAATATTTATTTATTGAGCATATTTCGTTAAGCATGTGCATTTATTTATTGTTACTAGAATGTGATGTAACAAATATGTAAAGTATAACGTAATTTTTACGCATTATTGAGTCCTCACGGTAAATAAAAATGAAAGCAACAAACAAAAAGAGTCTATTCCTTTCTCCTTGTATTTGTTTACTCGCCCGTGCAAAAATGTCAGAGAAGACACGTACACGACGAGTACTTTATGGTTATGTGGGCAACTAGAGGAAAAACGCTGTATTCAATAATATTACATGTACGCAATACAAAAATGTGTATAGTTTGGCAATGGCAGTATCATATTAACCCGTCGAGAGACAGCCAACTCATGGCACAAAGAAGTTTTGTAAAGGGATTTCCCCGGAAAACTATAATAAAAAAATAAGCAAACAAGGTGCCTAATGACATGATTTACACGTGTATACTTTAAAACTCGGTCACTGTGCTAAGTTAGGTTAAGTCCCTTCCGCCTTCTTCGCAGTTAGACTGCCAAATAAAGTACACTTAACAGTATTGCATAAAGTTCATTTAGTAGGAGAAAGTTTGGTTTGTGTAGTAGGCAGACATATCCAGCAACATACATAACTTTCAAAAGGAATCTAGCTTACGTGATGTGCTAGCACATTAGTACATTGCATCTGTACTTATGATGAGAAACTAAACTTAATAATGTTTATCGTTTTGTTTGCTTAGCTTATCCCATAAGAAATATCATGATACCAGTGAGTATTAAAAGTATTAAACTAAATAGGGATTTTGTTCATCTAGCGGAATCCAATAAGTACTTTTCCCTTAAAATTATGAATCTAGCTTGCTAAAATACACCTTAAGTTTTAAAAGAGGTATATAACTAGTATTTATTTGGAATTAACGAGATATTTCTTACAAGCCACTGCTGACGCACCGGCTAGAATCTCTGGAAAGGGAAGTTCTTACTAAACTCTGATAACATTTTCCATAGTTTTGCCGCAGTTTTTAATGCATTTTTATGAGTTGATGAGAATTACACAATATGTATGACAGTGTAGTAAGTAAAGCCTTTTTCATTTATTTTGCCCCCTTATCGAGAAGGATGCGATGTGATAGTTTGGCTGAATAGTTTTTCTAATCAGTTGGAGGAAATACTTGCCAACAGTCGCATTATTTCCAGGAGCCGAAATTATCTCATGTTTTCTTCGAGGAGGGTGGAGCAATTTTGTATTGAACATTGTGCAAACAAGGAATCAAGCACACATTTCCTTTTTCTCTTGCTAGCAAACGAAGCTCCTGCCAAAATATCCATAACAGAAGACTAACTGCAACTGCAACGCAGAACAAGAATCTAGATTACAATGATGTAGATGTGATGATCATTTTTACAAACTAATATGAGCGAGAGGGCTGCTTCAGTGGTTGCTTGCTTGTTTTAAGGTGACAGCTGAAATGCAATAACCATTCATCTTGTTTTCTTGTAACAACTCTGTTTGCTTCTTGCATTGTCATTACAGTTTTTACTCGTCTGTCGTTGCTATTGTCGTCGTTAATATACCTACTAAAACTTGATCAGTTCTGTTTTCGCTACCTCGAACTCGAATCATATCACCATTGTCATCGTTGCGTGATGTGGTATTTTTTCAAAGATGACACCCACACAGACAACTTCGTTAGGGTTTCAATGTTCTTTACTGGTACAACATTGCTCTGGTGGCGTGGTAGTGATCACTTGTACTGATGATCAGCGCATGATGAAACTGTTGGCGCATTTTATTCATAGTTCTGCTTATCTTAATACGGCGTAATTACTCGTTAGCAGTTAGCAAAAGCATTCAACTCAACTCATTGTCACTCACTGCTACTTGCCCCCGCCATTACAAATATGTAGTAATAATGTACACTGTTTCTTTTTGCCTGCGTTTTGTACTTGTAACGACAAAGTGTGGTAATTATAGCAAGTTAAATGAGCCAAATCAACGACCCAGAGGCATGAAACGTCCTTTTCATTCTGACGCTTATGTATGTAGTAGTAGTAGTGCGTAGTCAATATGATAGAAGCATTGTGCTAAATCAATTTATTGCTGCATGATCACACTTCTCTTTCACACAATGAATGGTTTTGAGCAGCCATTATTTTCCAGTTTGGAATTTTCAATGTAACAATAATTACAATTATTACGCCATTATCATTTAGGATTACGATTACATCATGGTAGTAAGTGGTAAACACAAATACAATAAATTAGTACCTATTTACTAAAAATTAAGAAATTGTACTTATTTGATTTAGTAAAGTGTTGTTTGGAGGCAAACATGACACGTAATAAAATAGTACTACCATTGACTATTATTAAACGTTTAATTAGTACAATTATGCGAATTTATGGGATCATTGAGAAAATGCTGTTAAGATCTTTAGTGTCAAAGTTTATTTAGGCAGTTTATTTTTGTAAATCAAATTATGATTTTTTGCTCTTCATAGCGTTGTGTTGTACTATTTGTAGTGACGAAACACATTTGCTATGTACATATAAAATCGAAGAATCAAAAGCCCGAAAGCATTTTGCTACTGGGCATTGTATTTTGTTGTTGCGTGGTTTTTTTATATCAAGCATAGAACTTAGGTAATGAAAATGGTTCGGTTCGATATGACCACGGAGCACGTATTCTGATAAAATAAAGCTAGGATTTCATGGGAATGATGGCTTTTGTTGGAGTGATCGCGTTATTTGTCGTGTGTGCGTTTGTGTATTACACAAAGCCTTGAGGTAATAATGAAGCGGTCGTAAACATACTTCCTTAAGAAGTAGATACAAAATGAACAGGCAGCAAACTGAAAGCTGAGAAAATTCCTTGACGTACAACGTCCATACAAAAGAATGGATTAAAGATAGACAAGAAAATGGCAACTACAATATTACTTACAAAGGGAGAAGATAATAATAATATCTGGGTAGCCTACTTAGATTAGTTAAGAGATCTAATACCATTACAAGTGCAATTTGGAAATGTTAGAAGCAATCCATTTTTGCAATTTTTTTTTCTCCAGAAATGGTAAGGAAGCAGAAGCGGTGACACTATTTATATTATATAAAAGAGAAGCCAGTGTATTTGCATTAGGCCAAGACTCGAAAATTAGTTGCACACGACCGTTTACCTACTGGTGTAAATATAATGCGATGATGACAGGGTAAGGTAAGGTCAAAAGCATTAAGGTCTGTGCTCCCCAATCCAATCTCATATGTAAGGAAGAAATGTGCTATGAAATGATATGAGAGTAGAATGCAAGACTCAAACACTGTTTGTGTGGTTTTGGTGAATTCAAGCAGAGCTGCAGCTCGCGAAATACTAAGCAGAAGCAAAAGTATGCATTTATCTTGAGGATACAATAAACGAAGAGAAAAGCAATATAATGAACTTTCTGTGGAAAAATTGGGAGAGTAACTAAAAACAAAATTTTGCCAATCTATAATACCTACCTATGCTCTACTCTACTGTTATGATTTGGACAGACTAAACGTTTCTAGCGGCGATAGCACATTTTCCAACAGAAACACAAAAGTCAGTGAACAAAGTTATTCAGGCAGACTGGTTGAGCAAACAAAATTAGATAAATACACAGAAATAATTTGCCAACTATTATGTGCAAAACATGACTAATCGTCGTGTAATGAAGCTTTACAAGTTCTTAGCGTTATGTTATTATTGTAGCAATTATCATCTTGTCATCTACATTCGTCCGTCGCGTTCATGTGATAAGCAAAGCGCTTTAATATTACACTCAACTATTTTCATGCAGTTGGTTAATGGCTCTCCAGAGACCTTTGATGATCACCTCTTTGTTTTCCTATACTTGGAAATGAATAAAAGCAGTGTGGGATTAGGATTAGTGCTATGTATTACTGTTGCATTCATACCATTTACTCTGCTCGTGCTCAGAGGAGAAAGTAAAGCAGGGAGTGATATTAAACAGCATAACAGCAAACATAATCCTACTCAAAAAGCTTAATAAGTTTTTATTGGGTTACGAAAGCTTATTCTTAAACTTCAATTTGACATTAGAATTTTTGGATTACAGCGAGACTCATAGACGGCATGGATATCATTATTCCAAGCACTGACGCAGAATTTCAATTACGATGTCTACGCATTTCCCAGTCTCATAACAAGAACTGTTTGAAATTTACTTACAGAGACCGACCATATTAGGCAAAGTGCATATTTTTGTACTCGTTTATTTCCAGTTTCCAGTCAGTCATAACAAAGGTCAAAGAAAGTGTTTAAATGTCAAAAGCACCAGAAGTAAAAAATGCCTCCAAGCTTTATTTTCAAAACGTTGAGTGAAGCGTGGTTTAAAAAAGGACTCTTTATTGAAAGCGGTAGACTGACACGTGTAAACTTCAAAATTCTGAACACGGGATTATATTTCACGGTTCGCACGATATCTTACAAAGTAATGTTTAACTCCTAAGTCGTGATATGGCTGACTTATCTCTTAGAAAAGTTTTACTTAGAAATATTTCAAACTTCATCCCTTGTTCAACAATTTTTACAGGCCAAATCCTGCAAAATTGGTATTTCTATTTTTCTACTTCAATCAATGTTTTTATCTAGTTGTATACATATTTTACGAGACAGTGGCTTCAAAAACGCATTAATTTGTAGTCACTTCAAGCATGAAAGCTTATATAATATGTACTGAACGATCGGAAGCATTCAATTTAGAATGTTTTTTGACAAATCATTCACGCGATGGAAGCATGACGTGTGTTTAAAAAGAGGAAAGATGTAGCATGTACATCAGCTTCAAGAGATGAATTTTACGCAGGTGCTGTCAAACAAAATACTATCCTATACTATACTATAATATCAGTTTTTGAGTGAACTTCTAAGCATTTCTTCACAAAGCGATGGTGAAACGTCTTAAGTTTAACTATATAACCTTAAAATTACGAAGATCACTTGTACAAACGCTATGTAATAGCAGCCGAGTGTATATAGCGTCTCTCAAAAAAGCATGATAAAACGCGATTCCTCAACTTCCTGAAACTAGCTGAACCTGACCAGTATGGCAATATTACATAGGTGCATGCAAAATTGAGCCCGATATTTTCGTTGGTTGTGGAAAGAATATCCCCTGTTATCAAGGGCTTATTTAGTCATTCTGCATTAGCCTTATTTGGTTTCCTTTGAGTGACACAGGCCGTCTCAGACAGCTTTAGTTCTATGAAGTTTCATTTACTAGTCATACTGTATGAAAAATATTTTCTGTATGGCTTGTAGTTAACAATGGTTCAATAAAGAATTCTGCGCTTCAGAACTTTTCTCGTAATTTGCATTACACTCTGCTCCAGATTGGCCATAATAATATTATGTAACGGCTCGATGTGTCTTGCCTTGTTCCATGTTTATCTAATTTTGGCTGGATTACAATTTTCACCATTTACTGATAAAGCGTACTTTAATTTCATACGAATTGCGAATGCGTGGTTTTTACTTGGACAGAGAGCCTCTTTATCCTTCTCTAACAGACATGATGTGATACGACTTGATGTACGTCGACACCTATTACGCCAAATTACATTTGGTCTCACTCTCTTGTGCGTGCTGCCTGTTAAAGATAATTGACTCAATAACATGGATAACGCAATACCGAAAATTCCGGTTAAATCCGGCTAGTAAACGGCAAACCCTGCCTTTCTTGATTAAAACAAGGAACAAGTTTTAATCCGTTTTATACCTTCGAACTTGACCGGACACATTTCGTTTGCGTGCTTTCATGTATCCATTTTCTTACGACGCATAAAATGGGGCAAAGTGATCTTCATGTTAAAGTGTTGCAATGTTTTTTTACCTGCTGGGCAAAGAGATTTGCGTTTGACTCAAACCGTTTGAGATAAGATGAGATTGAAGCAATGAACAATGATGACTGACACGTGCCACCTTAATTTAGTCAAAAATGAAAGAGTGCGTATTACGGGTTTTAATTTATTTCGCATTGTCTAAAATTACCTACATGGTGAATTTTATTGCAGAAATGTGCTACATTCATCTTGCTGTGGTCGCATTTGACCTTTAGAAACTTTTGCAAATTTGACCAATGGATGGGCATTTTTCTTTTTTAAAACGGTACACAGGGCAATGCGCCCACTCTTGATTTCATTATCATAAGAATGGGCAATCATTAATAATCATAATAAAAAAGATAAAAAGGATTCCCTCGCCTCCTGAGGAGATTTAAATTGCCGTGAGTCAGTGAATTTCTTTCCTTTTGTCAAACACTTGTTTTAGCTTTTGCATCCATATACATAACCAAATAAAACAGCAGGAAAGAGCATTACTCGGAATTGTTTTAATGTCACCGTCATCATCATCATTTCACTATTAGATTTATCTGGCGACCTGATGAATTTCTAAACTTACCACACTCTGAAAAATTACGCTCGAGTAAGTTGTTTTATGACTGGCTTCTTTCTTTGGTTGATGAGACAGTCGCCAACTAAGAAAGTGATTGCAGGTTGCATACAATTTTCTAACATGTAATTCCATTTAGGTACATAAAATGTGATCCTTGTATTTTCTTCAACTTCGAGTGTCATCCGAATCATCAGCAAAACTATTGTATACGAGAACTATACAACATCTTGCTGTCCACAATGTAAAGTTGCAGCAACCTTTACTCCCACGTATTTAGCAGTGCAGTCCAGCAAGTAAACGGCAAATAAGTGTGCATTTAGGCAAGAAAACCTTTTTTTAACATGAGACACTTTCAAAAAAGGATGGAACGACAATAAGCAAGAGTGTTCATCATGACTTGTTTGTGTTTAGAAGTGGGTACATTGAGTTCACATTTAATTTACAACCTAGTGTTAAACTATGCTTTGTGAGTAAACCTGTTTCAGAGAACAAAAAGGTGGGGAAATGATGAGAATTGAAGTAAATACAGTAGAAATATTTTCTTACCTTTTCCGTTTTGATTTTTTCTAAAGAAATACATTTATGATGACTTAGCATCCTAAGTTAAGTCTATGGTATGAACTCATTGTTTTGTTTTTAAAAAAATTGCAAGGTGGAATTTATGAGTAAATGTTGAAAATTATGAATGATTTATAAATATAGTATTTGAGTTTTATATATGGTGCCACAAACAAATCTCAATTGGCGAATTGGGTTATCATTATCACAAACCTTCGCAGTACCGGGTAACAGCTTAACGGGGTGACGTGATAAGGAAATAACTTGACTAAAACGCAATTTATTGTCCTTGTGAAAAGTTTCTTTTAGACACGCATAATATGATGACAAGAATAGAATTCGAAGGTTGCCAGCATTTGTAGTCTGGTAATACATTAAATGAAGTATCTTTTTACTTGGAGTACCAGCAGCACAAGTACAGTGTTGAATTAGTGTGTTGCGTAATTTCGACATTGGTGATATTCTTTTAATATCCACTGGATGAATTACTGCGTGCAATAATTTTCAAGTGTTGGCCGAACGCGCAGCAGGCTGAAATTACCCCATGCCAGCAAACGAACCACGCATAATTAAAATGACATCGAATAAGAATTTATCTCCGACACGCACTCAAACGAAATCGAGCAGATTGGAGAGGCAGAAACGAAGGCGTTTGTTTTTACGACTGTTTACTTTTATTTTTATGTTACTGCTACATACGCTAATTTAACTGGGATGATGTGTGACTTGGACAAACAAAATTAGGTTGTCCATTATCATATCATCACTCCTGTTTCTATCGCCTCATAGAAAATTTTTGTTCTTTTAAAGTCACAAATAAACTCTGTACGTCATCTTTCTTTCATCGTCATAATCATCAGAAACACCTACCTAGAATGTAACAGAATTTAATAATGAATTGTTTGTGTATTTCTCAAGGACTTTGCTTAAGAAGGATTAAATTCAGGATTTGGAAAAATGATTTTGTTATTAGGTGGCCAGATCAGAAAACGTATAACATAAATCAAGATGTACAAGAAGTTAAAGCAATGCCTATCGCCATTTTCCGTAAGAAACTTTTAAGTAAAACGGGAAAGCAAAAAGAGGTGGTAAAAGATTATAGACTTTAACTGGTTCCAAAGCATTTTCCATAGATAGACACGATACAATAATCTTACATTTTCATATAAGTTCACGGCCGTTATCGTTCGTACTTAAAAGTTTTGAAAGACATTTAGAGCAATTACTTTACATCTGCACGTTTTCAACAAAGACGAAAATTTACATACATAGACGAATGGAGTGGACCGGTCAGTCGAATCAAAATTAGAAACAGGAATGGAATGTCATTTGATTTGCTTTAAAGGAAAGTGGAAATGGGGAGCAAAAAAGTGAGGAGATATTTAGTCATTAATAGGTATTCTAACTTTTTTTAAGATGCACCATGTGATTGACTCCTGCTCCTGCTGTCATTGTCATTGTCACACAAGAACTTGCACGAGCAACAAGCAATAAAGCATAATGAACAAGAGTTGTATTCAAGTTTATTATCGCTTATCTCTTAATTAGGCATGCATTTAATTCCTATTAATTAACTAAATTACACCGGATTAGGCTAGAAAGTAGTGATGAAAAGAAAAGGCAGAGACCACTTAATTTATTCCACGTCCACAGACTGTCTCTCCAGTTGGTCGTATTTCAGTGAAAAAATACTTGTTTTTGTCTACAATTTTGTTTAATTAAACTAAGGAGCGAGTTGTAAACAAGTTGAACACAATTGCCCACCGTACCTGTATTGTCGATATCCATCTATTTTTAGGTAAAACAAGCAAGAGGTGTATTATGCTTGTTACCACTTGTGTCATTTATTTCACGAAATGTTCGTCTGTTCTCCTCTACATCAATTGTGTAAAGCAAGTAAAGCTGCATGGTAGCAACAACTTGTTCCAATGAAATCGAAATGAACTTATCAAGTTTTTTGTTGTTAGTCGTCTCCATCGAATGTGCATACTTAAAAGGAGTCCTTTTATAGAAGAAAGTGTAGTATTATGCAGTCAGTTGGAAACAAGCAAAAGAAGATGCTCATAAATTAAATGCATGCAATAATAAATATTTTAGACAGGATTCCTGGATCTCCAAATTGTTTTAAACCTTTGTTCTCGTCTTTGTTGCAGTAGACAAGACCAAGGTCAGCGTGTCTCTCTATCAAACTAATTACTTATTCAAAGTGTGAAGTATTGTGTTGCACTATTAGCAATGTCTGAATGTCTTTGCTCGACTGTGGGCAATGCCTCTTTTGGGAAAGCTGTTCTCTTCTTGTTGCCTTTAGTACTTACGTTATGGCATGGTTCCTATAATGAAAATCCGTCTTAGGACCACACTTTTTGCTTACATCGCACCAATCACCATGATTGTGATTCTATGCATAAATAGTTCATTATTTATACACGTTCCATCGATGGAATGAGTATTCGCAGTAATTGTACATAAAAGTAAATAAAAGTTACTCTCTTTAGTTAATGTGTTATTTATCAACAAGTGAGAGTTTAAGGTTGTCGCACTTGTACTTTCTGAGGAAAAGGATACGATTTTCTCCTCTCTTCAGAGCTCTGGCATTTTGAAAGCAGTTTCTTAACTAAGGTCGTGTTCCAGAATAAGGAAGGGAGAATTAGCTTGATGCACATACGCTTTCTTCTTTTGTGTACAAACTCGAACCGACAAGTATGGACAGGTTATTATTATCCCAACTCCCAGAAAGATTCATCATTGTGTCATTAGACCTTCGAATGACGAAAATGAGAGATTTTGGCAATATCTGCAGCCGGTGTGACTAAGCATGCTCATGTCACGCAACCTAATTAATAGGTCTCTAATGCAACGTTCCAGGATCCAGGAGTCGGTCTTCCGTTCATTCATTAAGAACTATTATTCTGTCGAGACGCATACAGATCTACTTAGAGAAAGCACAAGGAAAGACTAAAAAATTACGAACTTTCTTTCCCTCTTTTCTTTTCTCTACAAGAACTTCTTAATTACTTTCTTTTCGCAGTTTCCTCTATTTCTCAATTCCAGTAAGAGTACCAACGAAGGTCACAGAAGGTGACAGTGATTTCTTTCAAAGCGACAGCAACGACAATTACGGTGAAGTTCACTTTCCACATGGTATTGTAATACAAACTGTACTATTTTACAGTATATATATAGCTTTCATATAGGAACTAAGAACATAATATGATGATAATATAATAAAATATGATCATGATCAGTCTTCCTACCAGACAGTTATTAGTAATAACTTATTACCCACGTTATGTAAGGTTAAGGTTTATAAGATATGTAAGATATTTTTTGAACAGGTGGAGGATTACACGATAGGTTGGTGTTTCATAATTTAGCTTATATAATTCTATTTGGAATCATCGATTATGCAAGGTTGTTGTTGTCACTATCAGAAATCAGAATAACAAGTTCACTCACACATTGTGCCTCAAAAGATAGTACTCACAAGTGGTTTAATTAGTGACTTACTCCTCTTATCAGTGTTTTCTCACTCCTCACTATCAATCATTGCACTAAACTTTGCATCGGAACAACAACCGAATTAGTATAAATTAATATGCTGGCATGATGTAACAGCAGAAGTAGTATGCTATTTTCAGCGAGAATGTATTCATCAGAATCCATTCTAGTGATAGATATTCTCCTTTATGTTTTCCACCACTTCGGTCATTCCATCCTGGTAGACGAACCATACAATTTTATTGCAGAATGACATGGGTAAGTGGAAAAGCAGCTTAAGCATAAGGACAAACGCTTTTTCGTCTGATGCTTTCTCTGCAAGGCCTTTACTCGAAACAGCAACCGATATTTCTTGTGTCCACGTTGTACGTTGATGATACCGCATGATGTGATGAGATGATTCAGCTTTTATGTTGCAAGGCAAGGATAAACAAACTGTTCACACATTTTATTTTCATTCAAAAAAGCGAAAGTAAAGATAAAACTAAGATTGAAGGATGGATAGTGTTAGTGTAGCAGGACCAAGTAAGCCGATGACAGTGTGGTAAACCTTACGTAAAATCAAATTCTCTTGAAAGATTCTTTTTTCCTAAAAAGGTATCTCATTCATCCACCTCTCGGCTCTCATTCCATCCATCAATCTCTTTACACAGAGTTACGCATTTCATTGCAACATTCGCTGTAGCTACCTACTTTTTGTAGCGAACAAATCCTAAGAAATAAATTGGTGGATGGATGGAAGGAAGTGATACATTTATATATGTAGTACATAAACTTATTGTTACATCAACATCTTTCTTTATACTGGAGACTGAGACTCTCATACTCACGGTGATGATTAGTTTTTCTCCCTATATAAATGCATCGAGCTTGTAAATATTTTCATGTCACTTTAACATCTTTCTCATTCAATACACCTTATCGATTGGTTGGTTGGTATACATACAAACTTAACCCAAATGTTCTTTTGTTCTTTAACACGTTTGCAGTTTTTTCATCTTGAAAGTGGGTATGCTAGAATAGATGTTCCTGAGGGAGACTGACATTTTTCAAATAGTATTGAATAAACATGACCAAAGTTGTTTCACTTATTGTTTCTTGATTAATAGATTTCCTACAACTAATAACAATGCAACGTCAGACAGTCAAGTTTCCATCTACGCACATGCTTTTAGTTCCAGTATTTCTTGCGAAACCCAAATTTAGAAAGATTCTTTCTTCCGTAAGGTCACACTACATCTAATCTAACAATCTAACCAATCTGATTGATAGAGTGTGTAGACAAAGGCCTGAACTTTGCATGCCACTACGCATGCAATTTATGCTACCAGTGCTACTGTTGGGAATATAGGTAGCTACGTACTAAAGTGACGCAAGTAACACTAGAAAAATTTTCCTTAGAGTAAAACACTTTTTTAGACTTTTGTTTGTTGTGAAAATATTGCATACGACGAAACCAGCTACATTGTTGGAAGTGAATGCTCTTTAGACTTTAGTAGAATGCCCTTCGTTGGTTACGTTTGTGGCGACACGTGTAACAGAACTACAAAATATTTTATTTTCCAAGTCTACACTTCTCCGAAGTTGTTTTTGAAACGTTTCGAACTTACATATTTATCATTTCTCCCGGAGAGTGAAACGGGAGAATTGTTGACAGGAGATATCATCATTTCTGTAAACTCTACTCTGGTGAGCTGAAGTTATAAACGGAACGGATATATTATGGTAAAGTAAGAAGAGCTACGGGAGACCACGATGACATGGCAAGATGCTTCTTGGGTGGCAGTGATGTGTAAGAATGAATTGTAAATATTTTGGTGTCACATCAGTTTCATACACACGTGAGCGCAGATTTTGTTGCAATTATGCCACTTTTCAAGAGCTGTTCCTTGTAATAGTAACTTAACAAATAAAATTGCCACTTGACTAGGGCAATTTCATGTAAAAAAATTCCACAGATGACGTTTAAAATTTTGACATTTTCCCCCAAATTATTTAAACATCCTATGTTGTCAACTTCTAAGTCTTTGCAATTTTAACACACAACCACGATAATGAAAATTACATGTGACAAATTATGGCGATCACGTTTTAAAATTCTCGGCGCTTGAAAACACTTTTCTTGATGAATCATGAATTTTTTGTGATGATATAAGTACCTCGACATAGGTTTTCATTCTGTTTCTGATTTGACAACCCTTAAAATATTGTAATAAAAGCGGTTGCTTTTGACATCATTATAGTTTGTGAAGAAGTTACTTGAGAAACATGTTGAGTTCTTTCAATCTGAATGAATGAATGAAAAAAGTTGTTAGTGAAAGTCGAGAGAAGCGAGAACGGTGTAAGACAACCTGCTGTTTTTGATGATTCCCTGGAGTCTTTGCCTCGAGTGTCGAGTCTGGAATGCGAAACTGACGCAAGAAGTGAACTTGTTAGGGCATGGGACTTGGCGCTTTTATTTACGTAGCAAAGGGAAAACTGCATACGTTTTCCTACGAGTTTGCAGAATTTTTTCTTCCGTTTACTATAAAGCGCATTTAGGAGGTCTGATTTGTTTCCGCAGATTCGTTAAAACAATATCTGCCGGTGTTGTTCACGTCGTGTTAAGATGAATTACGACCTGCCAGTTCTTAGTGCTCATTGCAGCTTATCTGGCAGACGCTATCGTTTTTTTGTTCTAGGGGGAGTGTGGCCAAACTCAGTCATACAATAATAGTAAAAAAATAATATATGCGTATAGCAGCAATAACATTTGCCCGTCACTATATGCCGAAGTCAAAGAACGCCACCACACAACATTCTCAGATGAGTTACGATAATTGTGAGACAGTGAATCATTAATAACAAGGCTCATCTGTGCGGCGTAACGATGCGTGTGACAAAATGTGACATTTTCCGCTTACTTCTTTCACGGTAGCACCACCACCAAGAAAATGAGGAAATGAAGGAACACTCCTGAAACTACGCGTTGGGTATACACCTACGTGAGGATGTGGCAATCTTTCGTCATCGTATCAATTTTTCTCATTCGCATAATATGAAAACTTTCTTTCAAAAGCTTTCCATGTTTGGGTGACGTTCTTTCGAGTTTAGTGGTATATTTCCTATATTAAATAACTACACAAGTACCTATGTTGAATTATGTATATAAAATCCGCCTGTTGTAAATTATTTTTCTTGATGAAGAAAATTCCTTTATTGTATAAAATCAAGGAATTTTCCAGGGCCACATAATGAACCTTTTATTTATTGTGGAAAATTTCGTGTTTATATGTTGTAAAAGGGCATACTTCGTTGTTTTTCTTGAAAATATTATCACTTTCTTCAGATCTAGCCAGTCATCGTATTCGTGATGTTAGGGTAGGCTGCTTATTATGTGTTCGATGAGTGTCTTTGATACGAGTTCTTAGCGTTTTGAAACGGGACGCAAGACGCAATGATAAATGACGTAAATGCAACTGGTCCGTGCTGAATGATATCAGAAAGAAATTGAGTCTAGCATTTTGGAGGTTTTGCAACAGTGAACTTGGTTATAAGGGAGGTTATTAGTTATTGCTCAAATGATATTGCCTTATGTCTCTAGAATAATTACTCTTACAAAGTGGGCTTTATTTTGTTAGGTTGGATGTCACTCTTCTGTGTAATGTAATCCACTACAAAGAAGTCACGTGTTGAAATTTAATAGGCTTTACCCTATTCATATCATTTCATTTTAGTTTATCCACCAATGTATGCCAAATTTTGTTACAGTCACCTACTTCGCAACAATGCATTTACATTATGAAATATCGTTATAATATTTATAGTAAACAGTCAGAAAGGTATACAAAGGTTTGGAAAAAATAATCATTATAAAAGGTACGCATTTTGTTTTCTCCAAAGAGGTTTTTCTATTGCGTCTTTTGATATTATTACGAAAAATGTGTGATTGTTCAAGGCCGCGAAGAAACACGTAACTACCTCTTTGAATGGCAGAAGCGAATGGAACAACAGTGATAGAAAATGAGATAGTTTCTCGATTGAACGACTCAATAAACACTTTATATGGTAACTGGTAATGGAGATGCCAGTTCGAGCAGACAAACAAAAACAGCCCGAAAGAAAGTACGTACTATAAGAAGACAGAGACATATAGCAATAGTATCACCACAATAATAATCAATTTTAACGCCTTCTATACCACGTGATATTTCTAGTTTTTCAGGTCTCCAGAAAACTCTGTTTCACAATTTCAATAAAAATATGACATCCTAAGAGAAAATTTTACTTTCGAAACTCAGTTTTTAAATGAATTGCGGCAACCTACCCACCAATTAGAGGTCAGATATTAATTTGTTCTTTGGGAGTGGGTTGTGAAAACCCGTACTTTGTTACTTTAACACCGTTAATTGTTGGTGGCGTGATGAAAATCTAAATTTGATGTTTTCTAAAACATGCATGGGGTTTGTCAAAAGTCTCTAATTTCACAATCTAATAATTATCAATCTTGATGCGTCAACTTTAGATTGCAAAATACGCTAAAAGGTTATTTTAAACTACGAGACATTTTAGACAGAATGAATTAATTCAAATTAATTCGTTATAGGGCACTTATCTGGTAAGCTTCTTGGTATTTTTAATACACAAGGCATACGTTGATTTGATGACGCATGTAACCACGCATTTTGAGACGATGCGTGGTTTAGTTTGCAACGCACAGCGGTTTTCAAATTGGAACACAAATAAAATTCCAGAGCTTGACCTCCTTCTCGAAATGCACTGCTGTCGTTTTAATTTACTATCGCCGTTTATCATAAAAGTATCAACTTTATAATCTATGGACCGTAAGACAAACAGTTTGATCTTTAACAAACAACCGAAAATGGTACTGCTTAAGGGTAAAACAAACTGGACGAGCTATAAAGGAGCGTGAGAGCAAAACTAAAGTGCGAAAACCGAAATACCAAAAAAATACACGTGACATCAAAGTCCATAGTCGAACCACAAAGAATCGGTGGGAAGGTTGCGCTGTGACCGAGAAAGTGGTAGACCCTATAGATAGATGAAAAGGAAAGTTTGAGACGAGAGAAAATGTAATCTGATAGATAATCTCTTTTTTCTCCAAACCCGATATTTTTGGGTCAGCAGTAACACGAGACAGGAAAAAATAGGAAGGGACGGCTGAACGAATATTCATGGTACAATAGTTTCCAGCTTCCCGTTTTCCATATCCTCCTTCATCCTATAAAGAAGTAAAAAAGTGTCGCTCACTCCTCCGCGAATTATTTCCTCGTCCATTCTTGCGTGTTACACTTTTTGTTTTGCGGTTTCTGGTTGCCTTCCTGCCAATGCCATTGTCCGTGTCCCCAGCCAACAACTTCATTTCCCCAAAGGGAGTTAAAGCGTGAGAATGACATTTTTTGTATCTTCACGTGTCATAAAAGTACAAAAGGAATAAGTGTTGCCCATTTGTTGATCCCAATCTGATGGAGTTAAAGCCATTTCGTCTGTCCTTTGGGATTTGAATTTCTTTAGAGAAAGTTGAAGGTTTTCCCTATTGTTCGAAGGGGTTTTAAAGTGAAGTGAAAGAGGAATTATGGCGAAACAGATATCGTCCCTTTGAAATTGTGGTTGAATTACTTTTCCCAGTTTAATTTAAATACAAAAAATAAGGCGTGTTTGATACGGGTGAAATGGAGAATTGTGAAGGTTTGAAATACGTGAAATTTAAACCATTTTGCATAGGGCGTATCTGGCAGGCAATGTGGTTGAAGATAAATGCTTTTGTCTGTTAGAAGGTATTTTGGCAAGGTAGCGGTAGGCAGGAGATACTCCGAGAGAATGTGGTGCATACTGATTACTTGTCTGGATATTTTTGTCTTTGTATTTGTCGTCTGACATCCGTCCAGTACGTGAAGTCGGAATTCTGTATTGATTTTCATTAGGTTTCACGTTGATAGCCTTCATTTTTTGGGATAAATTTTTATGTTTATTGTTGGTTTGGTGGTGAGCATCTGAAAGTGAGTGAGGACACAACACTCACAGTCACAACTTTATTGTTTGCTGCAAGCAATTTTGTTCCCTGCTGGATATAACGTATAATAGATTGGGTTGGTCTTGTAGGTAGTGTTCAATATCGCTGCCACTACTACAACTAACAATCAGGTCAAACCTTTAATAATGAAGTTTGCCATTATCTCCAAACAAAAGAAGTAAAACTGAAAACAAAAAACAACGTCACTCGTTTTGATTTCTTTATGGAAAAATCCTGCTCTATGATTTTATTTAGAGGGCTCATGAATAAAAAGGGTGATGATGGCTCCCCATTGAATGAGAACTCTCGTTGCTCGTTCTATAAAAGGTTTGCCTTGGCTTTACTGACTAGAATTTAGAGTTGCGTTGAGCCGTTTTGAATTGAATGGCGACTTGTAACACTCCTATAACGGTTGTGCACTGAACGACTTACACTCCAAGAAGACAATTGGTTCACATAATTTTCACTTTGTCCCAATTTGTGAACCATTGGATGGCTTACAATGAAATTTATAGGGTTCCTTCCTCTTTATAAATATGTATGCCTACAGATATCTGAATGTGTGTTATTTGTATAGAACAGTCATTCAATTGTCGCCTTCGTATTCATTTTTTAACTTTTAGCAGAGGTAATGTAGCATGAAAGTGAAATCATGATAAAACGAGTTGATTTCCGTTTCCCGTCTCATGTGCCCTACATTCTATGGATAAATATGGTTTCCAGAATGCAAGATTACATTTATTAGGTATTACATAGGCTCTGTTAACTGGTAGTTTTAGTTAGACGCATGTAAGCCGTGTGAATAATTGGGAATGCTTACAAAACTTGTAAAAACTTTTCCACAATGAATCTTCGAATCTTCGTTGAACTTCTTCGTTCATAGATAAGAATTAAAAATATTATCATCCCCAATGCAATTAAACACATTGCTGAAAAGTATGTCTGAAAGATTAAAAATGTAGTTTTTATATTTTTTGTTATTGTTGCAGGTGATCTAGACCCAAGACAAATTACCACTGAATGGCTGTTAATATCTTGTGTCTGAACTTAACTGACTGACGCAGTGACATCTATAGAACAAGTAAGTATATGCGCAATAAATAAACCCACTACTTTCTGTGTAGGTACTTTTACGTAGTTTGTTTAACTAACCTTGCGATTGAAAGCGACGCAATTTTTAACGTAATCATCTCCCCAATGTTTGCTCAGTGTGGTATTGAACTTAAGTTGTTGTTCAAGTTAAAATTAACCTTTCAATCCCACGCACTACAAAATCGAGTCTGAGCATTTGAAAAACAAGAAGAGAACAATATTTTTAAAACAAGGTGTCGGTTGATGGCCTGTGTTGGGGTTGACTTTGTGAAGAAAGTAAAAGGGGGTACAAGCGAAAGTGAGCACGTGAAACCTGAATGATAAATGACAATAGAAGCAATTATAATTTCACACTAATGAAACATAAACACAGCCTCAGCCTCTTTTGTGCTGTGTCAAGAAAGAAAACAATTCAGTCGCACTTAACAAGAGAAAGTAAAAAATAAAGAATAGGCTTTGGATAATAGAAGTAATTATTCACGTTTCACGTTCCTTGAACTTTCACCTGTTTCGTGACTTTCACTTGAACGCTGATCTCATTTTGATTGCGTATTGTTTACTAGTTTATTTATTAATAAGGAAGCTTTCGTTTCGCAAGAAATTATATAAGTCAATTGGAATTATTTTCTAGTTGAATAAATCTAAAATTTAAAAAGAAAAGTATGTTTATTTTTCATTTTTGCTGCACGTCTTGAACTGTGAGAAAGAAAGTAAGCGAAAGCAATTTAGGAAACGGAAATCTAAACCTACGTATCTTTATACCTACTTACATAAGTATGAAGCAAGCTAGGCAAAGTTCTTTCAACTCATGCCGTACGATGATCTGGAGAATGTATTTTTATGATGTAGTGTTTTCTGTTAGTTTTTTGAACTACTGTCTACAAATACCCGTTCATTTATGCTTTTCCTATCCTATTTCTGGCTTCACTTACTCAATTAAAGAAACAAATGATTTTTCTTGTTATGACTTTTTCTTAAATATGGCGAGGGCAGAAGTACACAGCGATGGCACGAAACTCAAAACAATGTGTCGTCGTCCTTCAAGGCGTCGCTTCGTGGTTGTGTCATCAAGTCATTTAATTTCATTGCTATTTTATCTGTTTTATATTATGTGATAATTCTTGAACATCTATAATGTACCTATCTCGTAGTATAAATATTTTAGCAGGACGTAGGCAGTGTTGCTTGGGTCATTCACTCATTGCATCTGCTTATCGTACACGACAAAATGAGATGAGATTAATTTATATGTTCATACAACAGATTTAAAGGACAGCAATAAAGTAATAAAAAGTTTAAAAGAACTTTTCCTGTCATTTCAGCAAGCTTTATAAAACATTTACTAGATAGATGCTATACCTATATATACATAGTCCTGCTTTAGCCGTCCACCTTTTATTAGGGTTCAGTGTTTCAAAACTTTTCACAATCACGTTGTCACGATGGGTTTAATAACTCCGCCACCTACCATTCTGCAGTAATTTTCCAGCTGTCTACATACTGTGCTAAAATTTTACGACAAAGTCAATTGGACGAATGTCGTGTCTTGAGATAATTTTTTGACTACTTTGTAGATATTTTGTAATAGCATTGCGTCAAGCATGACATGACAATACGAATTGTTATTATCCGTGAGATAAAATATAAGCGTCAGATATTTTGAGGTAAGGTGACAGATGGTGATATTTTAAAAATATAGCAACTGTAAGCATGTCGAAACAAGTCAGTCAGCACGTCATGTCGTAGAGGAAGTCAAACAACCAAGGAAGCCCATGAGAAATGATTTTTTGTTGATTTTCTTTGAGGAAAGTTTTTGAGGAAATTAGAAACAGGTGGAATTTGATTTTGCTAATCAATGCTGAAGGTTATTCAGAAAGTCAATAGATCGTCGTTTGCATGAGATGCTGCTGAATTGGGAATGTTAAAGGACGTATGTAATTAATTATATTTTACCTTGTGAGGAAAATTCATTGACATTCAAAATTTGAATGCATACTTAGCGGTTGCTTTTTTAAGTTTTCCGGTATAAATAAAAAACCATCAATCTATTTTCACATTTCCACCAATTTGTAAAAACTAATTGAACTTTAACCAAATCATTCAAGGATAGTTGCGGTTATGTGAGATGTGAGATTTGTATCCTTGAGGTTGTAAAAACTACAAATATGATTACTCATGAAAAAGGTAGTTTTTAGAAAAAGAACCTGACACACATTTTTTACAAACCCTACTGTCTGATAATAAAAAAATAATGTTCTGCTCTAGCACAAGTAATTTCCTAATAAAATTGTGATATTATGTCTAGAAGTTTTAATGGTCAATTTCTTAAAACGAAGATTTGCTGAATCGAGCGAGACTTCGGTATTAAGTTTAAATGGTCCATAGTCCATGTCCCCCGGCTGCCACGTTGAACTTTCTGAAGCAGTAAAAATACTCCTTTCCTTACTGTAAACTGTGATGCATATTATTTGAAGTGAATAAATAGGACGCAGTGATTTTCTTAATGCCCTTGAGAGATGTTTTCCTTCTGTTGTGAACTTGACTCACTTTTTATTGCCATACATAAACTTGTGTGGTGGACGAAAAGCACAGCGATTATTTTAATTTTATGGAATTTCTATGGACTCGTTGAATGCTAGTTGCCAGTTGCCTAAATTGTTTACAAGTGCGAGACAAAATGTGATTTCTCAGCTACTTATTTGCTGCCTCCGTGAAACCACCGCTACTTTTCATATACATAAGTAAGAAGAAACCATTGCCAAAAATGCCAAAACAATGATTAGTTGGTTATTAGTACTCCATTTTTCCTTCTTTATTACTGGCGTGTCAATCAGATCCATTTCAGTTATTATTCAAAAATGCACCTATTGGCAGGATTGCATGGTCTATATTTTATGCAAATGAAGGCCAACAGAACAGTAACAATAATAAAACAAGGATGCGTTTAGCCTGAGTGAGAGCTTTAGTCGTCGTCTTCCTCGGTTTGTCAGCACATTTAATATTTCATTTGTTTCTGTCTACCCTTCCCCGGCAAACATTGTCTCTCTTGAGTCTTGTTGAGTGGCGGAACTGAACAACGAACAACACATTAAAATATTTACACACTGAAAAATGCTAGGGGTTTGTCGAGTAACATTACTATAAATGTCGCATCCCAAATGAGCTTCTTTTGCTTCAAATGATAAAAGATAAGAAACACTGTGTGACACTGAGCTGACATGGTTCATGGATTGTCGGCTGCATACTTTGTATTTGTATAACCGCCCTGACTCGTCTGGGATACGGGTGAACTGTTGGAGTGCTTCTATTTATTTTTTGTTTATTTATTTATTTCTAAGGGAAAAAGACGACAACGATTCAAATTGACAACATGCAGACAGTTCTTACCCCTTCACTCTGGCATGCAACTTGCTGCTCATAATTTTGTTGTTATTGCTTGCCATAATTTGTAGAACATTTTCTAATGTACAGCTTCATTTAAAACTTCAATTCCATCTTATATCCGGAGCCTGTCTACTCTAACTCAAGAAAAGTTCATTTCCACTCGTCATTGTCATGCAATAGTAATATTATTTCCGGATCTTCTTTTGTGTCCCATATTCAAAAGACTCTACTTAAAGCAGTCGAAATGTTGACTTAACCCATATTTGAAAGTTTTGTGCGAAGTTGAACAGCACTATAAATAGAATACAATATGCAAACTCGAGCATTTTGTATTTTTTAAATTCGGAGCGGGGGTGTGCATTCTTCCGAGTTATAAATGAACCTGCTTTTTCAGGGTTTCTATTGGAATGGTTCATGTTACTCTACTGGATAGACTATAACGATTACCCCAGATACGATGCGTTTATTTTGAAAGCCAGGGAAGATGAAAAAGTGCTTTCGTTCTCGTTCCACTTGCTTATATACATATACATTTCCGGAGAATTCAGAGTCGAAAGAAAGCGTTCACTTGAAAAGTCAGCGTTCTTGTTAGCGCGTATCCATTGACTTTTTCATTTTGTGCGATACTATATACTATATCCAACAGAGAGACCTAAGAAACTCACTTTTCATTTTCAACCAGCTCATCATATTTCACACCTCGCCTTAGAATGAAGGTTATTTATTGTCCTTCCTGCAGGGTATTGTGTGTGACAAAAAAAAAGCTCTTGGTTAAGACATACGTACAATTTGTATTGACGTGTGTTCACTCACACCCACCAACCCACCTCAGCGTACTCTCAAAACAAAACCTCCGCTTGCTAATAACCGAGGATCCAACGTGCTACCATTTACTTGTTAAAAGCCTTCAGTACTAGGAAAACGTAGGTAAGCAAATTGCAAAAGCAGGTACATTTTTTTCTAAAACTTGGCATCAGTGACAGTCCGTGGTCCACTTTTTTGGTATATGTATCATCTTAATTTTTTCTTTTGTTGGATGAAGAGAGGAAGGTAAATGTTTTTGAAAGAGAGATGACTTTCACCAAACTAATTCATTCCAAAAATTCCTAAATGCGTCACTGGGTTTGGAATTGACTGGCTCCAGCGGACAAAAGGTTATTGAAGATGCGTGAAAGTGAGAAAAAGAAAGCAAACCTCCCATATATACTCTTACACAATTTTTATACCGCTTAATGAATACACGCGCTTACGTTTAGATGCATAACGTTTTCATGAGATGAAAAACGAAAAATGAGGAAAGAAATATAAAAAAAGTTCTCTGCAAAAAACGCCCCCTTCTTCCAAATAAAAAGTCAGGATAATGAGAAGAAAGAAGTCCTATTTATTTAATACGACATGAGTTTAGTTTTACTTAGTCTGGAGAGGAAATTGCTTGACGTATTTTATTCCCGTTTCTTTCCTTACACAAAAACAAATTATATTGGAGCCGGCATTATAAGTACCTAGATATATCTGGAAAATATCTGGAAAATATCTGGAAGATTTCTTTTATTCCCGCATTCAGCATGACACTTGGCATTAGAGCATAAGGATAATGACTTACAGAGAAGAAAAAGATTTTAACTGATTGCAAGTAATTGAACTTAGAGAATTCTGTTGAGTGGAAAAGGCACACAGAAAAACCGTGGACAATTTACTTTGATTTTCCGCTGTATTCTTGAACATGTGGTAATTTGGAAATGAACTTTTCTTATCTCCGAAACTAGAAGTTGTCAAATCATTCATGCTAACTTGCATAATACATTTAACATACAGAAAGCGTATATAGTTTTTGGAAATGTATGTATGCTTGGCGGTGGTTGTGGGAGTTTCTACTGATGAGGCAACCTGATGAAGTTACATAATCACTCAAACGGCTTCATTCCCAGAATGAATCATTTCTCTTGATGATATTGAAGAATCACTTTATGGTATGATGATCATTCGCCTCGCTGCATGTTAATACAGAGTGAAACTGTGTAACTTTGTGGCATCAGGATATTTCTTGTAAAAACCATGAAAGTTAATAAACAAACACAATATTAAGGAGGACTTTTTATTAGTTTCTCCGTATATGAATGTGGAAAGGTTTCGTTCAAAGAAGATTCATTGTTCCGTAATTTTGTTCTTAATGAACCAAAACATTACATTGCTTGGGGCTTTTTGCCAAACTAACAGAAACTAACAAGTAGTTGAGCATTGACATTTGCGGAAAACGGGGCCCCTATATTATTTTGTTTTGCTAAATGTTGCTTTAACGCTTTAAAGGAATCATAAAATAATGAATGTATTTAAGACTTACTTAAACTCAAACAAATGAATCCCTTGACATGTGAAAAGAACAAAAGAAGTGCTTGTTTTCTTTAAGAAACCTTTCTATCAGATTTCCTTTCTTTACTCCCAAACTTTAACAAAGAGAAAGTAAACAACTAAATAACAGGATGCAATTAAGACAATGATTATTTACTACTCCCCATGTATCTTTATGAGATAAATATGATAGAACAAAAAAGGTTTTATCTGAAAGAAAGAAGAAATAAACAGCTTATCGCGTTTAGTGAATAAATCTAGTACAAAAGAACTGACTTGAATATCTTTGGCACTCTTCATGCCTACGAAAGTAAAAAGTTACCTCTTAGGAGACAGAATATGGGACGTAGCTTGATTTTTCTTGCTTCAGTCTATATTAAAAATCTCTCTGAAATTACAAGGGAGAGAAACCTGGCAGTGGAGAATAGGAATTAGCGGAGAAATCGTTTATCATTTACTGACATTGGCGACATGAGATGTAACTGAAAAACGAAAAATCCCGCTTTTACATACGTGTAGCACCAGGCCAAGTCAGTTCAGCTCATGATGACTAACTCATCCAGGGTTCATGTTCACACGAAATTTTAATCGTTTTGATAGTATTGCTATCATATCCTTAGATGACAAGGAATCCGCTGGTGTAGCAATACACAGGACTAAACGAACATTACATGAACTTTCATAGAGCTTCCCTTTCCTTTAATTCTAGAATATCCCCCATTCCCCAGCGTACCGTAACTTCATTACATTAGTTTCTTTATAAAAGAGTGGGAAAGAGGCTGGCAAAATTTTTCCTCAATTTGATGTTATAAGGGCGCCACACACGCACGTAATTGTGCTGTTTAGATTTGAATACCCAATGGTACATAATTTATGAACGAAGCCGTAGCATTTTGACATGCTTTCAATAAATAAGCTTTCGGATAATAATTCTCCCTCGTTTCAAAATATACAGAAAGTATAAAAAGAACAGTGAACTGTAGTAAATAAAACTGGACAAGAGTGCATAAAATTCGCTACATGAAACACAGAATAGGTATGTATATCTGCAATGAAGCATGCCTACCACTGACTGAAGAAGTGAACCAGAGAGACTAGACCATCCATCGAAATATGAACCTGAACACTCTGAAGCTACTTTCCTTATTACCAGTAAATGGAAATGGAATTCTACAGCAAAATTGTACGAATTCTCCATTTCTAAGGGAAGGGAAGAGGTTTTCAACATAAAAGCTTCATGAATTCATGATTTTATTTTATTGCTCCCGCATTTCTACTTTATTTTTAATATACTGCGTCATTCTTTGTCTCGGGTGAAGTGATAAGATTCACTGAATTGACTAGACGAGATATAAAATGCCCTTCGCCCACCCACTTAAGTTTATGTTTGCTCCTGTTTTTATCAACGGATATCGCTTCATTATCACCACCCAGGGGCGCAGAATATCTACACTTTAGTCATTTTAGCTTCTTCCAATTTAGAATTTTGGAGGAGAAGACACTAATTACTACTTTAATAACCAGCCAAAAATATACTCAACCATCTGTGCCCCAGTGGCTCAAGTTTTCTTGACATTATCTTTCAATCAAATGCACACAATAACTTTTCAAACAAGGAAGTTAAACAAAAAGTAAGCACTGAAGTTTGCAATTTTGCACGTGCGTAGATCTCTCCTCCCATCCCAGCCAAGTTCATGGCACAACTTCTAATAAGTTTTTAATCACTTCCTCCTTGTAACATTATGCTAGCAGCACAACATAACCTGTTTCCAATATTTAACGCAGCATTTGAAATTTGAACCTTGTCCTCACGACTTTTGTGGCCAGAGAACGCCATGCTCTATAAACCTTTGTTTTATTTTCCTAATCATCGTATTATTTATTTTTGTTCTATAAGAAAGAAAAACTACGTAGTAATGTAAGATTGTTTTTATGGGTAAATTTGGAATTCTGCCGGACAGGGAAGTAACATGCTATAAAGTAAATATTTGTATGGCCGCATTGTGCACTTTCTACAATATGTGCGTTACCAACTTATAAACAATAAATCAATCAGAAACCATCACTAGAAAATTTCCACTACTTATTTCCAAGTGCTTAATCCTTACAATAAAGTGTTTGTTTTTGTAATCGTGTTCCGTTTACATTGCTATTTTCGTCCATTAAGTTACTACACACAATGCAACTAAAATACAATATTGAAATATCTTTGTGTACCTATACTGAAAATGGTTTCAAGTAGGAAAATAAAGTGTTTCTCGTAAGATGCCAATTTAGACATAATCAAACTGTTCCACTTTCTAGTTATCGATCATTTACCGTATTGATGATCCATTACCTCGACAAAAATGTACTCTTGTTTTTGTCCCCCAATGGCTCTAATTCCATTCCAGTGTAAACAAACACCTTCTCCGTCGTGGGTTTGTTTGCTGTGAAATTTGAAGTGTCAGTAATCGACATCTTCATCTTCCCGTACAATACTAGTGATTAGATGTGTTAAGTTTGATCAAAGAATAAGAGAGAAAGAGAAGAGAAAGTTTTTGTTCGTACCATGAATTTTCTCTTCTTATGTGAACATTAAGGAGAAAGTAATTAGAATTTTCAGTATAAGTTGAGTACTGGCAAAAATTGAGTCTTTCTATTATTTTCCACAGCGAAAATTACCAAACTGCCGCACCTGCTCTTTTTTAATATCATTTGAGTCAAGTTCATCTTGGAGAGTTTAGAGAGTGTTCCAGAAGACGACTAAACAGATTGGCGCAGGAAATACGCGCTTTTCCATGAATAAATGATGCTCACAAGGTGAGAGCAGGGAACAGTTTTCGGAAAGACTTGGGGGAGACAACACGGCTTGTTCGCAATTTCTCCGAATCGTTCTCATATGAAGATAAATGCAGGCAGTAGATTTACATGTGCTCATGTCACTTTTGTTTCATTTGAAGGAAAGAGAGGCATAAGCTAAGGTGTATACCTACGTGCTCTATAAAAAACGCTACTTTATTGAAGCAAGTGTGAGCAACCTGTGTGGGCCAGAATAAGCTAGATTTCAGTTTTATGTCCTCTTGAATGAAAGTGATTTCCTGTGCGGCAAGCCCATTCACTTTGCTGATCTGAGATGAATAAAGCAACAAATTACTTTCCCCTACATGTAGAAGCATCATTGCACCAGGACATTTACTAGGTAAAACTAGTGAAGTGATACCGTTTTAATACTAAAACACTTTCACCCGTAAAGAATACAGTAGAACCATTTTATTTGTAATGCCAGCATTTTATTGACTCTTTCCTCTTCGCAAGAAATGACACATTTATTGCTAGAGAAAGAATAGATAATAAGAATCAAAAAGCTTATGTCACGTTTCCTACATCCATTAATGCCCTTTGGTGTGGTGCTATCTATCTGACTTTGGGAAGGAAGCGAAGCCGGTGCCAAAGTGGTATTGTTGACTTTTCTCTCGGGATTTTATTGAGATTTTTATTGTGCTGTGATTGTGATGTAAGCCAATAATAATTGAAGCAGACTTTTCGCTATTCGTTGCGCTTTGCATTACAACTTCGCGGTGCACAGTTTATTACGGTTATGTGATCGAGTGACTGAAAATGTACGGACATACGCATAATAGTGTAGGCCAACGTAACAAAGATAAAAATCATAATCAGCGTTTTTACACTTACAATAACATAACAATATAATCAATACTGGATCATCTATCGCTACGGATTCCAGTGAACATCAAAGGCCATGAGAGGTAATGTTTGAATATAAAAATTTTACACTTTACCCGGTAACCGGTTTTTATAGCACAAAAATGACCTTCCGAAAGATTGAAAATGCATCCGTGGGAGTGTTATTGATGCAGTAAAACGGGAGAGCGTAAAATATTGCTTTCTTCATAGCCGCAATAAACGTTATTTTGCATGGTTTGTGGGACAATAACATTTACTGACCAGATCAGTTGAAAATTGGCGGAGAAGAACTCCGGCGTTTTGTGTCACTCTGTTAATATGATGCAAGAAAAAAATCTTTCCAAATAAATGTCAGAAAAGCTCTCCCTAAAGGGAAATGACAGTCAAATTGGGAGTCCTAGCCACTGCCCCGTCATTAAAGATTATATCGTAAATTACAGTGAACTTAAATTCGCTTCGCTTCGCTATTGTACTGGGTTAGCGGGCGGACGTAATAGGATGTAGCATTTTTTTGAGGAGCGTTTCAACCAACCATTTCAAATGAAGGCGTTTTTAGCATTTCTTCGTAAATTTGTATTGTTCGATATACCATTTCAATTACTCTCTTTAGCAATAATATTACTGTAATTATGCGAGAATTACGATGTTGTCTTCATTAATCCATTCGAGTAATGCACACACAGCAGACGTCTCGCCATCGTTATGGGGTTCGCACAGTCAACCTCATTAAATTGTACAAAGTTCAACGATATTAAAGGAACAGCTTTATTAACTTGTGGAGTTTTCGAATGTCAAAACTCATTAAATTTTTATGTGGTTGAGCCTGCTTGCTTCACATTCACTGCATGAGGTTGGAGAATAAAGCATTCTTCAGGCAGACAGAAGAGGAAAAAAGTTTTATTTCTTGTAGGTATTTATTATTCGGTGACAAGCACGTGGTATGAATATTGCCTTTTATATAATTTGTAAAAGAAAAATATGCACATCCATTTCTTGAATCTGTAAATACTAGGTAATTATAATACTACTAACGACAAATAATCCGTAAGCTAAAATTAAAATGCTTTTTAATAAACTAAATATCTTTATCGGTAACAAGCTCTTTACATTCTTAAGGCAAGGTTTTATTTACGTATACCCTGCGAAATGTAGTTTCAGTCACGTGGCTTTTTAACCAAGTTGAGGCATCCCAAGGTTCAACTCTGAATTTAAGTGAAAACTTTGGTAAACAACAAAACAACGCACTTAAAATATTGTTTGAGCAAGAGAAGGAGTTTGAGGATTATATCTGCCACACTTATCGTTCGCTCTTTCTACAAACAAGGATTTTGTTTTTATCGCCTCCCTGCCTCATTTAAGTTATTTTTCCTTTTTCCTTGCAGAAAACTTAATTCTCCTATTTTGACAAACAAAAATACCGTCACTGTCATCGCCAATAATCTTGAAAGACCCCTGTCGAATCTACATTACGACAAACTTGTGACACATTTTAAATTAAAAACAAAAAAGAAGCTGACGATAACAAGTTATGTTTATTTGCAAAACACAAATAGTTCTCACTTAGTGATCTGCTACCGCTACCAATATAAAAAAGCCACAGGCGCTGATAAAATGAAGGTTGTTAGAGTAGCCTGCTCTTGAGAGGGGAAAAGTTTACGATACGATAGCACGAACTTCTCAAGGTAAAGGTAAAAAGGATTATTTTTGAAACAACTGGCAGTGGGATGTAATTCTTGGGTTTGTTATACGGGATACTCTGTCTTCTTTAGGCATGGAATTTTATCTGTTAAAGCTCCAATTTTATGCAGCCATTTTCCAAGGGTCCTAATGAAAATTCAAGTTGCGAATAAAGTTGGATTTGCTGGATTTGCCGAATTTGTTAAAGCTGGCTGCTTTAAACCACAGCACGGTTTTTCGCAAAAACAGCCCAAACAGCTTAATAGAGCAATAAGGTTGTGGTATTTAGCAAAAAGGCAGTTTAAATTTTTTATCTCCTTTTCTAGTACACCAATTTGCATAATACAATAAATCACGCGCTTTTTTTGTTTTGCAACTCTAAATTGATACAGCGGTGTCAAAAGCTTGGATGAAGAACTTTAAATAAAAAATGACTGCATTACGAATACAATGTTTCAAAAAAAGTTTCGGTTCACAGGCTTAAAAGTAGCGAGACAAAAATACTACTTCATAGTTTGACATGCTCACCAATAAAAAAAGTTGAAACGTGAGAAAAATAAAGTTGATGAAATTTATGGAACTGCTAAGTTTGGGAAACATGAAAATTTAGGCAGACGATGTAAATGAAGCTTGACTGGTATGCAATGTCAAACCAGCGAAAGTTATTGAACAGGGATGAAAAGTTATTGCATTATGTAAGTACATGCAAAACTTTCATTACGTATTTCAATATCACACAAAGCAGCGATGAAAGGCGGAAAAAATTGAATATCTTAATATGGTTATTAACAAAGTTTTGGTTCGGCAGGTATGCTTTCATATAATAAATGACAAATGAAATAAGAATCTTTTCATAGATATTTTACTCCATGAATGCCTACGTATTAGTTACAGAGGACCGTTTTGACTTTGATGTGCAAACCTAAAATTGTATAATGAGTCCACCTTAACAACTCTCATAAAATTTTATTTTCCTAACCTGAATCCTGAATCATTAGCAATTATTGCAGTACTCATTATCAGTAAGACGCCTTATTTGGTAAGGGTTGGGATATTCTACTAGTGGTCCAGTTTTTCGTTCCTACAAAAAAGGGGAATTTAGTTAGCAAATTGTGTAATTTGAGAAAAAGCCTTTTGCTTTCCTTTTGTGCAAAGTGTCACCTCGCCGGAGAAGATTGAGTCGCATCTGCTAATTTGCAAATATATAGACTGTTTAATAACCTAATTTTATCGCTTGACTTGACTGGAATGGAGCGTTGAGCATGTTGAACATTCAATATCATCTCATTAAGTTTCATAATGGTGCTCGAACAAAGATCACGGTCATGTTATGATCGCGCTCCCACCTCACAAGCACATTTTTTTCATTTAGTTTGGAAATGTTTCTGCTTCACTTCAATTGGAATGTTAAGTAAACGAGGGTAATGGTGCGTAGGTGGTTCAAATGTTCACAGGTTGTTGAGTAACGCGCAAGTGATTCTCGTACATTTATGATAGAATTATTGCCACCAAACAACAAGAAATAAAATGTATGAGTCTCACCTTGATGACAGGCATATCACCGAGAATGCGGTGGTAACGACTCCCTTATCTCAACTTTCCCAACTTTTATTGCTCCCGACGAACTAGTGATGATGCACAATTTCAAGATGAAAAACTCCACATTTTAGTCGAGCTCAGCAGAGATAAGATTAATGTCCATGCCGTAAGCTCTGATCTGATCAAAAGTGAAAAGTCTGGTGAATTAATTAGATTTGAAAAAAAAAAGTTGTTAAAAATATGGTGTGGCTGTTACTAAATTGTTACTGATCGTAAGGCTGTCATCGAGAAAATTAATTTTTACATTTGGCGAGGCAGATCCGATGTTAAAATGAAAATTATGGGGTTTTTAACTGTCTCCAAAAAATAACTTTCCGAGCTTTATTTATAGATTGGGAGTTTCTACAGTTCAAACAAGTTTACATTTTTCAACATCTTTTTCTCAAGAACTTAAAGGTTAGTGTATGTTAATACACACTATTAGATTCTGTTTAATGAAATTTGACACATTCTATAAAAAATAAAGTATTTAATACATTTTATTTTTATTCAGAAATTGTTGAAACAGTAACTGGTTGTATCTTGAAGACTTCGGGACGAATTAGATAATATAATTAGACGCATATTTGTCTAGTCTAGTTATAATCTACCTATACTCATTTTCCAATTGTTGTGGCAGGTAGCTTGGCTCTTTGCGGTGGTAGAGCAAGTTACCACTTCAAAAGACAAATATCAACGTGTACCTAAAGGACACACATTTTTGTCATGTCCATTTATAGACTTTAGACTTCATCCAATTAAGATGAGAGCAAGTAACTTTTAAACTAACTAAAGTAAGTCATGTTTGTGCCTACTCAATTTCATTAACGCTGCTGGTGAGAGATGAACATGACATATAGTGGTGGTATAGACAGACACACACATAGCAGCTTGCTCCATACCATAACTAAACAGTATTTGTTGCCGTCAGATCAGATCAGAATGGGCTCAAAAACGTTCGGGCATAAAATATCAGCCTGAAAACTAATATCTTTTGCTCCAATGCATAAATAATCCGATTTAGCATTCTTGTCATCACATGTATGTATAGTATGTATAGTTAATGTACCTATAAAACTTTAAAAGAGCAAGAAATCACTGGAGCTTGTAGTATGCGTTTCACGATGCGCATTCTACAATGGTGGCTAATAATCTAAGGGAAAACTATATTACTAAACTATTATTAAATAAAACTGCGCAACCCCGTTAATGAAGAAAGGCATGTGACTAAAGAGTACGTATGAAGCGTGATGCCAATTCCTGTCGCAGTCCCTCATAACCTTTAATGGATCACGTGTTGCGAAGTCTGCCTTCATCATGTAATAAGTCACAATTGCGATACTCTAATTCAACAAAGTTAACACTGACACGTAGAAAAGGAAAGTGCTATACGATTTTCACTTTAATTTGACATTTAAAACTACTTTCTTTGAACTATAAATCGAAGCCACTTACTTCACATCTCAATACCAGGCGTAACGAACCATGTAGGATATTTATTTCATTCTATTCTCCTTTTGCGACCGTCTGATTACAGTAGTTGTATATCAGTCATTTTATTTCCCAATTTTACAAATAAATTCAAAAGTCAGGCGAAACGAACAAAGATATGAAATTGATACTTCAAAGTGACTGCTTCTTTTTAAAAAGATTTTAGACGTATGTAGGTATCATGATATTATATTGGAAGGACTAAAATTTGTGGAAAATTGCTTCGCAAATAAACAAAATTGTTTAATAATGACATTTGTGATGTCTGTGACGATACACGATAATATTTGGTAATGGAACTAAAACGCAATTAGAATAGAAATCTTTGAAATCTACCTTTGACACTTCTTTGATTCATTTCTTCTTCTTCTCATTCTTTGATTTCTCAATTACTTTGCACCAGTATTGAACGTGACCTTTGACTTTTGTAAAAATTATACCCGTAGGACGCCCTATCTGAAGTCTTTTAAAAGTTATTGAATATTCCCTAGCTGTTGATGCGCAAACTATTGTCACACTATATAATATTGCATAGTTGAATTAAAGTTTGAGTTTGTGCGTAGTTGCTGCTGTACATATTATATATTATATTGGATACAAGATAATTAAAAGGAAATAAAGTGCGTGGTGATGGTTTATGGGACCAGATGTGTCTACTCATTGGCGACACTGTCCTAATTCTCACATTTCTCCATTGTCCCTATATCGTTATCATGAAACGTGTCTACAAAATAAAGGAGCATTATTTCTGCTTATTAGGCCACGTCATATCTCACATGTCATTCTAAATTTTGGAGGTCGAAGTGTTCGTTCAGTGTGTTTGAGAAACTGCGTTCAATGTCTAATTTAAAAGTTATTATTTACTCCTGGGAAACTCCATTATTACTTCATTTTGAAAAATAATGCTTGGTATTAAATTACGATAATTTTTAAAATGCTTTTCCGCGAAGCCCTCTCTAAACCTTTTTGTTGATACTTGTCGGATAGAAATTGCTGCAATTACCATTATTTTTGAAACATTGATCAAACATTTTTTAATGTCACGATCATAATAAGACCTATTAAAATGATACATTACGGAATAGATGACGTAAAACAACGACGCACTTTTCCACCACACACTCGTAACTTGTATGTACACATTTTGTCTTTGTTCAATCCTGCGTGATAATAAAACTCAAATAAAGAAAGTGAACGCTCAGTTATTTTATTATTTACCCTCATCTGTAGGCCATGCAGTGCAAATAGAATCGGATCAGAGTCCATCCTTTTTCATCAACTTTAATAAAGCCTATCTTTTCATCAACACTTCGACAAGCAGCGAAGTAAAAATAACACGACGCGAAGGGAAAACGTGCTTAGATAAAAATTGGGAAAAGGGAGCTTGATAGCAATAAAACGGCATATTTATTTACTTTTTGGTTTTGTTTCTCTTCCTCGACGTCTTCGGTCCTTTAATGAAGATATAATGAGATGGAAGACGCAGAAAGGAAACCATCGCTTAATAAACGATATTATTTTATTCTCATGAATTCTTATAAGAATAGAATCTTGCGCTAAATTTCTTCTGGTGCGTTATGGATATTAACGATATACTTTGTTTCGTGTGTAGTGTAAGAAGTATTTTGAGCATGTGCCAAATATTCTCCGAGAAGCAATGTGTAAAAGCAAGTACGTTTAGTTTTTTAAAGGTTGTGTAAGCTTTTATACATCACGCACCCTAGTAGAAAATTACAAGGAAAGATGCCTGACTGTGAGAGCATTAATGTAAAGTTGGGTAGAAAATGAACTCAGTCAGTTTCGGTTTAGAGGGAGACGGGGCTAGAAAAATATTATTATTAAAAATTGTTGACTCATAGGATGGCTGTTGTGTTGGGCCGTGCTCGCACGAGCCAAAAATACATCCTTATTTTTTATGGAAATGAGTTATGAAATAATTTCTGCTAAATTGTATTCAATTATGGGACGCTCAGCTATAGATGCTCAGTTAACTTGCTCAGTGGCATTTTTTGCTTTTTAAAAGAAATGAATTTTGTTGTGAATTGAAGAAGTTGATGACGACAAGTTTACCATCACAAAAAAGAAGGTTTATGTTCTCACTCCATTGCAATGCAATGTTGTGGTGCGAAAGATAACATTTGTTTACAGCAAACAGCTTCATATAAAGCGGAGTAAGATATGGGCACTTTCTGAAAGCGATAAAAGCAAACCGAGGTCAAGTATACTATGATTCGCCGGACGGAATGTGAAAGTCAAGACAAGAAGGAGTGCATCACTTTTCGGGAATAGGACAAGGAGATGAAATCTCAGTGTCTCAAATTGGCCCATGTTTTATTTACAGCTATTTTCTTGCTCGACTCCGTCACAGGAAGAAATATTAACCAAAATACAATAATGCTCGCCACTTGTAGGCAATCTTCTTGAACTGTGCAATGGAAACATTGAAAGATGTGTTAAAGGGAAGGCACAAAATTCCTAAATGCATTCACCTATCTACAATTTGACTTGACAATAAAGCTTGAATATCATCGACTTCTTTATCTTTCATGTTGTTGCTCAACACGCAACATGGAATTTAACCACATGGGATCAAATCATACACAAAATTTATATTCCCCTATACAAAAACGGAACGCAAAGTTTCACATTGGAAATATTTGCAATTTGCACAAGTGCGTAATACATACATTCGTAAAATTGTACCATCATCATAAAAACAATATTTTTATCAGGAGAATAAGAAAGAAAGAGCAAATCAAACCTTCGTCTCCACATGAATTGGCTCTGTTTAAGAAAGGTCCACGGTCCCACATTGCAAAGAGTAGTGCACTTTTTCTGTGTCAGTACAATATATCAGAAATTGAAACTTTTTCTCCGAGTTGTTTACGATGTTCATTCTGAGTTATTGTCGTCTATAGGTACTGTAAAAAGAAAGTTAGCAAAAGGAAACACAAAATGGGATAATGTAATGTAACGATGATCATCGTATCGCATCATCATCATCGTGACATAATATCATTTCCTGCAGAATCAGAAAATAAAATTGCGGAAGAGTTCTGAGAAGACGAGAAAATTTTATAACAAATGAGAAAGGAAGGGAAATAATGAAAACCACAAAGAAATAAAGTTTTGTTGCTCGTATCTTTATTCGTTTCCTCATTGCCCTGCCTCAACCGATACTGACGAAATTCTTGTCTTCATGTATTCCATCTTGCATGCATTCTGTAACTGGCATAATAAAAATGTAGCTATGATATTATTCGTATTAACTAATATTGTCCTGATGTCATGCAGTATTTCCGGTATTATTTTACCATTGGCTGGCGTCAGGAAAAGAGGTTCTTGGATTTTTATTCTGGAAAATTTTAATCCAAAATCTAACCAGAAGCCTGTACATGAGTTTATTGGTGCATACCAGTTCACCAGAAAGTTTTCCCGAATTCTCGTCGCCGCACATTATGATTATCTTTAATAAGGCTGAACGAATACAATATTTAGATGAATTTGGATGAGATGAAAGCGGAAGAAGTTTCTGGAAAGAAAGTCGAGTGGAACGTGTCAAAGGCAGGCCTGGGTTGACCCAGACTCTGCTCTGATTCACAGCTGCATCACTGCGTCATGGAAAAGTGGATCCGCAATTATTGGCTCTGCTTTTACTCTTGCAGTGTAGAGATGATGCACATACGGCAAACATGTTTTTCTGATTCTCATCCAGAATAAATAGTTAACTACTACTCGCTGAAAACCGTCTCACTCAGCATGTGCCTGCTTATTGATACGTGTTCGACTTATTTAGAGCCACCGTCTGCAACTTTTTATGGGTCCACTTTTTCAATGTGTTTGTTGTGATACAACTGATAGGAGTCAGACATGGAAGAAGTAAACACGGATACTTTTGCGACAGGCCTTTTATGTTTGTTTACTTCGGAGGATTTCAGGACGGTTGTGGTTTTGGTCCGTTTTGATCATGACGTTCAGGAGCACGGTTTTTTGTGGCAATGGCAATGTCGTATATTTCTGGTAATAAATGCGCATGAGATGTCGAGGAAAATTACTACATGGTCCCAATAAACGCGACAACGAAAATTATCATAATGATGATTATGTGAGCCGTTTATTGCTAATTGTATATTGCTATTTTTGTTAATAAAGTTTGCAATCTGGTACGTTTCTGTCCAGAGTGCAGACCAAAATTTCTAATACTTACTTTTACAGTCACTATTATGGCATATTAAAGCACATTTAGAAATTGATACGTTCTAGTTGAAACAAACACAGATTTGGTTTAGTTCAGCCCTAATCGTACTTCAACTATTTAAAAAAGAGATTCTGGTGGCGTGGAAAAGCCGTAAAATATTCATGCCTTGCTATAAATTAGAATTAAGTACACTAAAACAACTTTTAAGCATACATCGTAACGTTTAACATGTTTCAACTTTACATTTTAATGTTCGATGTTTAGTTGGTAATTTGAAAATCAACTTGTTACGTAATTCCTATGTTTGATGTGGGATGAAAAGTAATAAACTTGGAAAGTACAAATGTGTGCACATGAAGAGAATGATCGACATGAGCCGGAGCATTTAAACAGACTGAAATAAACACGCTCTTTATTGCCTTTGCCTACGGTATGTAGGTGATTGGTTTTTTATACAGTGACAAAATTGTGATTTGAAATTGAAATTGAGGGATTTATGAAAATTTCAATTTCTGGTAAGAAATGTCATGTTGACAAAAGACAATCGTCAGTAGGGCACCCAAGCACTGCCTCCACCGGATTGCGGTTACTTGACTTGGCACAAAAGTAAGCTTAAAGTAGGATTTGCAAAATTTGTGAAACAGACTGATTCTCCGTACCAGCCAATTTTGTGGTAACTGTAATTTATTGACGAGGTTCATCGGGAACGCCAAGTTTTTTATTAATTTAAACTATACAAAATACTTCAAGTTGCAACATATTCTAAAACATTGATAAGGCTAAAATGGAGATACCATTTTTCGTTTCTTTTATGACTAACTTTTGCCATTCTTGGTGGATTGTGTACCATATGAAGACTATGACTGGTCATTGTCAGCAATAAGCACTTCAATGTTAAACTTTTCCTGTTATCCCATTATTGTTCATGTAATTGGGTCAACACATCTTTCATCTCCTATAAACCATTACCATTAACATCCTCAAATTCGCAGTGTAAGCTGAGTTATAGAGGAAGATAAAAGCAATCTTTTAAAAATGCTTCCTTTCTTGAAAACGAAGCTTAAGAAAATGCTCGAAAATTTTAGACGTTTTTTGATATTGTGTGCAAGCAATTGCCCATGCAAATTACGACTGGAGTTGGAACAACCTGTCATTGTTATTGTAACTACGTAGGTAATTCATGCAGGAAATCATATAAAAGTGCGCATTTGTTTCCTGCTTTTAAGAATTTCGTAGGAGACCCAGTTAATGCTGTCATGTGTTTGTTTGTGATGAGCTTGCTCGATGAATGCAACTTTCTTTTGTAAGAAGTGAAAGAATGCAGTTTTGAAAAATGTGGTCCATGATAACAGAATCCTATTTTCTCATGCATTATCATGATTACCATCACCATCAACAAAAACATTAAATTATAGAACGCTATTCTTCCTCCATTTTCAAAATGGTTATGTCAGTAATGTAATACGATGTAGAACGCGTGATAAATTTTTTACGAAATCATGTTATTAGTTTAAGTAATAACTATGTAAAATAAAATGTAATACTATGCTGGCACGTGCATTGGGATAACTTTCGAATCTCCGCCAAACCATGAAAAATTTAATGAATAACTAATGTAGAGCAAAATTGTACGAATAAAGGAACAAATTCCGTCAGATTTTAGTACATTTATGAAAATTCTGTAAGTGTATAGTATTGAAATAAGTTCACCATTTTGTAAATAAGCAAAGAAAATCCTAATAGTGATAATAATTGAAAGATTTTCCTGGAATATTTTCATTTTTCCTCTTTCAACTTCTGTGATGATGATTTCACATGATTCAAAGGATGGCGACGAAGGCAAGTGCTTTATTATTTTCATTTTTTCCTGCGCAGTAAACCGCTCAGCTTGCAAGGACTGTAAAGAGCACGTTCCACAGATTTGTCCTTCTAGCTGAGCATTGCTTAATACAGCATTTCTTAAATGGAACTCGTTTGCCCACCCAGATTATGACCTATTGAATGATTCCAATTCCAACGGCAACTGTTATTAGACAGGGAAATGTTACAATGAAAATCCCTTCGTGAAATATGTCCAAAGTCCAAACGGTCATATGAACTCGAAATGACTATTTTTATAACAAGCCTGTCACCCGCCCTGTCACTCTCACGCACGTGTAACCACTGGAACATGTTTGTCTGTGTAACACAACAATTTTGAATGGAACGATTATTTCGTCTTTACGAGTCAAGCTGTGGGATGATTTTTGGTCTTTTGTAAACTGCTCCTAAAATTGTATCTATTAGGGGGATAAGTATTTTTAAATAGTATGAAAACGTGAAATGTCATATGTGAAATTGTAATGACCACATTTTTTTTGCATTGCCCACAACACGGAGCCTATCTAAGAAGCATATCTTAAGAATTACTTTAATCTTACCATAGGATTGACTTATATGGCAATTTGTGTGCAAAGGTGGTTTGTTAAACAAGCCTAAATCTTGTAAAAATAGCCGTTGAAAATACATCATTATTTTCACTGTATTTTGTGTATCATTTTGCTTCATCGACTCCTTTTAAAGAATGTGGCTTTCTTAATAAGCTTTTCATCTGTATCATCGTATTATGTAAATGTGTTTTCGCGAATACAATTACTTTGTAATCTCACACATAAACGAACAAACACATTCGTGATCATCGAGAAGAAAGGAGACGATGGCAGTTTTTCGGGAAGGTGACTTTTCTGAATTATGATTATTTTTGCAACTCAGTTCTACAATTCTACTAACATAGATAATATAAAGTTTTTCGCATTAATTCCATATTTCCACCAAAACAAGCCATTAAAGAAACAAATAAAATTGCGCGTCAGACAGTACATCATTAGCATAATAAATTTTGGTAAATGTGAAAGAAAAGTGAATGGGGAATTATTTTTCGGTAATAATGGTTCTTCTAAAGTTGAATAAGGTACATTGTTCATTGTAAAATGACATTCAGAAAAGTTTGATGGAAACTTGAAAAATTGCTACCGTGGACAAAAGGAAAACTGTATGACAAATTGTTAAGTTGCTTTTTATGATTGATAAGGATGAATTGAATTCCATTGAATTATTTGTAAACAACCGTTTCCCTTTTCGCTTTTCAAGCTATCTTTGAAAGAAATATCTGCTATTGACTGAAGAAGTTAAAGTCTATGAGAGCATTAAGCAGACCGTGTATATTTTATGTAACCAAAACATAAAATTTCATTCAAACGTCAATTGCATTCCAATCATGCCATGCAAAAGCTTATGTGTGGCATTTTTATATGCGGTGTTCAGCACATTGTTCCAAGTAAACTTTGCTGACTGCAAAATTGAAGTCAAAAGTTTATTTGGTACATACATTTAATTTGATCATAAAAATTCCAAGTGCATAATCTGATAAGACAGATAATGTGGCTACAAAACCAGGTAATAAAGCACGAAAGATATATCTCTGGTTTTACACATACACACGTCTTGTTCAACCATGTTACGTAAAACGAAAATGAGCTTTAATGACAAAATTAAGTGTGTTAAAGATCGGACAATAGAATCGTACTAAATGTTACTGCGTGAGTCATAATTGTTTTTAATAATACCAGAGGCATTTCCCCTACATTTTTGAAAAAAACACGTAGGCAGGGTTTGTTGAAATTATTCATAAAATCATTGCTATTTATAAAGAATTGACCAAAAATAGAATATTGCTCGTACATAGTTTATCTTTTATTCCATGAGATACCATTAATTATATTCAAAGTGGACTTCATTTGCGACATAATCTTCTCATTTTGAGAATATTTATAATTTATATATCTTGCTCCATTATTACAGCATCCTAACTTTGCATAATATTTTTTAATTCTGCAGAAAACTTAGATATATTTTGACAAGATTGTTTTTATTTTTATAATGTAAAGAAGTTTGAAAATGAGACAAAAAATTGGTACAACCAAATAGGTTTGGAAATGATAAAAAGTAGTCTGACAAATAAACGCACTCGCCGAGATTCTAACTGCTTGGCTCCTTGTTTGTCATGTTGGAGTAGTTTTTTTGTGACAACAAAAATACTTTTACGAAGAGTGGAGGCGTATCTCCGTGATCTTATTGTCATATTGTGTACTTATGTAATGTATGTATTTATCCTTAAAATACAAAATCTACAAGGTTTGAACATAATCAGCAGCAGAAGTGACTTTATATATTCATACATCCAAAATGTCAGTAGATAATACATGCAAATTTTTGCATTATTATCATTATGATTTCACCCTTTCTATAAACACCAGTACAAAGTTAATAAATAAATCTTTAAGTTGTTGAATTGTAGCATGCTGACAAATATTTTCATTATCATTTAATTGCATTTTCTAATATGATATGCTGCCGTGCCGTATGAGGTCTCCATAAGAGAATTTTCCAAAAGCAAAAGATAAGGATTGCTGACAAAAAGTGCATTATAATGCAGCGCGTGAAATACAATGACAAAATGTAGATACATATTAGTTCTAAAACTTGGCAGAGGTACTTTCATATTAGTATTTGCAATTTCATTTTCGTTTTTTAAAGCAAAAATTTGGTATCTTCAAGTCAACCTTTCATAAATTCTTTTGTTGCACATGAAATATAACCATTCTTGTTTAATGAAACACTTTTAAAAAATCCAAAGTATTTTTCAAATGTAACCTTGCACTTTATGGTCTTCTCCCTTGAACTTCAACAACTTGAAAAAGAAGATGAATTTGATAAGCTGGATCAGTGATCAATCCTTGTGAGTATCAGAGAGCAAAGTACACAAAAAGCAGAGTATTATTACCTAGGTATGTACTGAACAAGGACAAACCAATTTAAAATACTTTTCACAGAGAATTTTCTCTGTGTAGGTATCCAGCCAACATGTACTCAGTGATCAGATAAAAAGGACTTTGTTCCGTCTCGTTTCTCCAGACGTTTTGACCATGATCAGTGGAAAAATGCCTTTCATTTTATTTATTTTCCTTACTAACATACATACATACATCTTTACGATAATGAAATAGCTACCGAAACCCAATTCTGAGTAACCTACATCGAGTAAAAAATCAAGCTGTGCAATGCCTTGTATGCTTTCTCTCGTCTAAATTTTCGCTCGAATAAACATGTTATATCGTCTGATCATCACTGATCAGACCCTGAAAGCTTCCGAAAAATTAGACTCATCATAATCTTTACCGGAAGGAAAAACAGTCTCAGATATGCCAGTATATGTCAATACACAACATTGCACAAGTCACGACGATCAAACTGCTTTGTTCAATGATATCGATGACGATGTCGTTGTCGCTCAGAGGTACAAGACATGCTGTGGTGGTGCATATGCTTTTAGTATTATGAAAAATGGGAAGATAAATGGCCACCGTGGGAGGAAGTGATGCGATGGCTTTTAGGCGCTCTATGATAAGGAAGACTAATATAATTTAGCACGGTTCGGTTGCTTCCACATGCCAATAATTTAATGGAGTCATCTTTCAAAAGCCAAACGACCCACACAACGACGAAGATTTGAACAATTTTCGTCATTTTTTTTTACAAAAACGATTCCACTGTCTTTTGGTGTGAAAGGAAGGAAAATGAAAAAAATATTCTTTTAATGTTCACATGTTAAACCAAATAATAATGCAATTTTCTGCGGGGAAAAGCCTTTACATGATGATTTATGGTGTTACGCAATATATTATTATCATTAAAGCGCATTATTATATTTGTATGAATCAAAAGCTGTCGTAGGCCTTTCTTGCCAACTTTCTGCTGACTTTCTCGAGAACAAAAGGAAGAATGTTCAAGTTTGAACTAAGCTCGGGGAAAGGGAACACTTTGTACGCAGTTGTTTCTGCATGGCCACTGTTGTGTAACGTATGAAATCTAAAAGCACAATGAGCAAAATGCCCACAGGATGAAGAAAGAATGAGACTTGAATGTATTATGCTGCATAATGAAAGCTACATTTCATATTTTATTTAACCCAGCCCATGTTGAAAATTGCGTTGCTTCCATGCAAATCCTTTCTTGTGTACCATATGAATATGGAGAGCGCTATTATAATATTGCATCATTTTATCTTCTACATATAACAGTATTATTTTAGTTTGAAAATGTAATCTCGTATGTTTTTTGTATATGAATATTGCAGATTTTCTGGAGCAACAAGCGTTCTTGAACAAGGCCAATCACGTGAAACCCGCGTTACTGGGGCTGGATACTTTTTCTGGTGCACTTTCGCAGCCTTCGTTTGTTCACTGCCCGCCAGAAAATAACTTGTGAACCTAATCACGTCGTATTTATATAGTTTCATCAAAAGCTGCATCTTCTGGACTCAAGTCCTTCCAAATAACTTTTCTCCATCCCATTCAAGTAAGCGAATCGGAGTATTGACAAACTTTTTGTTAGGTATTTCTTCTCTAGCATCTTGCTGAAGGACACAGGGAAAGATGTAATTGAATATTGTACCCTATAAAAATAAATTTTGTTTGTTTTCTTCATACATACGTACGTCAACTTGTGAAATTTCTTTTTTAACTCCTGCTAAAATCTGAAAACTGCAGTGATATGCGATGTACGTAATAAAAAGAGTAACATTGTGTTACGTAATCTCACCACGTAAATTTTTCTGACTTTTCCAACAGCCATTTCTCATTCAACCCCGTCGCCTCCATTTGTATGAAAACAATCTTGTGGCGCGGTCCAGTCATCGTATGCAAGATTTGTGAAAACGGAGTTGTTTGTCTTTCTGGATCTCCGTCATAACATCCCATTGGAAGGAATAAGAAAAGTAATTGTTACAAGACTCGCTTGGTTGGTGGTCACTAGATAAACGTATAACTTGGAAAAACAAAAATATTAAAAAAGAAGCTCTTACTTTTGGGAATAAAAAAGAAACTATTATATTTTATTGTCTCCGCGCTTCCTTTCTCTCGGCGTTGGACAGAGCAGAGCAGAAAGAGAAAACTACCGAATAGCAACTACTTTCAACTCTTCAAGGCTATCAGTACCGGACCTACACACATAGTGAAAACTCAATAATTCTTCAAGTTGCAACAAGCTCTTTCAACCAGACCATATTACTACAAACCTACCTATTTTCAACACGATAGGCAACCAGATTTGGCTTCACTCCCATCAAAATATAGTACAACTTTACTTAGACAAAGAATTGTCTCCTGAAAAAAACTGACGTCTTCAATACCGTGAGTCAACCGTCTTACTTTCCTCACAAAGCCTTTTTACTCTGTTGAGTACTCGGCTATAAAGAAGAGACTGCTGACAAGTAAGAAAAATAATATGAAATTCTATTTTATTTCACAAAAGCATAATAACCATTTTACCTATGTAATACAATGAATGACTTCTTTCTGAATAATAATATGAATTTCATGAGCTTATGCTGAGAAAGAAAGAAAATCCACTGATTCACTTCAGCTTCACCGACATCACAACTTTTCCAACTCAAATCCGTCATTTATAAAGTTTTTCCAAGAAAAATTTCTTTAAGGCTCTTTTCACTTTCTTATTTCTTTTGGTGAAAGTGAATTTATCATTGAATTTAGGTATTCTTGAACTTGAACAAGAAAAAAATGTAATAAAGAGGAGAGCGGTGAGCGATGAACCATTATTATTTTTACATCTTAAAATGACCTCTCGTTCACCAAATCATACGGTTCATGGCGAGTCTAAACACCCGGTACATACAGCGGGCTGCAGCTGTGCAGTTTTCTCTTTTTGAATAATGATTATCATGACACGACCAACATTTCATTAGCAACTCCGTGTTGCCTTGAATCTACGTACATTCAATCCGAACGGACATAAAATTACATAAAAAGTGACTCGGGGAGAGCTAGACAACTGCAGAATTTTTTGCCGACTAAAAAGAAATTTATTGTGACTGATGTCATTATGAGAAATGCCAGTCCTCCCATCCATCATTACGTCTCTGAAAGAAAACAAGTCAGAGAAAGAAAAATGTTACAGTAACAAAATAGGCACTCAGTAAATAAAATATACCACACGAACCCGAGCAGAAGAATTAAGAATAAAGAAGTGTTATGGAAATGAAGGCGTTTTTACTTCAGAATGGAGTAGAGTGGGGTGCAATCAGTGGATTACTTACATACACATGATGAACAAATGAGATGGAAAGCATAAAAAGCAATTCCATGAAAGGAGAGAGGCTGACTTGGCGTCTTGTACAGCTTTTACAGTGAAACAGCTGCCACTGATCGTGCTTGATAACTTTCATGCACATTTTTCTGTTCTTCTGTCAGTGGTTTTGTAGCAGGCTTTAGAGAGTGATAGTAGTAAAAAGGAAGGCGCGGCAGTTATCGTCATCACGAGTGTATAATGATAAGGCTGATGACAGCCATTTCAAATTACACGATGCGATATGATATGAAATGTACACTGACGGTACACATGTGCATTATCCATTAGCTCTGGTAGAATTCCCATTTCTGGCAGATAATCTTTTCCCCTTTTTACACATTGTTTCCAGTGATGACTTTTCATAGAGGAAAGGAACTGGGCAATAAATTCTCTCTGGTTTCTTCCACTTTCACGGTCAATGTGTAAAGCTGCCCTTGAGAGAAAAGCCTGCGATGTGATGACAATGACAGGATGTTCATGATGATGTTCTGGTGTGATGTTGTGGTAAAAACGACAAAAACGAAACGAAAAGAGTGACGTAGTGTCAGTCAGCACAGTTGTAAAGAATTGGACATAAAAGAACATCCAGGAAAATGGAAATGTGTATCAGGAAAAAGCAGCATGTGTGATGTCGAAATTTAAGAAGATTATTAAACTCGCCTTAGTTTCATGTATTTGGGTTTCTGGTGTTTGTAGTATGAAGCCTCAATTTAATGTCTTCTAAACGAGTAGATTTACAAAATAGGTTTAGTGGAGCAGTGAACAAGCTGTGTGTTATGTTCTGTTAGGCGCTTCAGGATTTTTATGCAATGTTAAATGAGAAATGACTTCAGCCGTTTCGGGAATAAAGCACGTGCTGGTTTTTATAGCATTTTCCTACTTGACTGCCAAAAGTACACTTTGAGGTGGCATAAAATTTCTTTTCACTCTTAACGAGCTGGTAACAAAAATAAATATGGCGGTCCCGAGGAGGATTTGGAATTTTTTTCTCTGTGTTGCGAAATGCTTCCAACGTAAAAACGGCAGATCATCATTAATAATTTCCAAATGTGAATGAAAGGAGAAAACAACTCCTTTTAACTGGTTTAGGTTAAGAATAGCGTTTATAATGTTATCAGAAAGGAATGCATTCATGTTGTTAGGACGTAAATATTCTTTTACATTTGATTGCATGTACAGCCAGCCTAATGATGGCTTTTCCTTATTTGAATTTACAGTTGGCGAGCTATGAACGTGCAATCGGATCGGAATCGACAATTCAAACTGAAACAGAATTTGTTTGAATAATTTAAATATAATACTAGGAGATTATCAAATATCAAAAGTAAAACGTCGTTGCAGTTCCAACCACCAAATTCATAGCCAAAATGGGCACCATGTTAGTGTTAGTTCTGACGACTGGAGTTACCTTTCTCGCGACATTCAGTCCGCCGGGAAGTGTAGCGGCCACAGCAGAGGGCTATTTATATTCATCGTCTTCACCACTTCCACCGGGACTTGCAACACCACCAACAGCTGAAGGACTGAGGGCGAAAGCAGAGATTGTAACAACTCCACCATCAATTCTACTGCCATCCAGTAGAAGTAGTTCATCAGCTTCAAAAGCAGCAGGAGATTCGTATCATTACAAATCCGCAGCATCCACTACCAACAGCTCGCTATTATCCTTAGCTGATGCGGCAGAAGGGAGACCCGCCGCTGTCATTTCAGATGTGGACGACCCGATCTCAGCATCCGCTTCCATTGCAGCACCATCGTCCTCCGCTTCAATAGCCTCTGGAGTGCTATCGTCCACAGTCTCGCATGGTTCCGAAAACGAGAACATGGACGAGATTGATACAAGACATGAATCCTTTCCGACCGGAGTACCCACGAAATGTACGTTTTTATAGTTTTTGAACAATAGAAATTTGATCCAACAAATTGCCTAGATAATTAGCTGAACCTAAACAATGCTTCCTTTTTCTCTCTGGCAAATCTCAATTTGTTGTACAAACATTATTATCGATCATATTGTTCTCTATTCTCTGTAAACGGAGGACAATTAATTATTGTCTATAATATGTGCAACAGGGTGATTCATAAACATCACTACGTACATCATTTTTATATGACGACCTATTTTCCCCAAATCAGTATAGTAAGTGTACTATAAGAGTGCACTATTTTTTATTTTGTTTTTCTTACATAATAGTGACATTAATTAATTTTTCTCAATTTACAAAGAAACTTACAAAAGATCAATAATAATGTTTGTACAACAAATTGAGATTTGCCAGAGGGAAAGGATTGTTTAGAATCGGCTAATTATTTAGGTTTATTCCAGTCTTATCTTAAATCTGGGTAGCACAGCGCTCTATAAGCGCTAGGTCATGAGAAATGTATTGCCAGTTCATAAGCCTTGTGCTTATTTTAGTTAAGACTGACGTCTATTTGCTTGTTATGTGACGAAGTTACAAAAGATACCGAGATAAATTACTGATCACGGAAATCAAGTTTTCTCTCAATATTCAAAACATGCCGATCTTATTTCATATTATCGGCACAATTGGCCATTTTATTCCGTTTTGTTTAAAATAGTATCTACTTGCGTTGTATTTATATGTATTATATTACAAATGAGAAGCTAGTTAAAACTAATAGGGGAAAAACAATACATTAGCAGAATGAATATTGGTTACCAAATACATTTGTGTTCATTTACTCTCTATTTTTGCCACTAAATTAATGGCGAACTCTCTGACTCGTTTTTGTTGGGACGTTGCATTTCCAGATAACCGTACGGTACAAAGGCAATTGGCAGAAGAATTGTCTAAATTTCCCCTAAGCGATCCGCTCTCCGTTGCGATACCCATGACTATCGTGTACGTTGTGATTCTGCTATCTGGTCTTCTCGGAAACATCAGTACCTGCATTGTTATTGCCAGGAACACGTACATGCACACAGCCACTAATTACTACTTATTTAGGTAAGCTAATCGACATATTATATTTGTTAATTTGCGCTTAATTTTATACAAAATTCGAATTTGAAAATCATTTTTTGTGTCTAATTTATTCATTTTCAGTCTAGCGCTGTCGGACCTCCTCCTTCTCATCTGCGGACTGCCTCAGGTACTTTTATTCTGGTCTAACTAAAATTAAACCGAACAGACATTTGAGCAGAAAACAAACAGCTTGGGGTAAAAAGGGAAAGGGTAGAAAGTCTTACTTTGGGCTATAAAATCCGACTGACTACGTAATACGCCCACGTTCTTACTCGCACAATGTCTCATAGATTATATTGGCAATATAATTCATGAGTCACCCAACTGTGTACATAAAACTGTTGTTTTGTTGCAAAAGTTAGTACCTACTTACTTCAACAAAAGTTTGGCCCGACCTTCGAAAATAAAATCAATTCTGGTTCAATGTTAACTTACTTGACACGTTGCCTCATTATTTGACATTTTCCAGGAGATTTATCTTATTTGGAAGAAGTATCCATACCTTTTTGGAGACACATTTTGTTTTATTCGTGGACTGGCAGCGGAGACCTCAGCAAACGCCACAGTTCTAACGATCACCGCTTTCACCGTTGAAAGGTATTGATGTGCAGAGCAGGATTGTGTATTATGAAATAAATTGAAGGATTTGTGCCTATGATTTCCTTTCGCATTGTGTGCCATGTTTTAAATCCACTTTACACTTAAAGTTTCCTGGTTTCGTACCCGGTTTTACTACTATTAAGCTAGAAAGTCTTTGAAATTGTGCTTTTACGTTTTGACCTTCATGGTTCAAATGCTTCTACAGTAAACTGCTTTATGTGATCTCATGCTGGAGCATACATTCAAAGAATAGTATGCAGGCAAACAATACTGGTCGATATTTGTGGAAGCATTTTTGTTGCAGACTTTTTATGGCAGATATTTTCCGAATCATTAATACACAAAATTCATGCACATTCTGTAATGTAACTTTCACTTGAAGTGATTTCGAGGGTTTGAAACGACAAAACTGCATCCACAAATCGGCACTGACAACAGCTCATTATAATATAAGCTATGTGCCTACAGACCTTCAATTTTGTAATTATTCCATGTAATTTACTCGTTAAAGCGTGTTTTGATTCAAAAATAAATTGCAAAAGCGCTATTGACTGAAATGTTGTTTTTGACAATTTCAGGTTTGTGGCGATTGTATACCCATTGAAAAGGTGAGTTCTGTCAGCTATTACAATTTTACTGCAAGACTAATAGAGAAAATAAGACTCCTTTTAATGCTGTGACGGCGGCTGGCCCAATAGCTGGTTTTGACATAGCAAAAACTATGTTATAGCTTGTTTCGATTCAGTTTGGCCGACGAGAAAACGATTTGCAAAGATTGAAGAACAAATTGATTTTTCAGATTCCACTCTAATATTGAGTGAGGCAGCAACAGCACCGGAATTTGAATCAAATGTAGACCCATTATACATGTGATGAGAACAATAAATTTGTAAATTACTCTCATTTCTGGTAAAAGCTCTGGCAAAACTGTTATTGTCTACCTTAAATTGACTTATTACTCATTACGCCGCACCGCATCATATGTGAATGCTAGCTTAACACGAACAGTTTTCTCTGGATTTGATTGAGAAAGTTTTCCCTGGCCTGGCCTATATAAAGAACATTGAACTGCTTCATTACGTTACGTTACTACGTTTAACGAAAGACAGACATAACCTGATCAATTGTTTACTATCTCCATTATTGATGAAAGTTGCAGCGGAGTCAGTTCTATTTGTTAGAATGTTTACGAAGAGTGACAAAGTTATTTACATAAACATGATTTCTTACTTTGTTCAATTTGTAGTCACAAAATTTCCCAGCTCTCGAGAGTGGTGCGGATGATTGGAATCATTTGGCTCGTGGCTTTCTGCCTGGCTTTACCGCAAGCCGTACAATTCGGAATCATTGATGAGGTGAGTAAAAGATGTGCATCGATCATTTCCAATTAAATTTCCCCCATCTGTGACCAATACGCAAAAGCAAACAATTTTGCTTAAACAATAACCATCAAATAAAGGGATTGTATACCTACGCATTTCAACCTTATGACAACTCTTTTGTGTCAAATTCAAGGAAATATTTGTCTCGTTCGTAATGCGTCTTAATATGCCCCGTGGCTTATTGTTAAAGTTATTTTCATAATGGCAAATATTTTTATCGGGTGATTTTATTCTAAACAATTCTCTGGAAACCTGTTTAATGCTTAGTGCACAAATGTAAGTAATTGACAACATCTGCTTGCTACTTTCAGTAATTATTTTGTCCTCCTGGCAAATTCCACTAAAGCAAGTTGGCTTAAGTTGGGTAATTAGGCAAACTTCAGATGTTCTATCCCGTAAGAGCATTAGCATTACACCGTTATAATTTCGTTGAAATCAAATTATACTACAGTGTGCTTAAGTGTATTTGCGGAGACTTAGGCTTGAAAAGATTGAAAATGCTTATTTTTGGGTACCGGAAATGTTGCTCGCACTGTGCGTAGGCAGGTAAAACTGACTAGAAATTCTTACAGATATACATGTTCCTTCGTGTAAATGTTGTAGGGTTATAATGAGTTGTAGGGCACAATGGATGACGTACCCTGCCTGCTATACCTATGGGCCACATACTTCCTACAATGTCAAAACGTAAATGACACGTTAAAATTGTAAACCGATTTCATTTTTGGCGTGTCTGAGTAAAGGATTTTGTTTTTGTTTTTAAGTGTTTTAAAGAAATCCGTCGTACCTTTTGACAAGAATTAAATATATACCCTCTTGAATTGAAATGGACAGCTTTCGCTTGCCGCGCTTCTGCCGTAACTTTCAAAAGGTTCATTCCCCTTTTTAGTTTTTTTACTGAACGAAAAGAAAATTCGATAAAAATAAAAGGCTCTGGCAGTAAATTGTTTGAGATACCGGAAGGAAGCCTTTCCTTAGGCTTGTTTGTTGAAGGAGAAAACAAAAGGGAAACATCGAAGAACGGAAAATTCCTGGCATCGAAGAGACTACCAGTTAATAAACTCTAGTGTTTTTTGCTTTGAAGTGAAGTAGGATTTTGCCTCGGCGGTTTCAACAACGAAAAAAGTGTTTTTGTTTTCACTATTGGCTCGACTAGTCAATTTGATTTTGCCTTTTCCGGAAGTTATGTATAACACACAAAAATACAAAAGTCTAAGGACATCTCGTGCCATTGGCATTTATTTCTAAAATGAAAAAGTTTTTGGGGTGCTGGCTAGGATCAAGCCGTATTTGTGCTCACTTTTTCCAATTACGACGCGTAGTAACAACCAGTGGAGCGTACTAATTAACTTTCATAAAAAGAGCCTTAGGCATACGCCATTAACTTCAGACTATTGCCGCTTACACCCCACTTAATATAATGCATCTCTTTCCAACGCAGTCTACTGCTTTGTTCAATGCAGTGGAACCAACTAAATGGGCTACCTTTCCCCGACCTCCGATTCTCTTCTTTTCCTTTCAGAGGACAAACATTTATAGAGTAGGAGTATCGTTTTGATGTTGACTTAGGTTGGTAGTAGCTTTAAAAATGAGTGAACGAAACGAGAAGAGTTGTGCATTATATCAGCGATAAAGAATCCTTTAAACAAACGGTGCTGCATTTATCGCTTTTATGAAACACCGTTTCACCTTCAAAAAAGGCTAACGCTAAGTAGATGAAACAACATTGACTTTTCTTCTTCTTTTGTGTGCGTGTACCCATTCTGCAAGCAGGCGAGAAAAGATAACAAAGACATGTGTATTCTTACGCATTAATGCCCGTCATTACTAGACAATGGAGCTGTGTCTATCTTTTTTGCTTTCCCTTTTTTGGTTAGGCACAATGTCCATACCATCATTATCGCCATCATCATCAACAACATCACCACCATTGTCACATGCACATCATCAAAAAAGGAATTGATTCGGAAATTAGATGATGATGGCAAGCAGACATGTCGAAGTGGACGAGAACTAAAATAAATTTATGTAGTTGTTTGTTATTCCAATGGCAATGTCATTCTATCCCTCTGAAGGATAATAATATACGAACAGCCGTGAGCTGAAATGGTAAAAATCAAAAAAAACTTTTTTCTTTCATCACCGCAAAAACTCCCCCATTTAACGAAATAAGCGAGATGCTATCAAATGGAATGGGAATATGAGGTCCGTTCTCCTTTATTATATAACCGTCCTCTCCGAACTCCCTATTAAAAAGAAGTGATATGGTTTTTGTGGCCCAGAACCACAGGCAAAAGGTATCATGTTATATTATACGATGTGGTTTTTGAAACGTGCACGCAAAAAGATGACATTCTGATCACGTCATTGGAACGTGTCCCATGTCCGGTTCTGTATGGCATCAGGCATGATAATGTGTACACACTTCTCGATGTATTTTTGGCTTCAAAAGCACTTTTTCTGGACAAAATAATGCCTGCTTCAAATGCTAAGCCGGATCCAGAAATGACCAGTAAAAGTAGAATGGACCAGTAAAAGCGAAAAAAAGTTTGGTGCTTTTGTGAACAAGCTTAGATTAATACATAATGTATGTCCTTCCTTCGTCCCTCCATCGTTTCATGTATTACGTTTCGCAAATAATGAATACTGTAGTACTATGATTAGAAATTTTATATAAGTGAGGGACTGTTATTGAGATTTTGAAAAATAAGGAAACTCATACTGACCCATTTAAGCACTTTATTACTGCTTTTTAGTTTGTTCAAGTACTCTCTTGGTTGTTTAGGATGAAGACGATAATATGGAAAATACTTATGTACATATGTACTACATTACATACTCTTTATTAGGTGAGTTATATTAAGTGCCTAAGAGTGACACTGACATTTGGCGAAAACTGTCGTTTTATAACACCTGCCAGTGCTGCTTTCCAATGATAAGGCTTATAACATAGCGTCAAAAACATAATTGTGTAGCGATACAGATACAAAAGCTCACAGTCGTAGTAATAACGTGCGGTGCAACAAATTGTTCCATGTGCTTAAGCAAACATTAAAATTACTTCCGCTTTGGTGAATTTTACACCTGCATACTTACTCATTTCACCGGAAATATTAATTTTCCTTGCAGACCACCAATAAAACATTGGAGTAAGTGTCCTGAAAATCAAATTAACCAAAGATCAAGGCAAAGCAAGCAAAGCGTTGATGCACAGATGGGAAAATAATTAATTACATTGCTATTTTCGCCTGGAGAAATTTGTCACCATTTTGACATTTGGTCGATTCCTAAAGTTGGTGCACTTGTTTTGAAGGACTTTGTTTATTTGATTTGTACCTTTTGTTTTTGAGCACAAGTTTTGTTCTAAAGAAAAGTTACCTAACAAAACGATCGCTATTATTGCCTAACACAAAAGATACTCGCTGGTCATTTACATCACATTGTGCCTGTTGTTTCGACTGTTCTTTACTATTATGTCCTGGAGCATGCTGTTCAGAACTGATTGGCTTCTGTTTTTGACAATTGTATTGCGTAGTTAAAACAAATGGTGAAAGTATAGGCGCTGAAAACAGAAACTGTGACGCCTTACCCAAATAAATACCTACTCCTTGTACTCTTCTATGGAAAAAATATGACAAAGAAAACAAAAGACGTCCTTGAATCATAATAATCATTATTATCAACGATCACCAGATTGCCTCCTCAAGATCATGATATATTGCAAATTTATCTACCAGTGATTCTGGAAAAACCTGTTTAGATTTTATAGCATGGTCACAAATGTCACTGCCAATTAATTATTTATTATTTTGCCAACGGCCGGAGTCTATAAGGACTTTGTACTAACTATACAAATGCTATTTGTGTCTTTCTAGATGTCTTCAGTTTACAGAAGCGAAAATATCCCACTCATAAAAGGAGCTTGGTGTACAATCTCACCCGACCGGCAAATATTTCCGTATGCATTTGAGATCTCGAGTTGTGTATTCTTTGTGATTCCGATGACAATTATCACCGTCTTGTACGTGTTGATTGGACTAAAACTGAGGCGACCACGCGGTGGTTCCGGAAGCAACAGTGGTCAAGAGCTGACCGTGGAGCCTCGTAACATTTCTACTCGACATTCCCAAAGCCATGTCATTCGTATGTTAGGTAAGTACAAAATATTATAATCATACTTATTCCAAATAATTTCGATTTTTTCTTTTTTCGTTTATTTTTGTATTTCCCAAGAACAAAAAACGTGGGAACTCATCCAATCGGAAATTAGTTTTCAACCCATTTTCTTTTTAAAGTTGTTTTAGTCATGTTGAATTAAATACAGGAATTGAGTCTTTTGATCTTCAGGTTCAACGAGATATTTCCTATGAAATTTTCACATTTAAAGAAATGATTGAACATGGATCATGCAGTTTATTCTGATTAGAGAAAATCGTCTTTACACAGAAAGACTCGTTTTCCATGTTAAAATATATTCGTATTTCATTAGAATTATCAGATTTGGATAACAGTCCAAAGAAATGGAAATCATGTCTTAAGAAAATTAGACTCGTGGATTTCAGATTCGGTGGAAATCAATTCAGTAGATTCAGCGATAGCCAATACATATCTGTCTGATAGTAAGAATTTATAATATATGACATACGTGAGTTTTATCAAAACATTGGTAAATTGAAAAGGCAATAAGGGATATGTTTGTGTCGTATTTTAGCATTCAAAGCAGCTTTTACAAAGTTTACATAAGACCTTTCACGTCATGAGAATGCGATATTGGAATTGTTTGATCTAGGGAGTATGCACTGCCACTGCCGTATAAGATTTCGCTATGTCCGCAATTTTCCAGGACGAAATGCGCTGAAACATGAGTACAGCATGTAAACTGTTCATTTTATGCTTGAACTTTCCCCATTGGAAAAATTAATCCACAAATAAGATGCTGACGAAGCAGATACGGATTTGGTCCCAGTGTTAGAATGCAGGATCACAGTACTTCTAATTGAGCAGGTCACTTCTTGATGATTAGGAACGGATGAAAACATGTCACGTCATCATCAGTTTTATACTTAATTGTGATGAAAAGGCCAACGTTGGCAACTGAACCTTGTTATTTCAATAAGCTTGGTTTATGGAAGAAATATTATCGAAAATCCAATAACTAATCGGATTACGCTTTCCCCTTGTACATAAGATGGAATGGGATTTTGTGATGACCTTGTACAAAACTGAACCTTAGTCGAGGTCAGTCCTCACATTCTTTCTAATACGCATTTTGTTCAAGATCGTATCTAACTTGACATTCACTTGGGAAAGATGCATAAAAACAGGATTTTGTTTTCTCCTTCGTTTAAATGGCTATTGGCAAAAAAGATAGTTGAGGGAAGCCAAGACTGCTTTATGAAAACAATCCATTAAGCAAATTAGGCGAAAAACGCTGCGAAGGAAGGAGGCGCCTAAAAAGAAAGGGAATGGAAGGAAAGAGAAAGGAAAACAGGAACTGTACTATTAAGTAACGACGGTGCATTTGTCATTCCACGTTTTAACGAGACAGATAATACTATAGTCTTTCAAACACAACTGCGGTAATTTCTGATGAAAAATGTATCATGTAAATACATATATACTATGTATGTGTACTTTCAGGATACATTTATTTATGTAATTTTAGCATTGTTATTACAAGTTGTCCCGGAAGTATGCAGGAAATAATCAGGAGATAAGTGACGTAGACATTTGTTGGTGAATGATGATCCTATAGTTTGGTTTACGGTTTACACAATTCAAATGCAAGTATATAAGTAGATAATATTTAGTTATGATAGCAATAGGTAATAAGAATATCCTCTTTCAGTTGAACAACTTTCCTTATTTCTTTCAACAAGCAAAATTTACAATTTGCCTCCCTTCTCTTAACATGAGGAAAAGTTGATCTGGAAAATAAAAACTTGTCTTGTCTTTGTTATGTAAACAAATGTTTGGTTTTACTCAAGTAGCATTTGGCAATGATAAGGCGAAGAAACAATGTCCTATCATTATTAATTACCTCGTTATTGCCCGTCTGGAGTGCATTAGCTTGGGTGTATTCTATAAAGAGCCCATTTAGCAGAAAAATCCAATGGAATGCTCCAATGCTTACACCCTCATCGGCTAAGTTCGTTTCTTTGGTCTTTGTTAGCTAGTGCGAAGATAATGACAGAAGTTTACTCAAGAAATGACAAAAGTTTTCTGAGAGTATTGCAGTAAAGAAACAGTAAGGCAAATAAAACATTTACAGAGATTGTGGAACTTTCCTTGGTGCGCAGTAGGTAGTTCTTACATGTTTGGATTAAATAAGAAAACCACACCCGACGGCACTAATGTAGGCTTACATTTTCCACTTGGAGATTTTACTTCACTGTCCTTTAAACTGCGTACCTAAATACTGTGCTGAAATGCAAGGCAACTTTTCTTTGCCATCATTTTGCTTAATTCCGGCTTCAAATATTCGTGACAATGGCCAGTGAAGGTATTTATCTCAGTTGTTAATTCAAACTTTGCATTGTTTATCGTCCGATCTGTAAAATAAATATAAACACAACTCTATCCCCGTTGGCACTTGATTATCATTGGTGCACAAAGCTTTATATGCACTGTTTCATGCGTGGGCGCAATTTCTGTAGCGTTTGCATTTACACAACAACGGGAAAGCACATTTTGTGTAAATGACACAAGTGCGGCGAAGACAGGAAAGCTCAATTCATTGTTGTTTGTTTGTGGCTCCAACTATGTGACAGTTCCAAAATGACTGCATCATCATCATCGTCATCATACTATCATAATCGTGAAATTTACTTCCGTCCGACTGGATCCTCCAAAACTGATGAAGTTAATGATCAGTACACATCGTAAAACATTTGCTGAGATCGTAACTTTGTTTTGCTGTCGTAATGTAAGTAACAAGGTCTGACACAGAGACCAACTTAATGCGTGTAAACTACCAGTTTTTGGCAAGGATGACGAACTAAGATTGTTTGGGCTGTTCGACAAAAGTATGTACGTACGTGTCTACTATTTGTTGTCAGTTCAGTTCATAAAATGAAGTTTTTACTTAGATTTGACGATCGTCTTCTTTCTCTTCGTCTCTCCGTCGTCATCATCATGATCACCGTCAAAATTAATGTGCTTGCTTAGGCACTAAAAATTATTAGTGTATATTTCTCTGGAATGAAGTTATGAAAATGGAACCGTTTCCTTTTCTGGTCAACATGCCCCACATAACAACAAGTTGACGTCCCCCCGCTGACGTACTTATCATTTAGTTTATTAAGCAAATAAAAGTTTATTGCTAGCAGCAGGGTATAGTAATTTTCGAAATTTATGCACACAACACGAACGATTCTTACGGCACCGTCATATATCTCCCGGGAAGTTTTTCTTGGCCGGATTGGATTATTTTTGCATTAATTTTACCACTATATTATTTTTGACGGGTCTTATTTTCGAAGAAAAATATCAGTAGCTCGTAATTTTTGTTAGGATGATCATGTCATGTGTTCTTGTAGTTTCGTCTCGTTTAGTTTTTCTTTCCTTGATGAGATGAATACATAAGTAGATTGTAAGATTGTACTGCAGATCTATTAATGAACCACTGCGACCTTGATACTCATCTTGATACATGTTTATTCATAAGTGCGATATTTTGAGGACAGGCGTGCTTGCGACAGAAGGAAAAAGATAAACATTAACAAAATATCTGCCATGTAGCATGTGAGAGAAAGGAAGGAAGGAAGAAATAACCAATGATCCATTTACCTAGGAACGGTTCGAAATGCGCTTTGATCATGTTCACCGATCGCCATCTTTAAATCCGAATATTTTTATTTCCCTCATTCTTTATGCTCCAAATGCAATGCGGGCGGTAATTAGGAAAGTATTTGAGTTGACACTGAGACTGAGACCTCGTTGTAAAATTGATTTACTTATTTCTACTTTAGATCGCGACGGCTTCGGCTTATTTTACTTCTGTGTTACATAAAATTATGATTTAGTATTGCCTTGTCGAAGAATTAACTTGGGATTATTGGGTCGCAGAGGAGATCAGGATTACGCAAGAAAGACCAAAAGGAGGAAAATTATTAGAACTAGAAAGCAATCCTGGCATTGAGAACATACTTGTAGTGATAAAGGAGAAGAGGATTTGCCATTGACCACCGAAAAGGAAAAGAGCAATAGAATGATGTATAATGGGTAGAAAAAAATGAAGATGTAATTCTAATGGATTCCTGGTACTCATTAGATTTGCACTCGTCGTAACTCATAGATTTTCGTTTATAAAAGAAAAACCGTAAGGTCATAGTATTATTCATCATTATCATCATCATACACGAGAAAATTGTACCCAGACATCCGAAAATCATCGCAAAGACCTTGACTGTTCCTTTCCTCCTCAGTATTACAAGAAGAAAAATAATTTTCGGAGTGATACTGTGACACCCTTGCATTGCACTAACTTAGCTCTTCGCTGTCTGTCGTTTTGACATTTGACTATATTTACTGTGTTTTATTTAAGTAGATAGATAGATTTATTTGATCGGATCTAATGATTCGCAAGAACTAAGACAGCTCTCACAGCTCTCTTCAAACCTTTCTATTTTCGTTTGATTCCTTGAGTAGCAGAAGAATTCGAGCATGCGATGCTCGATGGGTTGACAGAATTCGAGTGGCTTAAGCATAATCATTAAACATGAGCACCAAGATTTACATGGATAGGCAATTGGCATCCAATCTACAAGTTGATGAGTTGAGTAAATCGTAGCAAAAGCAGGCTTTTTTACTTTGTGTCTCTTGCAGTTTCTTCCCTTACCTTCGAGCATTTCTTAAGTGCTTACTTTGTGTTAGTTTAGAGCGCATTCCATTCAGTCAACGGGGAAAAGTGGAGAGTCATAAATAAATTGGTATATCAAAACAAGCTGTGATCTTCACTTGATATAAGCATTTCTCAAAATGTGTTTAAATAGAATAATCACGCAAAGGAAAATTTACTTCGGTTGGCTTGTAAAAGCATGTCAAAACTGTGTGAATTATTTTCTCGGGATTAAATATGAAAATTTTCCGAGAATCATTTTTGAACAATTAGTCACTCACTCGTCCCTTACAAATCATAGATTTAGCGAGAGGAAATCAGTAAATGTAAAAATGAGCAATATTCAGATCAACCTTGATAAAATCATGTTTTACACATTTCTCCTTTTCCTCTTTGTGCCACACATGATGAATTTATGGCTATTTTTATTGGAGAAATTTGCTAATAAACCTTGTAAAAGTCAAGTTTAACGGTTAGACAAACAAACGACAATGAATTGCCGAACTTGAAAGTAGATTCTTTTTCTATAAATATGTGACCTAGGCTGACCTCCTACAAGAAGTTAATTAAAAACTGTGGTAGCTATTTGCATCACTTAAATACCTTCTCCTCACTGACATTGGCATTTTCTAGTATTTATTAGCATTGCTATACAGGGAAATGAAAATTTTACGTCATTTTCTCCTCTAATGCACTCTTGCTAATGACAGATTGATGAGCCGCAGGAGAATACTTCTGTCAAAACTTGAGCCGAATGGAAATGGAGGCATCGTCCTCCTCTCCCTTATAAAGTCTGTCAATCTGAATAAGCAAGCACATGAATCTAGCACGTGGAATCTGTGACTGACGTAATTACCACGTCTAGTAATTGTTTATATGTTCGTGACGCCTCGTCTCGCATTTTTTGAACATTTAAAATTTTGCTATCCAGTCTAAATATTTTCATAGAAAGAATTATGTTCAGTTACAAAAAAATGTTTATTGCTTCAGAGTGCATATTAATACGGGGACATTGTAAGTAATCTCCCACATTAGTAACGTGTTATATTTCGGAATGTGGTGGTGTAAAACAAATTCTTTTGATCGATATGTCAAGTAGGAGAATATTATTGATCCTTTTAAATTCTATTAATAGCTTTTTATCACCCACTCATTCGTATTTCTATCGCCATTTCTAATGTAAATCGATCTGATCCGGATCCATTTCATTTCTGTTTTACACGCGATTATCTCGTGGTGTAGCTCATGAACTCATCTGCGGTCACATGTAAAATTAAGATAGGGCTAAAAAATAAGGTTTCACTTCCACAATGAAATTCCTTTTATCGATAATCTTAAGCTATAGAAAAAGTATGAAACTAACGAAGTAAGTACATTTTGAAAAGAAAATGGACGATATGAAATCCAAAATCCCTTTGAGGAGTCTCTTATTGTTCGTTGAGAATATTCTGAAAATACCTATGTCTTGAACTTAATATTTTTGATTTTTCCTTTGGACAGTGGCTGTAGTGGTAGCTTTCTTTATCTGTTGGGCACCTTTCCATGCACAACGTTTCATGGCTCTGTACGGAACCCACTATGAATTGGAAGGCCATGATACCTTTCGGGCCATTTATCAAGGGGTCCACTACATTTCTGGAATTCTTTACTACATCTCCACTTGTATCAACCCCATTCTCTACCACATCATGAGCAACAAATTCCGACAGGCTTTTAAGGTAAGACGAAGAAGAAATAAAAACGGAAATGAAAAGAATGACCATAAAACGTTCACACTTTGTGAATACACAATTTATTAGCTCCGGTGAAGCATGTGTTTATCTGTGGAGCAGAACGCAGCGTTTCAGGAAAATACTCAATGGATGAATCTAGCTTAATAATTCTTTATGAGACCGTTTTACAAACATTTTCCCTCTTGTTATTTCTAAAGGACACTTTGAGTCGTCTCTGTGGCAAGTCCAACTCTCGACTTCATCACCGCACATACTCAGCGATTTCCCACAGATCTAGCCGCATGGGTCACCTCCGAGGTCAGCATCAGTTTAACAGTGTGAGGAAAAACCCGAACAACGAGGGGAATGACATTTGTTTCAAGTGTCGGCGAGCGTCCGCCATGTGCACTTGTAAAGGACCCACGAACAATGGCAACGTTGGCAATCATCAACAACATCTCCCATACCATAATCATCACAAGAATAAACTGAACCATCTCAAGAGTTTTCAACTGGACCAAGCTGGAAGTGAGTCCACCTCCCTCACGCTTCTCAACTCCAGTCCGTCCGAAAAAGATGTGGTTATTGCTATGACCGCGGTGGAAAAAAGGTCTGTGACCAGAACAAGCAAAACGTTGAGAAAAAAACAGAATCTCAATCTGACCCGATGTTGTTGGCAGTAATACAAGAAGCAATTAAGTAGAAACCCCAAACTTTTAATGCCCTTCATCAACCCATGCTAACTTAACTTTCTTCACGTTTTTATTTTCCCCTTTTCAAACTACAGCAAGACCTTATAAGGGTCGTAGAACCTTTAATGAACATGCATGATTCAATAATAAGAATAAACCTTTTTGATGTCGACTGTTTTTGATTTTTTGACAATGTGGAGTTCTATTACTTTATTATTCTTAAGAATAACATTTTGTGGCACGAGAATGTGAATGAACGAGAAATGTATGTGACACTTTAACTTTGCACGAAGTGTTCAAGTGTAGCACCCGGAAAGTGGAAGAAAGTACAATGCCCTTTTGTTTTTGTTTTGCTCTCCCCAACCGAACTCAAAAGACTCATGTTAACCCGAGTAGGCGTTATTTGTATCTTCTTCTGTTAAGCACAGCCATGTTTAAATCGAAATATTCATTGATTGTGATAATGATAATGCTACACCGTGGCCACTGCTCACACATTCCACTCTAAGCAGCACCTTGTTGAGCTCAGACACGCTTTCAAAACATGCAAGTTTTTATTTTGGGTATGTTTGTTTTTGAACTGTTTGCACTTTGGCAATTTTGTAGTTACATTCCTTATTAGTTTAGTTTTATAACGCAATAGTTAATTACACAAGAAACCTGAAATGACAAAACCTTCCTTTTGTAACCACCGAGAATGAGGAGGGCATGTTTCCTTTATGTACAATTCTATTTGATGTGAAACGATGATTGACAAATTCTGGAGTTGGTTACAGAAATCATTCACCAAGTTTGTCAGAGAAATCGTGTCAAAAATCCCAATTAATTAGTACTGTAGTTTTGGTTGTAATTGCACTATAATTATTTTAGTACGCACTAATCAAGATGAAGCCATTCAACCTATTTAATATTGCAGTGTGTCTGCGTGTTGCTTATACTGTAGGGAGATGCGAATTTTTCGGCTGTCAGAAAGATACTTGTATTATACTAGTGTAAAATCAATATTAAAACGACTAACCAAAAATTAATGTTCATGTTTTGTGTTATACAAACTCTAGCACTGAAATGAACATTCCGCGCCTCTAAGTGAAACTAACGCATAACCCTTCTTTTTCTGCACGGACTTTCTTTGATTTGGTATTAATGACAAAAATGAGTTTCTCTACTTCTGCCTGCATGACATGGCGAAGGAAACTAACAATCAATTATAATTACTAATTATAATGTAGTTTACTAATAAATTAAGAATTGCTACATGACACTGTGACATTGAAACTGGAATTGTATCACTAACACAGACAAAACAACTAACAATTCAATTCAAATTGTTCCACTCTAAATCAATAAGTTTTTCAATCAGTCTAAAAATAAAATAACACGAAACTCCCATACTTCTGAAAGAATTATGAAAGCTGAGCAAAAACAAAACGCAAAGTAGAATACATGAGAAAGTAGACACGTTGCAAAGAGATTTCAATATTTATTTAAATATTCCTTCCTATAATAATGCCCGAAAATTAAGTACTGCCATTAAAAAGTTCAATTAAAAAATTAATAAAAAAAGTGTTCACTGTTCAGCATGAACCTCTCTATTGACAATTAATAAAATGAAAACAATCTAGTTCATGGTCACATACGTCAAGATTCAAAGTCGAATCTCTTGACAAAAGTGAAAGCACGTGGGACGAAAACAATGACTACTAATACTTGTAAACGTAAAGACTTTACATAATTCCTGCTCAAAAATTAAAACCCATTAAAACAAAAGTACAAAGTCTTCAGCATAATACTACACACTGCTCCATTACCTTTTATCCATCAAGGTCAGGCAACAAGCACAGTTTTTCAGGTCGGTAGACATAAATAAATAAATTGGTACATTACCATCAGAGTCGTACATAATGTAAACAAGCCACTCTCTGTTTTAGTACTTAATTTTGTTACATTACTCACTCCAACCAACCAACGTTCACTCACTTTCATGAACTGAACACAGTTTTGTAGCACAGTATAATCACCAGTTGATTATAGTTACATACTAATCAAAATATATTCTTGCCAATAGTAGTAAAATGATGAAAGTGGGACATGCGAGTGTTTCATGTTAAGCTAAACGTTTCTCTTTTTGATTTGTTTCTAAAGCCAGGGACCATTATGCGCTAGCACCAACTCTCAACAACACAACAACCACCAATCATCACCTCCACCACCCTCACCTGTTGCACCTCCATCTGCACCCCCCTCGGGTTTGCGAGCATTCCTTAGTCGAGGAAAGAAGAATCATCAAGGAGTGAAGCACTTTTCCCCTTCTGCTCCAAATCCTCTCTTGGGAAATGGAGTGAAGAGTGAGAAGCGTCGGTGGGGACTGGCTAGCAAGAACAACAACAAATCAAACGGTAATCATCTTCATTCACTGGGGCTTGCAAATATAAGACCACCCAGCGACCCGGCGCTTCAGTCAACCTTCGCTGTCACTCTGCTTGATGGAAAAGGTAACAGCAAGACTGCTGTGATCCGACCTCGGACCGGCTCCGGAAGCAACGCTAATGCCGCTGTCATCATGGCGTCCTACAAGACAGCGGGAAGAGCGACCAGCTACAGTTCAGTGGACTCGGGTAAGTCCAACAACACAATTAGCAACAGCAGTCTACAGGACATGGACGAAAGTGAGTACACCGGGGAGGAGTTGGCTGGCTACATGGCGGAATTAAACCACAGCTTGGACTCTCCGAAAAAATAAAACAATTTCCTGGCTCTTTCGCTAGTCGTACACAGTGGTGAAGATGATATGGATATAAATTGATTTTTATGATATGCATTTGCAAGTCAGTCCGGTAAAAAATTCTGTATCTCGGAACATACCCCTAAAAGATATTACCGAAACCCACCTGAACTTCTTCTAACAGATCTGATAATATTTTATACTGCTGAAGTAAAACAAGAAACAAATTTTTAAATTAATTGCACTGAAAATGAAGAACTAAGGTACATTGCCATATTTTCGGTTTAGTAGTGGAGAAAGATTAACGAGTAGTTTGGAAATATTTCGTGCACATTTTGATGTTACTCTCAAGTACTCAAACTAGTCTCAAAAATGTCGTTTTTGTACCCACTCTTCACTAAAATAGTTAGCTACGACATAATTACATCATTAAGTAGGCAGAATTATTAATAATTAATAGGTAACGTAACTTTAAGTTTTTTGTTAATAATTAACTTTTGCATTATTATTGCAGTAGAGATTGTATTGTTGTAATATCTGTCCAACTTTCATTGTACTGATTTTTTTATACAAAGTTTGCGTTTAAAGTTAATCGTTTTTATAGTCACAAAATTTGTATTAGGTTACTCAATGGAATACGTTTTTGTTTCGATCGCTGGTGATCATGCGGACGATAGAAGGTTAAAATATAATTAATGCCAATAATTATTATAAAATATATCAACAAGTACACGTATTTAATTTACTAACTGATTAAGCAATGCAAAATCTGTTTTCATTAAAATCGTTCGTATCGCATTTTTAAAAAATAATTTACGCTTAGCTCTTTATACTGCTTCCCAATTTTGTCTTAGAAGCTGACTGCAACTGTAACTAGAAACTTGAATTAATAGTTCTCAGGATCAATTATTTAAATTAAAATGTCTCACTTCAGTTTGTTCAATTACATATTAAAAACGTAATAATAACTAATATTTAATGTTATTAATTATGAATTAATTATCCTTCCCGATATAGTGTCATTTATGCATCATGCATGAGAAATGATACTTTTCTAGTCGTGCACCCCAACTGTTCATGGGTACCTGCTTAATGTAAATATGTATTGAATATTACCTCCCTAATATAATATTAACAAATAACGTGAATTTAATTCTTTGCACCGAATGCAGTTTTAGTTTAGTCGAATTAAAATTGCGTACGTTTTTCATCTTAAAATTCACAGTCGTATATCTTAACTTTTAGCTGTTTTCTGAGTAGGCAATATAAATCTTATTATATACTAGAAGATAGTTAAATATCAAAGAAAAATAAATTAAAGATCCGTAAAAGAGTAGAGTTCAGATCTAGAATTAGATGCAGAAGGTGTAAGCAAAAAAAAAATCAGCGAATTATTCCGTGACATGAAAAGCGAACAAGCAAGAATGTCTGAAAAATTAGTAATTAACTACGAATTAAGCGCTGAATAAAAGTTTTAAAAAACTAAAGGAAATCATTTTCTTAGAATAAATCAATATAAAATTAGTGAGTAATAACTTGGATAGAGTGAGACATTCTGTCTTATAGATAACTGTAAAAATAACTGCAATTAAATTACGGAACGTGGATGTGATATGTCAACGCATTTTACATAATTCGTCTATTGACTGGGAAATGAAATAAAAATTGTGAAAAATTTAACGGTGCTTTTCATGCTGTCTCTACATCCGTAGGTAGGTAAAACATGGTGAATTCTCATTTTAAACATTGTTCTAAAAACTACAGTCTGTATATTTTTTAAATGTAACAGATATTGAAAGTACGTAAGAATTTTCAACGTTGGAAATGAACGATGTGAACATGCTGATTACTGAATACCTGGTTTTTAAAACGAAAGTGTTAATCTAGTACCTAATAAAGTATAAAATGGACTTCATAAAGGCGAGGGTGAATAGCAGAGCAGATTTATATTCTGATATTACGAAAATCAGAGAGATATACACAATTGTAATTAACTTCAATATTTTAGCGGAAAATTTATCTAAAAAATGTTGTAATAAAGACTGTAATGAATTCATTCGTTGCAGGTTAAAGGCTAATGTTAGTTGTTTTATTGAACTGATTATTAATACTTAAGATAACTACTACTGTCAGTCAGCCAAGATTTTGTGCGCATACGACTCTTTGTCAGATTGAGGTGTACCTGTGAAAAACTGAATGTTTGATTGCATTTCGTCCGTAGATTCAATATCATAGGAGTGAAATTAAGCATACTCTGTAAATATTAATTTTAGACTACAGTTAGAAGCAAAATAGTTTGGAAAGGTTTTACTTTGGTATGATAAAACACGGATACTCAACTGTTAACTGTGCATAGGTTAAAAGAGTGGCCAGTTTCAGTTTCAAGTTCAACTACTGTGGTGAAACTCATGTCCTGTGACATGTAAATTTTGGAACACATGAGAAGTTTACATAAAAGTAATTCATTTGTCTAAATAAATATAAATATGTAAATATTTTGTGTCAATCGATTTAGCGATAGTTCATGTTGTTGATGTTGTTGTTTATTATTCAAGTAGTTCAACTTTGAAACATATTACAAGGTAAAGCTACTTAATTATTTAATATTAAAAGATTGTGTAAGCCATTATTGTATATAAGTAATTAGAAAAGATACAGTAAGAAAAAAGTCAAGTTGAATTTTTACTTTTCCTTGTTCCGCAGTTTTCTTACAACGAAAATATAACTTTTAAGATAAAAAGTGTATAATGAAACGTTACTAACAAGTTATTATTTGAATCTCGATACAAACTTTATTTTTTTGAATTTGTTATGCAAAGGCGAAGTTGTTCATGGCTGTGAAAAAATTCTTTCGCGACGTTTTTCTTACAAAAAAACATGTGCAGTTTTAATTAATGAAAATGAAAGCGGTTTAACTTTCATTCAGACCATATCTGTCCAGGTCAAAACCACTTTCAAACTCACGAGGTTTAAAAATCTCTTCCGAAATGAAATCTGAAGTGTATTTTTTACTCTAGAAAAGAAAGTCCAACTAAAATGAATTCTTCATGCACATTTACTCATCTTTTCATTCGTTGCTTTCTTTCTAAGCTTTTCGGGTTTTCATTTCTTCACGTTTGTTTAAATGACTTTACTCGTTCTCGTATTATCGACTTTAAGTCATCGACGTTTTATCTTTAATTACTGACAAATTAATAATGTATCTTTAGAAAAAAGGTATACATTTTGTCTATACTCTATATATACATAATTATTAATTATTATATAAAATATCTGTAGATAGAAAAGTCTGTGTCTAGTAATATTTTAAAATAGTGTGTAATTGTTATACACAAAAATTAAATAAAAATAATGAAATTTTATCATAAACTTGAACTTCTTGCCTTTTTACTTAGTTCAGTTCATGGTTTCTTTTATGCAAGCAGGCGCTATCTACCATTTGGTTTACAAACTATTATTGTTTGGTGTAAGTATGGCTGTGCCAATTTTTCCGGTTCTTTGGGTGAGTTATTGATTAAACATTTTTTTCTTCGCCATCGAATTGCATTAAAACTCACAAAAGTGGTCAATGGCAACTTTTTAATGACCTACAGTTTGTATATGATCCGAATTCATGTTTAAATCCCAGGAATGTGAGCTTCCTTTTAATTTTGCCATTCTTGAGAAGAGTGAATTTTGAACTTTTCTTGAATTCTCTCTGAAGACTTCCAGTTTTGGAGGTGTTATATAAGGAATCATTCATAAACCATAAAACACGTGTCAAATAATTATTTGTAATCATGGAAAGGTGGGACCAAGATATCCATCGAATTCAAGAAATTCAGCATTTGCTTGAAGACCGTCAGAAATTCTTTTCAGATCAGTTAAACACTCCCGGCTATAAACTTGATAGGAAAGGTGACCCCCTTTATTTTCAGACACTACGAATGAAAAATACTGAAAATTCTACAACAGAGACATCCTTAGGTCATTCCCTAGAGGCAACCTTCGGAACGTCAGAGAGCAACGATACTGATTCTCCCGTCGACCCATCTAAAGACGATGAGACCGACGAAAGTGGAGGCGAGGATCGTACTGAAGACTCTGAAGCTCATTGTGCCGATCACAGTCAAACCGGAAGTACGGAAAGCTCTTCAGAGGAATACGATCCACCGAATAATTCTATAAATGCAACATTCATGCGCAGGTGGGTGCATAAAAACACGAGACAAGTGGCCAATCCAAAAGATTCTAAGCAAAAGCAGTTTGAACAAAGTTCAAAAAATATTCAGAAGAAACTGGAGCCGGACCGGAAAAATTTAGATGAAGAAACTGCAAGAAGGTTGTCAAATAAATCAGTGACCTTCGAAGATGAAGTCGGAAATGGTAAATCAAGGACAAAAGTCCGGTCTAAGCGGATGAAGAAACGGAAGGAATTGGATCCATTTGCATTTATTAAGAATAGATCCTGGCGACTGCGAGCTGAAATTGTGAATCGACTCAATGGTGATGGCGATAAGATGGACTTGAACGTTTTAAATTCTATCACAAAAAGCACGGTGGAATACGCCAGAGAAAGGCTGAAGCAAGCAGAGCGGTCGCTTGAAGTTACAGCAGAAAAGGAGAGTTTCAGTAAGGTGGCAATGAGGAAAATTGATGCTCAACTAGTTCAACAGGAACAGCAACAGCAAACAACAACAAGAAAAGTGGACACAATTAGAATTAGAAAACCAGTTTCACGATTGACGCTGAGAAACGCAGAGGAAGCTATGAAAACCGAGATGAACCTAAGGGAGGTTTTTGCAATGATTAAAATCAATCCAGACCCCATTCTGAAGATGCCTGCGACTGAAGCAAATGATGAACCTGATGGAGGGTCGAAATCAACAGCGGACCTGACCTTCGAAAGGTGTCTCCAGACGCCTGTAAAGGGTAAAAACCGGGGAGCTCCTGCCAGAGCTTCTGAATTCGAGGACCCCGAGATAACTGAATATTTAAACCATTTGACTAAGTTAAGCCTGAAACACAAGCAGAAGCAAAAATCCCTCATTTCGGATCATGCAAACACAATTTATGGTCATGGTTCTGGGCTCAACCCACTTCGAAGTACTCAAGGTCGTAGTCAAACTGCTTCTAGTAATCCTTTGTCAGGCAGGCGGAAAAGCAGCACTGTTGGCGTCACAGCTGCAACTTCCACTGTCGCCACCTCGAAAAAATCGTTTCCTCGTAAACGATCCAAAGACGCAGGAACCAAACTGGTCTTCTCTAGGTACATTGTAACCAAATGTTTGTACAACTAATTAAAAATACGACAAATGCAAACTTTAACTTATAAAATTAATTCAAATATGGTTTTAGTTTGGAAGCCTCATTACGGGCCGAGAGGAAAGGAAGCAAATCAAATGTTCTGCCTAACACTGGCTCTGATAAGTTATCAGGGACTATTGTGTGATAATTCAATACAACGCATTTGTTTCAGTGATACTAATTGCTTGTAATTAATTATACATTATTAGATTGAAATAAAAACGTCAATTTCTTACCAAGTTGAGATTTCATCTCTTCATACCGATTATTATTTTATTTAACACAGTTTTATATTATATGTATTTATTGGTTGAATATTCTATTTCCATTCAACTAAGACAAAAGAAAAAATTGCCACCGAGTTGTTTTAATCTTATCAAACTATCGCTTTGCCACGATGCATACAATACATTCGTGATTGCCCATTTGTGAGCACAAAAAACGTTATCATTGCACATGTCAGTAAAATTGACAAAGATAAAACAGAACATGCCACGAAGATCGAGGGTTATCTAATACAGTCCAATCAGTCGCTAAAATGTCAGACTGATTTTAGCCTACATTAATACTGATTACTAATTAATTTTTATGCGATTTCTTTTATTGTGACGCAAATTGCATAAGCTTCAACTATTTATCATTAATATTTTCAAAATATTTTCCTTATAAATCATTCTCTCAATCACCCAATCTCTGGAGATCTGACACTAACATGTTAATCCTCAACTTAACTGGAAACGTCAGACTATGACTTCAATTTACTGCATTGCATTGCATTGAATTTAATAGGATGAGTGAAGAATTGTTAAATAGTTTTTAAAGACCGATCTAGTTTACCATAAATGTAAATGTAAGATTTTTACTAAAAATGGGTAAGTCAATACTGTCGACATCAGGGAAAGTGTCGTCAATCCCCTGGAAATCTTGGAGCAAAACTTTCTTTTTTGTGCTACTTTTCTCTGGTTGCGTGTCAGGTATTTGCCTTAATTCAATTGTCAATTTTTCTCTTTTTCTTACGGAGTCAATGGGGTAAATATTTTTAGTGAATATAAGGGGCTGTTAACTTTTGAAATGTAACGGTGACATTTGTTGCCCTCTTCAGGTGAATGGGATGATCCGACTTTTGCACTGCCTGAAGAAACTGAAACTGGCAAAATTGAAGTAATTGAAGCCAGTGGGAGTAACACATTACTGGTTGACGAAGAATACCAATACGAAGAAGACGGCGGATTCAAATTAGTTGAAATCAAAGTGACAGGTTCATATTTGTGCAATATTGGAAAAATAATAATATACAGTCAAACTTCCGAATAATTGCACCCCAGGGGGAATTTTAAAATGGCAATTATAGAGAGGTGCCACCATTCAGAGACTCTCCATATAATTGCATTGGCAATAATAAAGAGGTTTTTTGGAAAAAAACACAAGATGGTAACCTGACTCTAGTGCATTGCTTATCAAATTTTGAATTCACGATTTTTGAAATTACCGCCAGGGATGCAATAATAGGGAGGTTCGGTTTTGCGTTGTTTTGCATTGCACGAGAGGCAATTATTCGGAGGTTGCAATTATAGAGAGGTGCAATTATTCGGAAGCTGAATTCCTTTGAAAACTGAAGGGCGGGGAATACGATGCAATTATAGAGAGAGCGCAATTGTATACAATTGTAGAAGGCAATTGTTCGGAAGTTTGACTGTATAATGGGACAATAGGTCCAATCTCTTCAAATTAAATTTTTGGTTGAACAATGTCAGACCCAAGCGAACTCACTATAAGACCGGGCGCGGACTGCTTCGAAGGTGTTACAACTCAACTAATTGAAGAGCGTTGGTACCTCCATGCCAGAACTAAATTTGATCACGAAGATACCAGACCGAATGAATTTCGCTGCATGCTCGGACTTAATACATCCAGATCATTAAAGCCCTTGGATGTTATTATCAGAGATATCAACGACAACTCGTCAGTAGTGTACCAGAGCTATTATATAAATAAATAAATCGGATTTTCAAAAACGTTTTGTTTGACTTAATTAAGCATTATTAAATTGTAGGCCAAGATTTTTAACGCATGAGACAGTGATAAGTGTCAAAGAGTTGGAGGTACTGAATTTCTAAACCTAATATCTATTTAACTAACCTAGACATTTTAAAGCCACGTTTGAGTTACATTTTAACTATCAACAGCTCCCTGTCGACCCAATCATCGAACTAAGGGCTGATGACCCAGATGCCCTTGACAAAGGAAATCTCGATTTTAACGTCCTGCAGGTAAATGCAGAAACGAAAGGAAATAAATTGATTAATTTTCATGTACCTAATAATGAAAGTGATCTGCTCTATTCAGGGCGAATATTTTTCAATAATTGGCGATGGAGACGTAAAGCTGGTCAAGATGCTAAACTATTCAACTGGTATTAGTCATCTTATCGAAGTCTCTGTGAAGGTAATTGACACATTGTAATTATGAATAAATGTGAAAATTGGCCATTTATTTTAACATAAGATCGTTTTGTACAGGATCGGCGAGAGCCAATTCGGGATGCGAACACTACCGTTACGGTGAATGTCATTGATATTCCCAACCTTCCTCCACAGTTTACCAAACCTCCCACCAAAACTACTATTACAGAACACACTCCCATTGTAAGTGGTGTCACATAAAAAAGCTGTGGTGCATCTACTGTTAGAAAAATTGATCTCTAAAATGTAGGTTTGTAATCCACAGGGTGAGATATTCGACACGGTCATTGCGAGAGATGGGGACTTGGGTCTAAGGTGGAAAATTAAATTCGAAATTGAAGGTTAATAAAATGCTCGTAAAGAAATGTAACACTAATTAAGGGCAAGTATGTAATTCGTCCTTGATTTACTGTGAAATACTACTTTATTGTAGATCCGAAGGGCTTTTTCAAAATAGAATCGACAGATGGGGAAACAGGAAAAATTATAGTTTTAGCCGATATTGATGCAGATGATGATCAATTTGCAGAAGATTTATCGCACAAGTTTAAGATCATTGCTCGAGAGATATATGATAAAGAAGAGTATCCCGGCCTCGGCACTGAAGAAACGGAAACGACACAAGATGTGGAAATTACTATTAGGGATATCAATGTAAACTCAGAAAATAAGTTTGCAGGAAAAAATTACTTTGCAAAAGTGTAAAGGAATAATTACATGAATGAACACCCATTTACAGGATGAACCCCCTCTCCTTTGCGAGAAAGTAGATAGTCCTTCTAATACCTGCAAGGAGGAAGACACCTTTTCTTTCACAATTCGGGAAGATCATACAGGACAAGTGCCTTTTGATTTGGACAAAGTCTTTAACGTCAAAGACAGGGATCCAGTGAGTTTTAATTGTTCAGTTACTTCATATCAAATTGAATAGTCATAGAGTATCTAAAAGGTTTGTGTTATTTTTGGGTAGACACCAAAATTTAACGAATTCCTAGCATCGTTTGCAGATGATACTCCAGAAATCATTAAAGAAGCCTTTAGCATCAGCCCAACAAGGGGAAACGGCTTCCAGGAATTCTCCATCGTGGTCAGAAGTTCTTCAGGGATTGATTATGAAAGAGCAGAATGGTACAATGAAAATGGAATCATTGAATTTAAGGTAGGTTTTTTAAATTACTCTCTCAAATGCTTAAACTAGCTCAAAAAATTCATCCATAAAATATTTTTTTAAGGTTGAAGTAGCAGAAAAGGATGTTCCCTACGGTGTAGCTCGTAAAGTTGTGGCCCACATTACTGCCACTCTTATTGACATTAATGACAACGAGTAAGTCCGTTGCACTCTTATTAATGAATTTTAAAGTAGTCATTATAAACTTCTTATTATAAAATAGTGCGCTATCACCATTTTTATTTCATTGCCAGCCCTTTGTTCGAATTACCCAGTGGCGAATTTCAGTACGAATTTGCAATTTGTGAAAACACCCCACAAGGTGAAAAAATATTTAACATCACGTCAAGTCCCAGCTTCCCACGAACCTGTAAAGAGGCTGTAAAGGGAGAGGCAATTCTAGTCGAAGCATTGGATGCAGACAGAAACCAGAGTTTTGGCCAAGAAAGCGTTCGTTACCACTGGAGTAAATCAGCAAGAATGCCTCCAGTTGAAGTAGACGCTGAACTTGGGAGTATGAAAATTGATGAGACGGCAGGGAGAAAATTTGACCGGGAGAGGTCGGAAGAGGAAATTTTTAATATAGAAGCTGTGGATAGTGAAGGAATAGGAGAATTTAGACGCCAGACTGCTGGCGTCCGTTTCACCATTTTGGATGTACGATAGATTTATATAATTTGTTCATGAAGGTTTTTAGCAATCACAAAATTCTCCCATTTTGTATGTATTGTATTTTATTTTATTATTATTCTAAGGTAAATGATGAAACCGTTGATTTGAGCTTTACGAATGGACAGAGAGGAAGCGTCGTTGAAAATGACCCATCTGGAACGTTAGCACTGGACGGGATCAAAGCTACTGACCCTGATCTTACAGCAAATATTAGCTTGACATTGAGTTTAAATAATGCGTTTACTAGACACGGTCCAATTGTAATTAATGATGAGTTAGAAGACAATATGAAAAAATGGTTTCAACTGATTGAGACTCCAGAAAGTACTCAGACAAACAGGGTCGCGAAAATTGTGATCGGAGAGTTATCACCGGACAGGGAGGGTTATGGATTCCGAGATGTAGATCGGGTCGATTTGAAAATTACAGCTAAAGATGAAGAACAAGAAACTGGACCGTCAACAGTCGAAAGTATTATTACGGTGCAAATTCTTGACCAAAACGACAATTCGCCCGTTTGCTACGATGGAACGGAAAACTGCAAAAATGTCACTGTCGAAAATTTCTGGGAAACGGTTGACTGGGGAGAAGGGGAGGACCCAGAGTCTGACCCTGAGCGGGAAATCTACTCTTTGTACGTCAGGGACCCGGATCTTGACACGACATTCACTTTCACTTTGGTGTAAGAAATTTGCTCGTCATCATAAAAATCGAAAAGAAATTCTTCCTGTATTTAATCCTATGTACTCTTAATTCGACACAGCCCCAGCGAGGAGTGCGAAATCATGTGTACGGAAGTACTGGAGTTATTCGATTTGAGTATCAACGAAACTACCTCTGGAAGTACGGTTCTGCGCCGAAAGAAAGGGAAATTGATTGACCTTGAAGAAAGGAAATATTTTTATGAGAATGGAGACAAACTAAATGTGACCATTTTGACAAGCGATGGGGAACTAGAGTTGAAATCAAATGTTGGTTTTAGTATAATTATTCGTTTTTTATGGTTTGGGACTTTATTCTAAAGGGCTCTAAAAATAACCTGAACGTACTAATATTTTTTCTCCACAGATCAAAGTGAAAGTGGGAGACATAAACGTAAGAATAAAGCAACACAAGTACTCAATTTGTTAATCGTAGTCATTAAATGCAGTTTTTACAGATTTGTTGTTCTATGACAGGATAATAAACCTATTTATAAGGAAGACTACAGCAAATTTACATATTCAGTTAAAGAAGATGTTGCCGAAGGCGATGATAATGTGGAAGTAGTACAAATAATTGCCACAGATCGTGATCATTCAGGTGCAATTTAGTAAAATGCAAACTCAAAATTGAGAGGTTTTGCATTACATTGTCATTTCATTCATTTTAATAATTTGATTATTACTTCATTGTCACAGAAAAATACGGCAAGGTGAGTTACATCATAGATGGAAATTTTCCTGGACCAAATAATGGAAAGGAAGAGTTCGAAATCGGTGTGAACAATGGAAGTCTTGTACCACATTTCCAAGCAGGTCAAAATCGGTTTAACTGGTCAAAAACACCAGAGTTTAATCTGCAGATTGTGGCAGTGGATGATTACAAAGGGGAGGAGTCAAGTAAGTAAATTTATTTAAATAATGGTATAAAATATTAAATTCTCATACCGGCTTTGATATAAATATCCTTAAAAAATTATTTCCAGGTGGGACTCATAGAACAACTGTAATTATCAAAGTGAAAGTTGACGGTAATTGCTTTTATTACAAATTTTATAAATTATCAATGATTAGCATTTAACAATGAATTATGTGTTCGTCAGATGCAAACAATCACGCTCCAGAATTCCTTACTGGGGAAATTATTCCACCGAGTCCACTCATGGAGGACAATATGGTGGAAGATTCACTGGTGGGAAAAATTCGGCTTCGTGATTTGGACGATCCCTCAAAGGACAATGGAATTTTTACGTTGGAGATTGTTGACGCGGTGAAAGACCCAGTGAAACCTGGGGACCCAGAAAAGGACGAGTACTTTAAATTAGATGAAGGTGTCAGCGTCGGTGAACCTTCCGAAAATATCAAGGAATGGTCTGTATTTGCTAGACGGAATTTCACTGGACTCTGGGGGAATTACACTGTCACCTTTAAAGTACAAATCTCTGGATTTTAGCCTACAATTTTTAGACACATACGTAGTTCATACAAATCTCGTTTCCACTGCTTATTTGTTCCTTACAAATCCATATTTGAATAATTTCAGGCAAAAGATGGAGACGAAAGTAACCCGAGTCCCTTAGAGAGTGAAAAGAATTATGTAATAGAGATTAAGAACGCCAATCTCCACGCACCTGGTAAAAACGTTTTTTGGCTGGATAATTTTATTATTTTTATGTAACACAACCTAACATTAAGCAATTTATTTTCGTACAGAGTTCCATTATCCACAGAACGAAACTACTCAAATTAGTATCTCAACTGTAAGTAATAAACTGAAAGAGAATTTCTGCCTACCACTGTATAACCTATTCGAATACAATATATAAATAAATAATTATGTTCTTTAGAGAACGAGACAAAGAGAACGATTGGTAAATGTTCAGATAGGGTATAACCAGACAATGCCAAATATATTTGCCACAGATGAAGACAAAGGTTTGTTCAAATGTTTAAACTGTCATCACCTCGTGACAGATTCTTAATTTATCCATTAAACTGAAGTGACCATTATTGTCTTACCAATTCAGGGAGTGGACCAAATGGCGATGTTATTTATAGCATCAAAGCATTGCCTGAACAGACACCAGGTAAAAGCAGTTAATAAAAACCTGACCAATTACCAAAAAAGTCCTAATATTTTATATACATCTGCAACAGAATGTGATGACTTATTCGACATCCAGGAAGATACCGATGAAGCCGGAAATGTAGGAGGGATGGTCTACTTGAGAGCTGGACTGGTTGAAGAGCAGGCAGGATTGGTATGCAAGGTCAGTCAGTTTGAATTGTACAATGTTTGATTATGTAATTCAGACCCACCAACCCAACCACTTGTCCATTAATATTTTTCTATACGTTGATAGCTTAACTTGGAAGCATCAGACAACGGTGAAGGTGATCTTAAAAAGTCTACATTCCGTCCGATTTCATTCGTTATTATTTCATTTAACAACACGGCACCCCGATTCGAAGTAAGTGGAGAGATTCAGGTGGACATTTCGGAGAACGCTACAGAACCGTTGAGTGCTATGCTGCCAATTGCAGTTGACGATGATATTAAACATGAAAATGCATATTGGTGGAACGACACAGTTTACTACTTTCTCACGGGAGAAGATGCAAAATTCTTTGGTCTGAATTTTACCGACGTTCCCGAGCCTATGAAACATAACAATTCTGTCAAAAGAGAACAACCTGTACCAATTCTGTACCCCATCGAGATGCTTGATAGAGAGGAACGAGACAGTTACCGACTGGCAATTTACGCCACGAACTATGATGACGAAGTCGTCCCGGATTTAGATCCGAAGGATGTGGATCTTCGAAACACACAATGGCAAATTATAAATGTTACCGTTTTGGATGTTAAAGATACTCCTCCTACGTTTTGTGGTGACGTGAACATCACTGGCGGGTTTTCATTGACTAGCCGAGTGAACGACACAATTAGCAGGATACGAGGCTGTGATCAAGATTTGGATGAAGAGATTACATTTGAGGTCACAACTAGCATTGAAGCTTCTCGACCTGGGGTTTGTGTGAACCCTGAGGTTACGCCATTTGAGCTAGAGGAGGCTTTAGAGGAGCTCGTGGGCATCACAAACATAACTAATGTGAAACTAAAATTTCAACCGCCAGATGGGTGCACAGGATTCTTTTCTTTTAAAGTTACTGCCACAGATTCAGGTAAGCCGCCATGATAAAAATTGATATTGATTATGTGCATAAACACACATTTCTTAATTAAATAAATTATAATTTGGTTTTCCGAACAGTGGGAATGAGTGATACGATAGAGTGCAAAATGTATATGGTGACTGATACTAGTAAGGTGAAACTCCACTTTCTAAATACAATGGACGAGATTGGTGCAGCCCAAGAAAAGGTTACACTCATTTACATATTTAATTTGTAGCTCAGTAAAAAGAACCAAAAATGAATGTAACATTAAATGAATAAAATGTTGATGTCTTTCTAGATGGCTGAAATCTTAACGTTAGCTTTTAGCTGGAAATGCAATGTGGACAGATTTTATCCAGATAACACGGAATCAGGCTCGAGAGCAACATCCAAAACAATTGTGGAGACACATTTCATTGATCCTACTACCAATTCACCGGTACTGTTTCAATAATACAAGCAAATTAGCTTTACTACTCACTGTTGATTACTAGAAAATTTTAATTGTCATACATTTAATCTGTTTCAGGTTCTGTCCGCTAGAGTCAAAGAGTAGGTTTTGGTTACTTTCAACTTTCTCTTTTCTGTCAAGTCTGCATCTACAATAATTGATTATTCGTGTTTTCCAATTTGTAGTAAGTATGTTTCTGGGGACTATGAAGTGAATCCCCAAGTTGCGCTTGCAGAAAACAAACTGTTTCTCGCTGACAATGCTTTCGGAGACTCAGATCCTGCTGCGGACACGGATCTCGACAAGATTGTCATGTACGTCTTAATTGGTGGTGTTACTGTACTCACCATTTCTTTACTCATTTTAGCGACGACTTGCTACTTTAATAACAAAGGGTAAATAATGAACAAAAACTGCTCTTGAACACGGATGGCCAGGATTCTATAATGAAAATTTAATTGTTTGTCCTTAGCCTAAGTCGGCGTGTCAGGGCGCTTACAGCGAGTGCCTTTGGCTCACATAAGTCGGACCTCAACAAGGTGGGTCTTGAAGTTGCACCGAACACGAATAATTTTGCGGTCGAGGGCTCCAACCCAATTTTTACGATTGATGGTAACATGAGAAACATGCCAGATTTTGATGCGCAAAGTGTTGCGAGTGGTGGCAGCGTTTTGATAGGGGCAGAGGACGAGGATTATTTCCAGAAATCATCTAAGAACCCTCTTTTCCAACAAAATGACGTCGTGGAAAATTACGACTCTGATGCCGATAATGGCAGCAACGAATACGCCGAACCCCACTACACGGAACTGGATGATGACAATGATACGACTTATCACAATTATGAAGCGCCACCGCCACCTCCATTCGTTGCACAAACACAAAGCAGAAGGAATCCACTTTTGAACCTTGGTGCTTCAGATCCAGATTCTGAAACGGGAAGTATAGATGTTGATGGATTTGGTGCACCACCACAGTTCGAAGAGGACGAGGGAAAGTCAGACTTTGGAAAGGACAATTTTACCTTGTTTTGAAAACATCTTAATTCATTCGTTACAATATTTATTTATCTTGTTAGCATTTTAACTTTTCGCAATAAGCAATTAAGGATTTCCATACTCAATTATGATAGACTCGATTAAAAATAAAAAGTACATATAATTGAATTTTAAGACCAGTCTTGTGTAACTTTCACATTGATTCGAAATACTTTTTCAGTTTCTCGAAAAGCTGTTTTGAATCCTCATGGTCAGGATAATTTTCTAAAGCTCGTTGAACTATCAGGTAGGAATTTTGAAGATCGCCAATCTACAGTACATAAATTACATCGCTAATTATTACGAGGTAAATTACCATTTTTGCGTTTTAAATCATGTACTTTAATTGACTTACGTTGTCTGCAATTTTGGCTTGATTATATAATGGTTCAAAGAGATGAGGTGCGAGAGATATTGATGTTTGAAAGAATGCAACTGCCTGGTCGTTTCTTCCCTTTCGTGCCTCCAAAACTCCGAGATTATTGTAAGCCTCGGCATGATTGTTATCACAAGAAATTGCCAGTCGAAAGCATTGACCTGCCCAAGTCGTATCACTTAGTCCCTGAACGAATTAGTAAATTATTATTTTGTTGCCTGCCACATTGCAAAATTGGTTAATTGAATTTGGTTCTGACCATAGAAATTTGCCCTAGATTGTACCAGACGTCTGCAATGCAATCGTTGCCAGCAATTTGTATTGCCCTCTGAAAGCAGTTCAATGTCATGTCATATTGCTGAGAGTAAAAGCAACAAAGGCCAAGATTTACAAAAAGTTCAGCCGTGTAGACTCCCATTTGAAGCAGACGCCTTTTACAATTAAAGTTAATCAACTTAAAACCTTTAAAGTACTATTTGAAAAATTTAGTGTGGTAAAATTATAATTTATAATTTATAAATCTACCTGTAAAATCGTAAAGCGACCTCCGGTTGATCTGTATAAAAGTGATGCATCCCAATGCAAGCAATTGCTTCAATATTCGAGGAATCTTGGCTCAGAATGTCTCGATACAGTTTAACACTGATTGTCATGCTCTGCAATCCTTCCTGGATCCTATTGCGATATTGCAATTACACGATAGGACAAACTTCGTTATTAATGAAAAAGATTTCATAAAATAATCATAAGTACCTGGCCATTTCTGTGAGTAGAGAAACATCAAGAGGAAACTTTTCCAGTCCTTTTTCACAAACTTCAATTGCTGCAAGAGGTTGGTCCATCTTTATATAGACTTTGGCAAGTCCAACGTACGAGATTAACATTGGCTCGATGAGCAGTGCCATTCGAAAATGCTTCTCAGCATTTCTCGCTTGACCTAAACGAAGCCAGCATAACGCGAGTTGAACCTGCCACCACCAATCCCTCGCCAAACACGTCTTTGAAGCCAATGTAGCCAATTCTAAAGACTTCATTGGAACATTAAATAACCTTTTAAAAGCAATGTTCCATTATATTCACTTTTCGAATGCAGACAAAAGTGACCTTACATGTTTTGTGTCATTTTCCACGTAAAACAGATATTCAAATAATGGTTTTGCCAGTCCATCATGAGAGGCATATTTCTGTATGTTCAGTCTGGACACATTTATAAAGGGACCATCTCCACTGGTTATCATTGAAGCAGTGCCAAGCCTCACGTGTCTGCACAAAGAAAATTATATATGTGGTTCCATGACGTTTGCCACCCACCACCTCAACATAAGTCATCCCGAGAAAATCGGTGAGATTTAAAATAAACTGATTACATACCTTCCAGAGGATGCACTTATTGGTCTGGCTGTCGTGGCCCTGGCTCTTAAAGCTTGATCTAGAGATGTGCCGGGGCGAGACGAGGCAGTAGAGCCAGGACGCATCACGCCGCTGAGGGGCCTTCCACTTTGTGTCACTGGCCTAATTAATTGTTTCAATATTTCAATTTACACAAAGAATTAATTTAAGGACTTTAATTGATACTAACCTTATTGCTGGACTTGGTCCATCTCTCGAGGAAGAAATTCGAGCAGTTCCAACTCTTAACGAAGTACCAGGCTTTGCTGTAGTGGCAATCGTGTCTTCATTAAATACAGCTTCCGCAATTCCATCTTCAAAGATTTCTAAATAATCCACACGAACTTGCTCCGTTAAGGCTCTGGTTTTAAGACTCCATGCAGCCTAACATGAACACATACAATATTTTCTCAAAACCGTGGCACTGTAAATAAATACGCCAAGAAGTAATATTTACATAAATAAAAAATATACATACCTGATCTAAGGGATTTTTCCGCAGAACATCAGTACATAAATTGATGCACTCGTCAAACTGCCGTTGTCTGAAGCGCAGTATAGCTAAATAAAATGGATCCATCTGCTTATTTATCTCTGAATATTATTTTGATATATGAATCTCAACTAAAGACAATTTAATTGCAATAAAAATCCAAACAAAATTTTAACACTTGTTAAAAACTCTAGTTTCATATGCTACACGTTGAATAAATAAACTAACGTAGACCATGCAAAGAAAGCAAGCACATCATGTAACTGTAATGTGACCAACTGGTTCATATGCATAAAAGTTGGTCTTTCACTTCCCCTTCCAGTCGTTACTACTCACGGTAACCACAACACAACATTTTTCCTTATATTTGTGATTCAGGTGTGTGCATGTATGTAGTATGTATGTATTGATGGTTGTACGAAAAAGAAAACTTTACCTGAGAAGTCGACATTGTAGCTAATTTATGACACCACTTTACACCGACATGTAAATGTACCGCTGTAATGTTTGTCATCCACCTCCAGCCCCTTATACTCTTCAGTCTGACTGACCTGAACTTGTGAAATAAACTTTAAAATACCGACTTAAATCTTGCGAAGTTCGTATTAAATTGCTCTTTTAACACAGAATTAAATTATAATTTACCTGTTATTACTAGCGCAAATTTCCGCTTTGACGTTTGACCAAAACGAGCTTTCCCAGCTAATTGATATTCTGAATAATTAATGCAATACAAATGTAAAGCCACGAACTTTATTCTTGGTTTCAGAACCGGAAAAGTCTAATTATTTAGAATTATATTATATTATATAACTTCCGTATCTCAAAGAATACATTGATTTCAGATTCATTTTATTTCACAGAAGGCAGATCAACATTACATACGAAACGATTTACAATTACGAGCGGACGAGCGGAGCGTATAACAAAGTCACAGGTCCTGGTTTCGTTTTCCGTCGACTTTTCATTTCTAAGATTGTAAGTCGAGTGTCGACTGGAGTAACTCAACTTTAGTTGTGCAGTCAGTTCATTCATGTCCAGGTGAAAAACATAAACATAAAGCACCCAAGCTACATGGAAACCCCCAAGCATCCCCTAGATCGCAGCAGTGGGATCTAATCATTTTTTGTAGCATGAAACGTTCCGAATATTACGATACAAATAACGAGATCATTGTTTATTACGAATCCGAAAAATACTAGTTTTATGATTTGATCTGATCCTTATTGCCGGTAAGAAGATTCTTCGAAAAATTCCCAATTCCATGTCTTACAACATTTTACATGAAGATTTGTTGATAGGATCTTTTTATTTGTTGAGCACAGCAACTTTCATGACATTGGAGTATCGAGATTCAAGATTAAGCTGTGAATGACTTGGAAAACATTTCATATCATGTAAATGCACAGAAAATTGTAATGTTCAAGTAGCAGGGTAATGTTCCGGGGCGTATTTCTGCTTACTCGTTTTTACAATAAGGGAGAAAGAGAAAGTAAAAAATGCAAGAGAATGAAATGGAGATAAAGATGATGTAGAGTGGAAAGAGTGAGGAAGAAGACAGAAGCAGTGACCATTTAGTTCGCATGAGGAAGGAAGCGGAAAAGGAAGCTGTGAAGTGAGGCGGCAAGGGCAGGAGTGGTTGATTCCACGGAAGGGAAATGGGAAAGAGGAAGAATGTCAGTGATATGATTTACGTCTGCCTACACATGCATGCAGAGCCAATAAGATATGCTGATTGCTAAGGTATTATGTCTTTGTTGAAGTTGACACCGGCTGTACGCACACACAGCCGTTAGCGAAAATAGTCTCTCAAGCCCAGATGCTTTCCCTCTTCAAAAAAGTGATTTACGAAGGAGAAATAACTCACAGTTTCTCGTACTACAAGCATCTTTAACTTCGATTGCGAATGTTGAGTTGAGAATTGTCAAGGCCATCCGCCAAGGATTCCCTCCCAGTTCTTCAATTAAAGTAAAGCCTACCGCAAGCCCACTCTTATTATAAATTCTAAGAAACCTTCATTACGAATCTGACTTCAACATTTATTTTTTATTAGCTTAGCACATAATTTCGAAAATTAAAACCCATGCATGGCTGAGTGCGATGACTTTGAGACTGCTCCAAATTAAATCACATAAAAGGATGTTTTGAACATCTTTATTGTAAAAAGGTAATCTTGCTACTATAAAAATAACATAACAGTACTGACAACTGAACTATTCTTATTTATCTGTTATGCCCGTGGGCTACTGCGGTTAAAACGGTTAGAACGCTGACTTTGGCCTTGACCAGTGTAATTTCCGGGAAGTGGTATCTCACGCGCAAGATTTCCCCTGCATTTGAGATTCCATCACAATCCATACAAACACTCAGGAAGAACCATTTTATGCAGTCGCCTGGATAATTCTTTTATCGGTCATGTATTTAAATGAAATGGAAATTCTTCAATTTTCTGTCAAAAATTCGAATTGATCCATCTCCATCAATCTACTTTCTTGAGATTGAGATACTTATGTAATGCATATTTAACAAACGAATTAACGACAATTTAATGCATAAAGCACCAATTTTTCTAGAATATTGAGTCTTATTAATCACACCAAGAATTCGGTAATGAAAAACGAAATAGATTTATTAAGGCAGGCTCTTCCCACTTCCTTTCCCTCAAGAGCCAAAGGGCATGGGTACTTAGGAAAACAGGGAAAGTAAGTGAAAGCTTGTATAGTGATTGTATGTTCCTAAATCCGGAGTGCCGAAGGGCAATACATCATTCATGGATTCAATTTTATTATGCGGTATGAGGGAGGTGCCAGAAGCTATTTCATTCTACCTTTCCCCTGCCATCATCATGTTAATAGAAAAAAAGGTTCACACCATCGCTACCACTTTCATCGCCGCAGAGCGTAGATTTCACTTTGCATTGTAAAATTGATGACGGTTTGGTGGTGGTGATGATGATGGTGGTAGTGGTATTTTGGCGGTGGCACTATACTTGGCGTTGACAGTGAAAAAATCTGTATCCCTTGATAAATGAGGTGAACCTATTACATTATGAATCCCTATATGAAAATAATAAATTCACACGACTCGCGCCACGATCCTTTACACCGAGCCTTCGAATTTCATCAGTTATATATAATGTAAATGTGAGTTATGAATGCGGGTAATATTGATTCTCAAATTGTATGTGAGACCCCTTGCAAAGATGGAGCACTTGTAGGCTTTCTTCCTTTCATGTCATCAATTCTCTATTGTAATACATTACAACAAAATATTTCCAATTCCCGTTTGATATATTACGTGACCCGATTGCAGCTCTCCAAACAGATTTTTTGTGTGTGCACATTATTGCATTATTGTTAAGGAAGAATGAACGACGGATGCTTTTGCTCCGAAAGTTGTAGCCTGGGTCTACTGGTTTTCTCCTTATTTTCATTTCACGATGGTGTTGACGATACGACAGAGCACAGCTCAGTAGCGGGAGAAGATTTTCGACGCGAAATTGAATTCTTATAATTGTCCCCGGGGAGCCGAGCCAGTCACATTCATCAAATCGCTTCCCTGCCTGTAGTCGTTCACGACGAATGCGCTTCCGCTGAAATAACTACCTCGTGTGCTTTACATACACAAATCTGTGAAGTACCTTTAATGTATAACAATATCTGACTGACAGTCTTTCAAAGATTGTCTCCTGCTTGCTAGATGAATTTCCAAGCACATCGCAAGGGAAGGCTTTCGTATTTGCGGCAGAGAAGAGTAATTGAGCAAATGTTAAAGATCAACAACTTTGGGGACATGGCACGTACTTGTAGGTAAGTTCCAACCAACTAACCAATTTCTAAGAAAATTTGAATGGTGTGCATGATGAAGCAGGCCATAAAATCGGATCCAACGATGCTTTCACTCATTGACTCCTACAAAAATGTACGCTAAATGGACAGGAAAAGTTGTAGCATGCATGCTTGAGTTGTCAACAAGCAATCAATCAATCTAGTCCCTGTTAGAAAAATAATTCTTGACAAATCTTCATCATCAATGTTAACAACCCGCAAGAACGACTTTTGGACGTTGACTTCGTCGGATGGTGAAGGAATATGAATTCATTTACGACTGAAATAACAACATTAGGGCAACGATTTTGGTCATAATTTGGTAACGAAACGACTAACGTGGCTTGGGAGCTTGGCTTCCAAATCATGGTTTTAGTGGGTGCTATAGCTGTGGCCATTAGACTTTGTACGTGACACTTAAAAATTAGTTCCCCTGTCACATGCACTTCCGAAACATTTACTTTCTGTATTGGCCGTGTGCACATTTGCGCTAATGCTTTAATATCTCCATCAACGTCACGCATCGCATCATTTTAAATGAGACGACCACAAGCACACTTAATGTCTTTAGATATAAATTTTGATACCGCAAAAACTCAGCTCAAGAATACTAGATGAGGACTACCGTATGTCTCGAGAAAACCGCACGGTTTTCCTAGTGTTAATGTAGCTCTTGGTGTAGTGTTGATTCTCTAAAGAAAATAAATTTGAGAGAATAAAAGAGAAAGTTGCCACTATTTAGGTCATGTAAATGCTTCCTGCGCCCTTCATCACACTCCGGCTCAATGTCCGACCGCACCATATAAATATAACCGCAAAAACACAACGAAGGCAATGAATGACTTTATACTGTTTTTTTGTGCAAAACTTCGTCCGGATTAAAAAGGAACAAAGGAAAGCTTAGTCTTATCGTAGGATGGAAAGACCGGAGGCTGTAGTGCTTGCTTAATAACATAAGTCTATTTTTGTCATGTGACTTGTGCGGTTAAAGCCATGTATGTATGGTCCGCATTAGCATTTTACAAGACAGTTTGCCGTTTTCACACTTCGTCTCACTGCATTAGTCTTATCGTTAAGGAAAGCAAAAGACAGAAGAGAAATGAAGCCCGTTGTTTTCTTGCCACTGCTCATTAATCCTTTAGTAATGAAGATGAATTGGGAAATGCCATGAGATATATTGAGATTTACGGCGTGGCTACAACAACTACTTACGTATTGGACCTATCGTTTTCAAACCATATGAGACGCTTCACCAAACTACCCCCTCTTCAACAAAATAAGTCAATTTATTGTTCATTCACTCCAATCTTTCCGAATTAAAAACAGAATGGAGTTTTTCCTGGAAAGCATACGTAAATCTTATCAACTGGACAAAATACATAATAAATTTATTTGGAAGGAGGTCGAAGATGAGGTCACAACATTACGGCAATAATTGGCATTTCCAGTATAATTTTATGTAAACTGAAGAGCTTCTGGTGAAGGTGCCGCTCTTAGTTTTATTGCACTACCAGAATTCGCGGATAATTACTCCAGAGACCAGATAAATGCCAAAAGTCATCCATAATTGGTTTGGCTTTGGTTACCAGTTTGGAATGAGGTAATCACAGTACAAAAAAGGTGACCTTTACTTCTTGGGGAACCCTTACCAAACTCATTGACAGCGTTATGTAACTTTTCCATTAGTCAAGTTTTTATTTCAATTTCCCAATATTAGACGTCACAATGTCACCAGTTACATTTTTCTTTTTGATATTTCCATTTGTTGTCTTTACTAAAGTATTCGTTATTGAAGGATGGGAAGATTCCGATTTAGACCGGTTATGTTTCACTTTTGCGTTTAGCTGTTGCTGTGTATTTGCTTTACTTTTCTTCGGTGACAGTGGAATCGGTGGAACAGGACTTTCTGCTGAAACTCTTCCAGATGCTGGTATAACAGTGATTTGTGGTACCACCATTTTAGCCTTTGCTTGAGCCGCCGCAGCCTTTTCTAAATAATTTATAGAAAATTAATTATTAATAATTAAATACTCATTATATAAGTATTTAATTGCTTTATTCTACCTCTCTACCTCGTTTTCTCTTCTCAGCTTTGGCTTCCAGTTCTTTCCTTTTCACAGCCAGTTGCTCAGCAAATGTTAATGGCTGGAGGGCAATAGCAGCAAGTTGCCTTTCGACTAACTTATAATCAGGCTTTAAGTTTAAATCAAATTATATATCTATTTTATTTTTATTCAAATAAGAACATTGTTCCAAAAATCTTACATTATAGAAGAATTACACTGCACAAACCTCAATTATTCTGGTAATGTACGCTACTCTGGTTTGCCCGGTAGGGGAATCTTGAAACACCAAGGCTTGTTGAACACTTCGAATAGATTCCTCACTCGAAGATCGGTAAAGTTTCTGTTTGGGCTTTACATCCAACGTGACCGTAGGTGTTGGACTGGGCGATCTCCTCGACATTTTCTTGGAAATTAAGTATCTTGGATAAAGTGTGATTATTATGAGCTAAAATCTCTTCAGAGCATTCTCAAGAAGGTTCCACCTCGAACTGACAAGCTTCTGTCACTCTGACTTTCCAACTTGTCACGCTTGTCTTTTCAAAATCCTCTCTTCAATGTTAAATGCATGCAGAAAAGAGGAAAAGATAAATCTTGGAGTTGTCAGTGCTGTTCACTCAAGCTGATAACCAAACGTGCTGCGGCACAACAAACACTGCACTTGTTTTTCAACGGAAATTTCTCTCGGTTAGAGGGACATTCGTTTCTTTTGAGCAGGGAAAAGCAATTTCAGGAAAGTGACATATAAATAAATGGACCGTGTGCTTACGGACTGCATTGTTTTGCAAAACAACAATGCACAAAGTTTGATCAATACAAAATCTTTTGTTGCCTCTTCTTTTCGAGCCCCTACTTCAGACTCAAGTGGTGATGGAGAGGTGAGCCGGAAAAATGGAAAAGCAGCGAAAAGGTGCAGTGACACAATGACACAATTTTGTTTATGCATACACTTTTTCATTATTCCTGTTTTGATTTTGTGGTTCCACAAATGTGGCTCATCAAAATCATTAAGTACTTTTATTGATTGACACGGCGGAAACACTGACACCTTTTTAATATTAATATACGTGACGAGTGGTAAACCTGAAACGTCATGGCTGTTGTTAGAATGGTAAAGATTGCATGCATAGACTAGTTGAAGCAGTCGATGGAACTTATTTTACAAAACATGGCATTACAAAACTATATATTTCGCAATTGTGCAGCTTTAGTATGAAATTGTGGTTGGCTGGAGTTTGTATTAATTTTCCCCATAAAAATAAACTGCACAGATTGCGTGTGCACGAGTATCTGTCCTGTTCGTATTAATAAAGTGTTATATATTGTTCTTAGGTATTTCGATTTGACATTTAATGCTGAAAATTAAATCCGGGTCATTTACTTTTTGCTTTTGTGGTCGAATTTTTGTGTATGTACGAAATAGTTATTTTGATCGTTTATCATTGGAAAGAATAATATTTACAAGATTTATTTTCATCCCTAACTACTCTGGGTGTACATTTGCTTTACTCTCAGATGTCTTCTCGAGGGACAAGAAATTCCAGGGAAAGCACGCCAGACCTGGCTACAAAATGTCTTGCGTCCTCCTCTTTTCTTTTTCTGTACTTCTATGGAAAGTAGAGACTGCCAAGAAAAGATTGGAATGGAGAATGGAGACCAGCTTTTATAATTCCTTTTTATTGGGCATTAAATGCAAGTAGTCAGTCGTTCTGATGAAAGGATGAAATGAAATAAGTGCTTTGGTAGTTTTATGTACTTAGTACAATAATATTAGAAGAAACGACTCACTTTGTCTTCCTCTCAAAAGGATGAGGTTCAGAGAAGAGGTTGAATTCTTTCCTTCCTTGAAGTTCACCATTTGCATTTCAAGCGGTCCAAGCTGGAAACCTTCCTTCCTTTTACGTATGAAGTAAATTGAATCAAATAAAGGTGATACGGTACACTGTGGAAGCTCCATAATATGCTGGAAAAGAAAACGGGGTGTAGAAAGCAGATATATAATTCTACATAGATTTAACTTGAAATATCCGGATGTAGTGGAATAGTTGGCACTTGTGAATGTGAAACCCAGAGAGTGACTTCGAAGCGATTCTCACAGATCTCGCACAATTTTCCATAAAACAAATACAGAATTAAATTGTTTACGTTCTCTATTTTCTTAACACTTCCGAGCATAATAACTTATTCGTCTCTAACAGCAGGCCAACAGTAGGTGTATACATTAAACTAATTTATTGTTCTCTGAAGTTATGAATGAAGAGGAATTCGGGGGAGTTTCTTTCAACTGCATGGAAGGGGACAGGAAACCTTAAATTTTTGTATGGAGCAATAAAGTGGTTTACGAAAGGTGAAACAATAAAATACACATTTGTTTGTTGTTTCTGCTTATAAAACCAGGATTGTAGTAGCAGGTGCATTCCAATGGAGAAATGGGATGTAGTTCAAGGAAAACTTTTGTGCAATTGTTAGCTTTAATGAACTTCTTTTCTAAAATACAAAACATGTTTACAATTTCATCTCAAATGTTTTCCTCAATTTTCTCTTAATTGGAACAGATTCAAGATAATTTAAACTCGCCAACATTTCCTCCTAATTCAGATCACGTCGTTGATTGATACGGCCGCAAAAGTCATGTTTGTGAAATTAAAATGGGTTTTTGTCATTTGTTGTTTGTCATTTCTTCATTGACATTTATAGATGGAAAAATTAATTAGAAAGCATCAAACAGAACTTATTTTATTATTCAGCTCACAAAAGTAGGTGATTTATGACCAGACCTGAATGTAAAATCTGTAAACTTATGACACCACCAGGTCACATCCGCATCAAAAGAAAGTTACGTTAAAAAATGTCATGTAAAATCAAAAAGGATTACGTTTGACACTGCTTAAATCAAAGAATCAATTCAGGCCCAGATGTACTTTTACAGAACAAAACTGAAAATTTAATCGAAAAGTGAAAATATTTTGTAGCGTTCCGCGTTATCTGTTTCATCGTTCAGTACCACAGTCAGATCCAATTTATATTAATTCCATACTCCTTCTGCCTTACATTGCGCAGCTGCCCAAAAAGCAAATCGTGAAATCTAGTAACACTGCTTATAACTTTTTAACGGGACGTACGATTTTTTAAAAAAATTTCCAGAGCTTCAAAAACGGAAAGAGAATAAAAGATTACAATGCCCAACTATAAGCTAACATAAGCTGATTTTGTACATTGTTTCTAAGAGGAAAGAGGACAGCGAGTGTTGGGTACATCCAGAAATAAGACGTTTATTCTAAGGCTGAGACAAAGGACTGTTTCGGTTTTTCAATATTCCTTTTCATACCATTATAAACAGAATCAACGATCTGGATAGAATTGCTATAATTTATCTCCCAGATATGAAAAAAGTTCTGCCCGCTTTAGCCATTCAAAGTAGCAAAAAGTAGAAACCAAAGCGCTCGGTTTTTCTTTATTCGAGAGTTTGGGGAAATTCCTTTGCCTTGGACTTTTGAAACAAAAATGCACCAAGTTTTCTTATTAAGCTTTTTGGCACAGAATTTGCAAAGAAGGTCCTTTGTCTTCTCAAGTAATTAAATGAAGAAATTTGGAATCTTTGTGGCACATATTTTATGCATCTAATTTCATTCGCTCTCGCCTAACTCATCGTGATGAACTTCAAAAATTGCTCTCGTCGAGGGTATAACATTAAGAGTCAGAATTGGTTAATGACATCTGAAACATTATTTGCAACTGCACAATGGAAATCCGCAGCCCAAATTAATGAAGTTAGGAAATTCGCAATCACTTAAGGACAAATCCTTGTCAATTAATAAGAGTGAATGAATTTTACTTTTACTGTGCTTTTAGAATTTGTATTGTGTAGCTTTCAGTAGCCATAATGTCAACTCCGTTATTTCACGACGAGATCAAATATAACAGATTTTTTGCGGAATGAAAAACGGATCTCGTAAACTCAGTGAGTACTAACAAGTAACCCACGCCTAAAAGTCTTTTTGCAAAAGTTACCCTACAATTATACTATTTCGCAATCTGTTTTCTAGTACAACGAGACCGTTGTTCAAACTAGTAAGAAATGCAACAAAAGTGGGAAAGCAATCAATCAGTGTCGCATGAAAGCGAAATCAATTCATCTTATTTCTCTTGAAGGATAACAACAAACTGATTTGGTCTTTTGGTTAAAAAATGATCTTTCGTACTTGCAAATGTTCGTTGTCCATCCGACTGTCACAAGTAGGTTAGTGAATTCAGGGGGAAGATTTTATTTCTGAATTGAGCGTTTTGGAGACAGGAAGGCAGTCTAAAAGTAATCCACAAGTATCCACTGACTCGTAGGTTAAAAAATGTCAAAACATGTCCAAGGCGAAGATGTCAAAGAATCAACAAATACTTCGTGAAGTCTGAATTTATAGATTTGTCAGTGAAAATCTTTGTGATCTAATTCAAAGAATTGCATCATTTCCAAAGTATTGGCTTCAGGGTAGAAATGTAAAATAACGGAGAAATTGGGAGAATTTTTGTTGTATTTTGTTGTATCTGACTTTTTGTAAAACGTATGTAACCCGAATTGATGAAAAATTCACGACTTCAAGCCAGGCTTTTATTGTTTTCTTTTTTATGGTAGTACTTGGAATAAAAATGTTGAAACTCTGGGAGAAGGGATCTGTTAGCATTCCGTGCTGCAAAAAGTGAATAAAAGATGGAGATAAAGAGATTGTGGGATGTAAAATATGAAACGAGAAACGTGATAGGATACAGCAATACTTTAGTTTAGGTCGTATTACGAAAGAAGAAAGAACAAATGACAGGAATTTTTATGATAAATGTCCATGAATCATAAAGTTTATTCAGCATAAAAGAAAGTAGCCTAAGTACTTTCTTTGATGGAAACGAAGAATACATTTTTGTTGGTTCACCTTTGTCATTCTCTTAAACCGATTGTGAGCGAACATAACTTACATTTAGCTCGACGGAATGGGGTAAAGTAAAATGCTGCTGGATCTGGGTTCACTAATACCGCAATTAGGTACTGTTTTCTGGTGATTTCCACATAAACTTTATGGCATTTTTACAGTCACTACGTCAAAGGAAAGATGTTTAATATAAATTGACTCCTTGTTGTTACGTAATTGAGACTTAAAATTTGTCCAGATTTCCTTTTGTTCATCTAGTGGTGAAAACAGGCCATTTTAAATAAATACGTCTTGCTATTAGTGAGAAGAGAATCTCACTGTGAGATAAAAAAGAATGAGAATGAAGAAAAGATACTAAAGGGCAATTATTAGAGTCGGCTCTAATTATTGTGCTATGGTGGGTTTTATTACAACTTTTAATGATTAGAAAGTGGATTGCTGGATTTCGGTATTTAAACCTTACTTCCAAAATTTCGCTTGAAGACCTGGAAGAACCGATTCTTCTAGCAGTAACAAAGAAATGAAGCATCATGTCAGATTTACTTTTCTCCGACTAATTTCAAACTGAAATGAAGAGAAGGCATCTGTAACCGAACCTAGTTCTTTCCTTTGTTTAGAGACAAGTAGTGTTGATTATGGTCGTATGAAAACTTTTAGTAGCTTTCCATCACAGATTGATTTTGTCTGTTGTCACTGGGCAGATACTCGTAAATTACCTGGGGTATTTGGAAAATCTTCGTTGGCCTCGGTTCGTCTGGTTTTAAGTGCCCCATAAACTTCGAATGGAAATCCGAATTGGACTATAAAAATTTAATCATTAACTTATCCCTTGCAAAATACTTAATACCCAAGGTATGTATAACAGACTAATTTTCTTCTGCAAAACCAATCAAACAAACCAGACGAGTGAGTCTACACTTTTGCAATTTTCTTTTCCAAAGTCACCCTCAAAGTCAAACCAAGAACACGACGAAAGATGAAGATGAAAGTACATAAAACGTATTGCGAAAAACCACTAATTAATCGTTATTGTTTTCCTTTAATGATCAAACTAATTGTGGCGAGTAATTTCTACATTTTCTTTTTAACAACTGGATATTTGACGGATCACCTTTCACTAATGAGATTTCATACTTTTTTCTTCGTGGTTGCGTCTCCGTTGACAAGCATCTAAGATTCTGTTGACTGACAAGAACCTTTTTTGTTTTCGTGATTCTTTCATTGAAATCAAGACTTTAGAACTGAAATAGTCCCTTGTCACGGTGACTTATCTCGATATTCATATGAAAAAAGAAACATGAAACAAATTCCCTTACTTGCAACTAAAAAAAATGCCTAAAATGTGAAGGATTGTAAGAGTCAGAAGTGTGCTGCACACAGAGAGCTGAAAAAGAATAATATGCTCCGTGTAGTAGCTGAATTACGATAAAAAAAGCCAAGTCACACAATCTGTTACCTTCTCCGCCAAACTGCAAAAATTATTGGAAGTATCGGATAAAATTGTAACGCTACCTGCTTTCACTTCAAATATAAAAAGCGGAGTTTTTGGAGTTTCTTAAACTACAAAGGGGAAAAAGAACAAGGGAAGGCGTCCTTTTCAATTTTCTTCAAAAACTCAACGTCAAATCAAAGGGAAACCTGAGTCTGTTTAAATCAGTCAAGGGAAAGGGATCATCGAGTTCTTTTCATCTCACATGAACAGTTGAGCAGACAAAACAGCAAGTGGAGCGTTAGACGCGTACGACGTATCATCTTGTGTGCATGTCTGACATGAGGAGAACATAATAAATACTTTGCAAAGGTTTCAATTTGGCTACATATTATTTGCGCAGAGATAACTGTTAGGTTAGAACTACACGTCCCAGGTTCCCCGTTTCGTATGAATATCCAAACAGTTCCCTACTGATAAAGTAGCTGTTAGATTCTGCTTCAAATATAGCGCTCGATATAGTTGTTTCACGAATATGAATTGTCTTTCCGTATTTTGATCGAGTTGATTCATCTCTAAATATGAGAATGTTCTCTCGCTTTCTCATCCTTGATTTCAAATCTTACGTAAAGCTGAAAATTGCAGCTAGAAAAATTTAACAACTGAAATGCTGTTCCATTTGTGGCGCAAAATTCTTTTTGACAGAGCAATAAGTTTACTCATGGCAGATATGTTTATTCTGTGTTGTCTTACGAGAAAAAAACAAGATGAGTGAAACTGATTTTTGATGGAGACCGAGTGAGACGTGTGCATGTTAGTGTTGGTTGACAGCTATGCGAATAAAGCGCTCTACTGGTTCTTTCAACAGTTATTTATAGTATTTCTAGGCAAAAAGGATGATTATGATGAGATGGTAATAAGCTCCTTGATTGAATGCATCTTGTTTAGTTGATCCTTCAACTCGGCAACGGTGCTGTGCCAGATACCGTGAAAGTTGAAGTTGAACTGCTGCCGCTGATGGTGAACAAACGAGGATAATGTGATGATGTGAAATAAGGTTCGAGAAGCGCTCAGGAATTATTATTATTAATGCTTAGTCTTCATTCCCTAGACCTTATTAACTAACAGAGTTTAGTTAAAGAGAGAGTTTTGCACTGAAGCAAGGTCTGCCTGCGAGTGAATGGGTCTCTTTTCTTGCATGCTGCTTGTGGCAGACGGCGTGTCGATGGGGCGAGTTGGTAAAATAGAGACAAAAACTGTAAGCCAGAAAATGAGCGAGGAATCAAGCTTCGAGCTACTAGCTCCCGGTGTCGGTAAAAAAAAGTAAGTAAAAAAAAGTAAGTATAAGAAAAAGTATGGAAAAAAAAGTAAGAGGAAAAAAAAGTAAGAGGAAAAAAAAGTAAGA
>VYYJ01000019.1:0-181700 GCA_021029165.1 Cyphoderus albinus | reverse complement strand
AAAAAACCCAAAATAACCCAAAAAACCCAAAAAACCCATTAAAAAACCCACCTAAAAAACCCAAATTGGGTTTTAAGATAAAAAACCCATGGGTTTTTCGTACCTTGATTAAGAAAGCAGCGGGGTATGAAAGTAAGACCCGTTCTCTCCTGCTCTCAGTTAACACTCCGGGATATTTCTCCCTTTTTTAGAAATCACTCAATTGTTACTTCTGTACAGAAGTACAGAGGTCACGACGAACTTGAACAAACGGTAACAAACCAACCTCCAAAACTGACAGCCTCCGAGTCCGTCATTTTCCGCGACTGTCATTATCAGACTCTTGGAAAATATTGCAAGAGTGTGCCGATGACGTTGCTCTTCATACTTCTTTTCATCGTCACGTCAAGTCACCACATCCATCAAAAGTTTACTCACATTAATACCGATACAGAGAAGTTTCACAAACCGTTTTTAATTCTAGTCTTGTTGTTTTAGTGCAAGATTTTGTTTTATTTGAAAACCACGTATGTAAAACAGTTTTCTCTTGATTTGTTGACAAATTACAGTTTCAGATATTGTATTTAGAGTATCAAAACATAATGAAGACGGATTTGATAAGATACAATGAAGACCACACACAAACGGAAAATCAAGCCACTGAAAAAAATCTCTCTGATAAACTTTTAGTAGATTGTGTATAAGTTTTTTCACACACTGAAGGATTTTTAATTTAAAAACTGAAAAGAAAAGCACTTCAGTACAAAGTAATGAAGTATTTTACTGCATGAGTATTCAACTGCACAAGATTTTGCGTGTTTTTTTGGGGACACCGTGCAAACTGTTAAGGAAACGTTTCACTCTCACAGCAAGCAAGCATCTAGCTCTCTTGATCTTACAGCGACTCTCTGAATTCAATTCTGCCACTATGAGTGAATGATGCTTTCACCAGAAATAACGAAAAGATCCTCTTCCCGGGATTGGGATTTAAGAAATGTCAAGAATGTTCAATAAAAAGTGCGGAAATTTGATGGAGGCACAATGTTTCCAGGAAATGCTGTTCTCTCTTTGAGAAATCCTCCAGACAGACCGACTCTTCTGGGAAGAGATGAAAGGACGTGGAAGCACGCGAATAGTAGCTGCGAGCGAACGGAAAGAGAGCTGGAAAGAGAAGCCTCGACTTGAAATTGGTCATTGGAAATGAAGAGAGAAAAAAGAGAGAGGAGGCCGGACAAATGAGATTCGGTGAATAGAAAGCACTCTTTAATTTTTCCTTTCCGCCCCCGCTGACACCTAATTAGTATTCACAAAATTCGGGATTCCCCACGTTGTTCCAAGATCATTATGAATGCGAAGAGTGAAAGAAAGAAGGAGGAAAGAAAGAGGAGCTCTTCTCTCTTTCCCCGTCGCTTCACGTCACAACAACAACAACAACGCGAGAGAATAAGTAGCTCATTGGAGCGAAAAGCAATTGTTGATGACAAGATGGGAAATGAAGTACTGTTATTATTAATTATGCTAAAAACTGGAAGAATGAGACAAGAGAATCTTCTTGCCAAGTCACTTGAAACTACTCGACAGTCGACACTCGTCCATTCTGCTCCCACTTTCCCTTGCGACACGATTCTCCATATTTGCGTCTCACTCGACTATCTCTGTGTCCCCTTCCTCCTCATCTTATTTTCCCTCTCACTCCAATCCTACATTTTTCCACGAATGATAATTTTCATAATGGGAATGTAAATGCGGAGAAAAAATGGAGAATGAGAACGAGTCGCCGCGCACTAGAGGACACGTTACGTAGGTTCATGGAGAGTTACACAATCCTTTTTCTCTACTCTGATTCAATCTTGCTCCGAACCATAACTAAGCAGCTAACTAACTGCCACCCAGAAAATAAACTCATTTCGCCTCCTCTGTTCCTTCCTTCCGCTTTAATAACTGAACGAGAGAAGAGAGAGACGCAGGTTGAAGAGAAGGAAAAAAGGAACGAGCATGTTTTCAATTTGCAAGAGGAGAAAGACGATGCCACAACACCAATCGCACGCAATATTTCTTAGCGAATGACAAAAAACATTTGAAAGAGAAGAAGAGAGGAAAGAGAAAAGATGTGTGTGTTTTGTGTATCGACTCCTCCTTCCGTCTCGTTAACAAATCTTTTCTCTTTCCAATTCCAACAACAGCAGCAGTCTTTTGCGCTAACTGTAAAGTAAAAAATAATATTTATGCAAAATAAAAATATTTATTTTATATTACAAATAGTGCGAGCGATCGTAGTTGCATAGCGTGAGCAAAGATAAGCGAGATGTGGGATGAAGGCAGAGATTACTTTTGATGCTTGCTTCTGTGATGGTAAGTTAAATATGGAAAGTAGTGCATGTGCTCCATTCTCTTTAGCGTATGATATAAATGATGCGGGTGATGTGATGAGATGAGAATGTGAAGAGAAACCAGAAGCAGGCCTGGCTCGCAGAGAGGAACCATCCTATTTTTTTGCATTTGCCCGTCTTAATTTCATTCCTTTTCTCATTTTCTTTTCTTGTCTTTCTCAAATAAGAATAATAATCAGACTGAAGAAGAAGAAAGAGGAGATGGAAATGAATACTGACAATGAGACGAGAGTGTCTCAAATTAAAAGCTGTTTCTCTTTTCTTATGCTTTGTCTTCCTCTTGCTGGACTTTTTATCCACAGTCTAAACCAACCTGCATTTATTTGCATTTTTCAAAACTATCTCTTTATAACAACATAAATAGCAAAGACCATACGCTTCTTTAGCATATCACATCACATCACTGCCAGCACATACTACCAAGATTGAGATTTCTCGACACTTTACATTTTCATTAATTCCTCCTCCTCTTTTTTCTCTTCATTTAGCTCCTGCTACTTCTGCTCCGTTGCTACAAACTTGAGAAGAGGAGGATGTGATGATAATAATTTTGCAAGCTTCAGTTCACTTTTCCTCTGTCTTTTCAAATTAAAAATGCTCAGCAGAATGGAGCAAAAATATGTAAAGATGCTTTTCAATTGGGAAGATAAAAAATCTTTTTTCACTCAGTCACACACTAACTAACTGACTCATTTGAAAGCACGTAGATTGGGATAAAAAAAAGTTTGCTCTGCATAAAGTGAAGTCTTGTTATTAAACCGAGTGAATGTCCTACCTACGCACGCAGCCTTCTTTTTTATTCTTTCTTATTGGCATCCCACATACATAAAAATATCTTTTCTCATTCAGAATTTAAAAAGTGGTTCAATTTTCATCTCCGTATGTGGATCTCTGCCCTGCGTTACTACACAGCTTCTTGGTTGAAGTTAACGGATGGAAGCAGTAACGACTAATCATCATCTATCACACAAAGACTTTCTTTCTCTCTTTAGTCTTCAGACACTCATAATTATTTCATTTTCACCCAGCTTTTTCCTACATTTTAAATCTCAATCTCGATAGTCATGGTGGAGGTCGTAGATCGCATCTTCCTGATGCCACCCAATCTTCATTACCATCAGCGGCAAGCAGCAGCCTTCATTCGTTTTGAAATGACAACGTTGATAAGATCAATGAAGTAACCCGATGCTTTTGTTACGGTGGACACAGAGAATTTGAGACAGATGTAATTGCGGAGTTTCTCGGAAACATTTTTAGTCTAAATCAAACTTGAAAGTTTAGTCAGATGGTTTTAAAAACTTTTTTGCTACTTATTCTAGATTCTAGTTGCTCCTGCTTGAAATCCTGAGTCTGAGCTTCAGTTTGAAAGTTTTTTTTTCTTGAAACAGTGTTTATATAATTGATGATAAGACGCTAATAAAAGTCTACTGGTCCGTGTGTGTTTGTGTAGTAAGAGATCACGTAGAGCAGAGTTTGTAAAGTGTACATTGAAATATGACATGAAATGAACACAAAGTTTGGGAACGGGATGTGTAAAACATGACTAAATATTTTTATTAAGTGGGTCCACATGTTTCCCTTTCCTTTTCGACTTGTTCGCTAGTTTTTTAAAAATGTGATGTTTTTACATATCACTACGGAACATAACATCCTTCGCAACATGTAAGCAAGCAAGTCGTTCAAAAATGCCTACGCAGACGTTTCCTCTAACATCTGACTGACTTGACTTTTTGTTTCGATCACGGAGAAACGAAGGACGTTTATAAGAGAAAAAAGATGGATTTGCGCTGTCGGTGTATAAACAGAACACAGATGCTCAAAGGAATCATTATTCTCCTCCTTTTTAAAAATACCCTACTTTCAAACTGCTTTCCTCTCGCCGAGTTGAGCAGAGTTGAGGTGAGCACCATCATGACATCTTTGAGAGATCAAGGACTGAGTGCGCAAACTGTAAAACTAAACCTCGATGATGACGATAAGCGGGCAAGAGAAGACCACTAGGCGACAGAGAGTGATGAAGATATGACAACATGCGAGTTTATTTTTTATATTTTGAAAAAAGATGAATATCCGTGGGGTATAGACAGAGGAGAGATTTGAGAGGAGAACATGGGAAGGTGACGTGGCAGCAAAATGGAGCAGTAATCAATAGAAGGAAAACAAGTCAACTTGTCTATTTCGTACCAGCAGAGTGAAATATGTTTAGTAGCTTTGGAGAGGAGCGAGCCGAATTTTGGGACAGTGGAAAAATGCGCTGACTTTGCATAGAAACGAGAGGATGATGATGGAAGTTGACGTGAATGGAGGCGACAAGTGGTGCTCAGTGAAAAAAAGTTCCCTGTTCAACAAGATGGAAAAGCGCGAGTCGCGTTGTAAAACACTAATTTGCATGTATCTCTTTGAGCAAGCTGAGTGAGACTCTTCCTGTTCACAATGGAATAACGGAGGCAAAGGAGATGAGACTCCGACGAGAAATCATTTCATTGTAGACGGAGAGCATTACCGTAGATGAGTGGAAGGCAAGTGCTGAGAATTTGGAATGAGAAGAAAAATGAAAAGGGATCAAATAAAATAATGATCGGAAAGACTGAACACTGACTGACTGCTGAGTGCGTACATTTCTCTCAACTCATCATCACAAGCATGTGTCTGCTTATTCGCTGGATACTCGGAAAGTTGACAAAATGGCCAGACAAGGCGCACTCAACAGGAAATAGGAGCATGTGCCGTAATAGTAACTACTTTAAGTCAATAATAAATTTCTTTTCTACACAAAAAAACTACATAGTGGATCCGTAACCTTGAAAAAAATCTCCAATTTTCTTCAGCAAACTGGACGAGTATTTTGTATTATTATGGATATTAGATGCACATACATAAATAATTCAATATTTTCGATTCTCGCATTTCCCCAATGTCAAACTACTTTGAGTTAAGTGAGTTGTGCAAGTAAAGTGGAAGAAAATAGTATCTCACAGAAACTGGAGTCTCATTTGAGGAGGAAATCAGTGGAGACTGGAGCTATGCGTTTATACAATGAAGCACGGGATTGAAATGGAACCCGACTCAATGAAGTTGAGTGAGAGAAAAAAACTTTCTTAACTTCATCTAGGATCACGATTCTGTGGAGCAAGAAACATGATCGACGGAGAGGAGCAGGGAAGGACGCCATCGACGAAGCGAGACAGGAGGAGTGAGTGAAGGAACAACAGAATTTTGCAGAGAACAAAGTTGAGGAAGACTAGAATAGATTTTTTATAAAAAATCTCTATTCTAACTAAGTATGTATTTACCATAGAACAAAACTCTATTTTCGGAGAGAATTGCGAAGAAGAGGCTCACTCAGGGGAAGTGAAGTATCAAATTCAGCACAATGTCACGTTCCTTCCCTTTTCCCTTCCTTCGCTAGTGAAAAGGAGACAAATGAAAAAGTTGAAAATCGTAAAGCTCCATTAGCTTTCTCGAAATGCTCTTCACTTCACTTTGACTAATTTCTTTCTCTCTCTCAACTAACTAACATTACTAACTAGGAGAAAAAGTTAAATGTTTGTTTTCTTCCCAATTGAGTCTTTGCCTGATGCTTGGATTGGATCCCGATAATAAAAAGTGAAAATGATGGTGATAAATCAAAGCAAGTGAATTACAACTTTCGTACGTACGACGAAGTGGTAAAAAGTTAGAAACTTAAACGCTCAACTCCGCCAGATTGAGTAAACAAATGAGATGAAAAAAGAGAAAGAGGAATCTCATTTGATTAAGTAGTGCCACTCTGGTTTGCAGCTAATAGATGAACACATAAAACTCATCAATTTGCAGAATGTGCTTAGCTTGAGTTTTACGACTTCTCTCTAAGAGAGACAGAGACACAGTTTGATTTCCTTCCCAAGCCCCATTTTTTGTGAATAAACAAAATTTTACAAAACAGATGGTTACTAGATGAATAATAATAATTTGTTCTGACGTATGTGCACATGCTTGTGTTGTGCTACCAGTTTTGTCAGTAATATTTACTTTTCGTTCACCTTGACAGAAAATTAGCAATTTCCATTGCATATTCCGTCTGATATGCATACTAAAATAGCACGGGCAGCCACACTCATGATGATCATTCCATGTCAAATTCAATTTCTCCAATGATGCCTTAGGCCAGCAAACAAACAAAACAATTACTTCTCAAAACACTTTGCTAATTGTGACCTTTATTTATAGAGAAGCCGTTCCTAAGAAATATTTACTTTTACATAGTCATTTAAAACTGTGTACACAACACACAGCAGGGGAAGTAAACATGTGGATAAGTAAATACAAATAAATATACAGACAGACGTATGTACATTTCCTGTATACATACACTGCACAATGCATGCAAAAAAATTAGCGATATCCTCTTTTTCATCTTCGTAATCATAAATGACAGCAAGGACAACCGAGACGGGGATTTCAACCACTGGAGCGTAAAATTCTTTCTATTTTTTGAGCAAGGTCTCACGTCTGTACGTATGGACCAAAAGCCTTCCAAGAATCTCCCAAAACGAGTTGAAGGAGACGAAGAAAAGAGCGAATGGTGAAGGAGAGAGAGAAAACGTTTGAGCGAAATAAAGTGCCAAAACCGCTACACCACCATCATCACTCCCTCCAGCATCCCATTTTATTTGCTTTTTGCACACAAGTAATCATGGAGCTGTAGAGTTTTCTAGCGCCGGCATCATCATCTCAGTCTCCAACATAAAAGACAACAAGTGCAAATGAAATCATTAAAGGCATGAGACTCTTTCCTTTTTGGATACAACTTTCTCCTCAAGAAGTCCAACATCCTTTATATTACATAACTTTCATGTTCTTATGTAGGTAGTGTGCAAAAAAATTGGGTACGTACAAACTCATTGTGTATGTGCGATTTTCTCGTTTCTCTCATTCTACAAACACTACCTCCAGTTGCATTAAATTGCACAGCATTAGTTTCACCACGATGACGACAGTGGTAGTGTGGCAGTTGGTCTTGCTGCCTGACGGCGTGTGCATATTAGGTGAAACAAGCAAGTCGACCCAAAACTTTCTTTTTACTGTTATTGCTCCAATTACCATTTCCTTGTTTTTTCCTTCTTTCCCTTAGAGAGGCAATTCTTCCAATTCTTTCCCCTTTTCTTTCTCGCTTCCTTTTCACCTTCCACCACACGTAACGCGTTTTTTTTGTTCCATGGCCATAGCCATAGGCATCCGTACTGCAATTTCCAGGGGAACGAGTAAAAAAAGTTTAAGCGGTCTTTCTTTATTGTTCTTCTCCACTTTTCTTCTATTATCTTTATTATTATTAACTTCTTCGCTTGTCTGAGTCGCACGAAATAACGAGCCTTTAGGTTAGCCTAGCTGCGAGAAAAGAGACCAAGGGGAAAAGGAATCAATTAGAAAATATTATCTCGTCTCCTCTGCTCCACAAAATTCACTCTATCAACAGGAACAAGGAGATAAATAAGACGGGAAATGGAGAGAGAAAATGGTCCATGGAGCACCATGACAACGATCAACGTCACAAACAAAAAGTCAACGGAAAGAAAAACGGAGATGGCGAAGATGTCAAAGTGAGAACACATACATCAACGATGCTGCTGATGGTGACGAAGATGACGATCGCAGTGATTAGAAGAGCAATGTGTTGGTCCACCGACCAACCATATAAAGTCGGACGTTCGAAGACGTAGTATCGGCAGCAGGGAAACTGAAATCTTGCACGTACTTGCTTCTACACTATCCATCGCTACACTTCTCATTATGCCCTTTTCTTCTTCGTATGAAACACTTTCTCCACTAACTCGTTGCGGTTCACTTTTTACTGCACACAGACAGAGAAAGCACTTGAGCAGCAGTTCATGCTCAGCGACTCGATTCTTTCCAGCAGTCCGCCACTGCCACTAAAAATGTATCATTCATCACATCTGCTCCAACTTGCCACGATCGGGGAACAGAGAGCGAGAGACGAAGTAGTAAAGAGGAGAATATTTTTTCTCCTTCTCTGTCTCTTTTATCTTCTCTCCAGTGAACATTATTGCCATGATGATCATGTTCTCTTTTTCTCGCTCTCGCTACTCCTCGTGACGCTCTCTTTGCCGCCGCTCCTCTCACTTACTTTCCATTATACCGTTATTAAGTATCATTATATTATGATGATCATCATGTCGCCGTGCGATATTCCAAGGTGGACATAATTCTTTCCCTCTCTTGTTTTCCTTGTGTTCATTAAATTACAATTATTATTACACTCGTACGACTTTTTTTAACTTGCCTCAACACAAGATGGAGAAGAACAAAGAGCAGTGAGCAGTGTTGCGAGGCTGCCATTGTCATAATAAATGAAGGCAGAGTAGGGCAATGATAATAACAGTAAAAGCAATAAGAAATGTCTCTTTCCACCTATTCCCAAGTCGACGGACGGAAATAAAATATGGGAATAGGCCACACAAAGGAGAAAAAAGAAAGGAGGCACGACGAAGACGAATTTTACTTTTTCGCCGTAAGCCAGCGTGATCGTCTGATCCGGTTGGGAGCCAGCATTATCTTCGTCGTGACCATGATGTTGATGATAAAATATATTGACAGAAAAGGAAGCTCTGCCTGCTCCATTTAGCTGCGAATTCTCTTCAGTTCTACTCTGTTGTGTCTTATCACCATCATCATTATTATCCTCATCGTCACTCGACTCGATCGAAAAGATAGAGTGGCACCGCCAACAACGAATCTATTTCTCTCTCTGTTGTCTGCTCTACTCTGCTTTCCCTTTGAAAGCTCAAGCACATAAATATAATTGTTCGGAAGACAAAAATAGATTCTGTGACTATCTCCAACCATCTGACTCTTACTCAGTCAGTCACTCGCAATCAGTGGACCGACTTGAGTAGAAATGAGTTAGGAGTAGTTCGTTCATCGTTGCTTGGTGCAAAAGGCCCACAGAGTGGTGGAGAATTGAGACGCTTCTCCATTTCTCTCCATATTACATCTGACAAACAACTTGGGAGGATGCATAACCGTAACGTAATAACAAAATGAGACTGGGACTGGAAAACGAAACGAGATAAAAATGTAGAAAAATTGCGAGATGAGACAATACATTTTGAGTGTAAGTAGAGAAAGAAAGAGAAGAGCAAAGCTCTTCAGTTTTAGTAATAATATCTCTCTCTTCTCTTTACTCTTTCTTCTTTTTGGTTGAATAAGACCTGTCTTTTGAGAGAGGTGGAGAAAAATAATGAAAGAAGATAGAATGGAAGAAGACAATTCTCTTCATCGATTCTTTCTCAGACTCGACTGTGATGTGAACCCTGTAAGACTCTTACATTTCGTCTTACTCCCAGCAGAAAGAAGGCATTGGAAAAGAAGTCGATTGCATCGTGGAACTCTTTGCTCGTCTGCTATTCCCCGTCTTCTTTACTCATTCACTTCAGCCCCTTATTACTTACTGCCTTTCACTCTGCGTACATGTGCGTCAACCTGGATACTTTTTTTCTTTTGATTTCCTTCTGTCTCTCTTTAGTTTCTCCTACCTTCTCCCTCCAGAAAACCCATTCTTTCACCACTGGCATAATGATGGAAAAGATGGTGGCAAGGTGGCAACTACAACACAGGGATCATGTTGCAGCCATAAGGTACATAAGTAGCGCCTACCTGAGTACAGAGCAATATTCTATTTCTCCCGTTCTCCCTGAGTGGGTCAACGCGAAGTTGCCAAGATCTACCTACCTACTTTTACCTTTCTCTTACAATCTAGTATCATCCGGTTATCTCAGAACGTGAAAATAAAATACGAAAATACTATTTCTTGCCTGCAGAGCTCTTTACACACAACACACACGTGCAGTTTTCCTCGTTGCATTTCCCAGGGTTATCTATCAAGTGAAGAAGAGTGGGATGTGTAGGTATACGGAGGAGATATTTTTATCAGACATCTTTGAGTAGCACATTAGAGCAGAACACAGCAGTCAAGCACAAAGCCATCAACAAAGGGGAAAGAGGAAGAAGATGAGAGACAAGATTCCGTTTCTCCCCATCTCCATTTTGTTCGTGCTTTATTATTTCCACAAGGGGTTGTATTATCATTACCATGATTATTATTAGAATATACGTACATACATAGCTTGGAGATGCATCAGAATGTCTACACGAGAGAATCCCTCTTTTTTCTCCAAACTAAAAAAGTATCTCCTTTTTCTGCTTCTTTCGTTTTTTTGTGCTTGTGTACAAAGGCGAATAAAGGAGCTTGTGTACTTGTCTCCTGTCAATCCTTCATTCCTCGATTTTCTCCTCTTCGATTCAATTTACTCAACTGCCTTCCTCCTCTCTTCCTTTTCTCCTCTTTCACTCCGTCTCTGGTGACTTTCTTCCACGTTTTCTCATTCTGTCTCTTCACTTTCTCCTTTCTCTTCCCTCTCCATTCATCCATCTGCCTCTCTATGAAAGTAAGCACCATCCTGACTGCCATCAGGGAATTTTCTCTTCTGTTGCTAGATTACCATCACCATTGCACTATACTATCTCACCGCACCATTGATACGATGAGAAAAGTCTGACAATCTATGCAGAAGAGTTTCTTTTTTCGTCTCGTCTTCTTATTGTCATCATAACTCCCACCGGTGCTCTGCTCATTTGAAAGGAAGGGGGAATTTGCGGATTCAATTGGATTACAGGATGAACTGGAATGAAAAATAGATGAGCACGAACAGCTTCACAATGATGAGGAGAAGAATGAAAGGAAATTTACAATACAATCAAAAAGGCAGCAGCAGCACACAATGTCGACAGCGTGACCGAAACGAAGGACATCTGCAAAGTATCGCGTTCCTGAAATTGCTACCTGCTCTTTGTTGCCGTTAAAGTGTATCAGCTTTAAATTTCAATTAAATGTAGCAAGTCACATCTGGGCTCGTTCACTTAAATCCTACAGGCTTGTCTCCTGTTTCTTTCCCATTACCAATTACCATTATGATAATTGCTCCGCTACCAAACCACTCCATTACTTTAATTAGATTTACAATGTCAATATCAGTGGGTAACGATGATAACAAAAGAAAGATGAGCCGATGAGCGAGTGATGGGAGAGAGAAGATGAAGAGAGAAATTCTATTTTCTATTTCCATTTTGTTACTATAACTCAAGCTCAAAGCTGAGTGCCAAGAGCAACTCTCAAAAGTAATAAAAAGGGAGCAGAGCAGAGCGGAGCGGCAAAGATCTACATACTTCTAATTTGCCTCACACTCACAGTCACAGATTTATATTCAGTGAGAAGTCGAGAGGAGGAGGTGCCACTTGAAACTGTACCTTGTCACCCGTCAGCCAGCGCCAGCGCCAGCAGTAAAGCGTCATCCACCCAACAACGAAACGACACCAAACTAAGAAAAAGTTCTAGCAGAACCTGAAAATTTATTCTTTTTGCATTCTCAGTCTTATGATTTTATTCTTTTGATTATCTCTCCAATCTCATTCTTTCCTTCTTTTTCTCTTAAGGTGTGCACCTCCCTCCCTTAAACATGAGTAGGAGACTGACGGAGACACAATGAATTATTGCCGAATTGCAGTTGTTGGTGTTTGCGTGATCTCATCATCTCCCATTTTTTGAGGGAGCCAAAGCCACTTTACCTCACTGCACTGACATGACTCCATTCCGTTTCGTCTTCTCAGCTCACACAATCAGAGCCTGAGTGTTTTTCTCCTCACATGACACTGCATCATTAGTACTACAAACAACATTTTGTTACACACTCAGTCCCTCCTCTCCTTTTCTCGTCGCTTCTCCTCCACTTGCGTTACAACAGTCAATTAATTTTTTACATCGGGAAAGTGGCACAACTGTAAAGTATGTTTTAGTCAAGTCAAACAAGTTTTTATCTTTCTACTCTCGGCTCCTCAGTTCAATGGCTCCTCTCCATCATCCACTGCTCTGCATCAGTATATCAATTTGATTTTGATTCCTACATAATTCCTAACTTCTATTAGCATTATTAGCCAAAAATCGTGAATGAATCTTGCGCCAAAGTGCAAGTTACTTGTAGAGGACTCGACTATTGCACAAGGACATGGTAACGGCCTCCCGGTCCTCCCGCCTTTTTTCCTTCCTTATCCCTTTTGCGGATAATATAATCATTTTTTCGAGTACATCCATTAGCGGATTCCATTATTCGATCATCATTCGATTAGACTGAGTAGTAAGTTGACTACAGAGAGAAGAGAGACTCACTCAGTCATTCACTCACTCGAACTCAAAGTAGAGTTTGAAGTCAAGCGAAACATCTGCTCAACTCAGAGTCAAGTCATTCATGATGAACGTCCCTTTTCTTTCGTCCTACTCCATTCACTTCTGTCTTCGTCTTCGCCCCTCATCCACGATCTTTAAAAACCCGCATTGACGCTTTATTTTTAAAAACGTTACGTGCGTTTTCTCTCCTGGCACCGTGCAACATCCGATCGAAGTGAAACATAGTTTCAGGAGCATCAGCAGAGAGAGTGGCTGGCAGCCAACTGAGTAGAGGCACGAAGAGCAAGAGTCGAATTTGAGAGTGGCGATAAGAGTGAAAATTGTGCACGGGACAACGTGCAGAGTGCAGGTTAAGCCCAACCTTGAACGGGATCGTTGAGCCAGCAAGATGAAAATAGTCGTCGCTTCTAATTTGTTCCGATGATTGTGGCTTGGACTAGGGCTAGAAACAACGGTGCACCTGCAACATTTCCCTTTGCCCTTTTACATACTCTGACCACAGCAAGGTAACGTAAGAGAATGTACTGTCACGTAAATCCCCATTCATTATTATTACGCAAGAAGAAATTGAAAATAATGTCAAGAGACCAGGACTAGGAGAAGACCAAACTGGCTCACAAAATGCCTTCCACAGAGACAAAAGGAGAATCATAAAATAATTATAACACAACATCAATCCGAAACGCTTATCAATTTCATTCCACTTTCTCGTCTCGTCGTCTCCGAGAAATTGTTAATAAAATTTTTACACTGCGTCATGTCAGTGAAAAGCCTATTTTGTTTTTGTGGCTCGCCTCCAGCGACATCTCGCTTCGCCTCGTTGCTCCCCCCTTCTCTCCTCTGCTTTTTCTATGTAACGTCATCACTTTTTGATTGACAAGTTTGCCAAAAGGAAAATAAGGATACGAATAAAGAACAATTCCCTTTTTTGGCTCTATTCTTGGAACGGAATGGAACAGGATTTTTGCCATCAGCATTTTGAAAGGAGGAAAGAAATAAACACACTTTCTTTTAAGTAATGTGAAACAATTGAAAAGAGGGAGAATCTATTTTTGTTTAGCCCATAGGATGAAGAAAAAAGTGAAAACTAAGTTAGCATGAGATTCCGGTTTCATTCAGCTCTCAACTAATGCAGCATCAGCAGCAGGCTCGTTTCATTTTTTCAATTTCTTCTTCCTGTCTCAATAAAGTAAGATCAACAAGCAGGGTTAAACTCGATGTGAAGTAGTAGGCAAAGTACAAGTAAAAATTTGGAGACGATGGATGGATGGAGAGAAAGTTGCTTGTTGCTCGCTTTTTTTTTCTTTTCTTCGGCCTCTGCTTCTTATTCTTTGCTTAAGCTAAGCTAACTTATGCTCTGCTCTCGCTCTCGTTTGTTTCCTCATTTCCCACCGGTAATTAAAGTTCTCTGGTTTCGTCTCGTTCTTCTCTTCCTTTCACTCCACTCACTATTTTCTGCAACTGTCTCGCCCCAATCTACATACAATTCCAAGTGGAGAAAATCCACCCATAAATTTTAACCCCACTCGCATTTTGTTACCGTTCTGTTAGTTAGCAAAAACCAGCTTACAAAGGTACATGAAACTTAATACTTATTCACGTTGATTTATTCAGTCGGACGGAAAAGTAGATACGTAAGAAAGAAAAAAGAAAGTTTTTTGTTGTTTCCTCAGTCAGATTCCTCCGACTCTGAGCGCAGTCCCCCTCAATAAATAATCCCTAGGTCCATGTAAGCTGGTTTTTCTTTCCTCCACGTCAACAATCTCCCGGAAAGTTGAATCCGGAGTGAGTAAGTGTCTGGACTGCGGAAACACCCACCCAGCTCTGGTGAAGAAGCCTTCAGAACAACTTTCGTCATCACACCACCACCATCATCAAACATTATCCCTTCCCACATTCGACTTGCAACCTCAACTTTTTTCCGTTTCATCTTGATCGACATGAACATCCTGCTGATCAAAGGAGAAAAGCAATCTTGCATTTTTATTTTTAGCATCCACTACTTTACGACTAATAGGCTATCATTATCATGATAAGAATAAACAATTTTCCACTCGCGCAAAAAAGGATTTGCCGCCATTCATCCTCTTCTCTTGTTTACGATGCTCGCAGAGACGAAAATCATTTTTCCTGGTAAAGGCGATATTAAATGGAGTATTTACATCCCAATCTGGCCCGTCTGCACTCCAATTCTTTTTTTATTAAGTATGCGACTTAAATCCCTTTTCTCTCTTGTTGGATGGATGAAAGGAATCAAATGATGAATTGGAAGGAATCTGAATTCTTGTTTTTTTCTGCTTTCGTAATACTAACGAACGCACCTTGTAGACCAATTTTTAGCCTTCCTGCCTCCATTCCGCCGTCTTTAGACTTTCTTTCTTTATTATTTTTTTCTTTCTTCGAACGACATGAATAGGGAAAGCAGACTAATAATGACATTTCCAGATTTTCAGCTGACAGTAATGACGACGGTGAGGAGCAAGCTGAAAAATCTTTTGCGAAAATAGACTTAGGATTAGAAAATAAACGAGTAGTTTTAGTGCCTGCTCAGATCAAGTGGAGAGATGAGAGATGGAAGATGAGAAAATACGAGTAGACAGTGAGTGAGTCATTTTGGCAGCAAACAAAAGGGACAACTCCCGCTCCTTTTCTCTGTTTGCGAACTATATAGCCTTTCCACGGAGAAAGTGCCAGAACTAATGCTACATCTAACCCTGAAAGCATTATATTTACATAAAAGCAAACTTTCCATCTTCAGCTGTGCTGTAAAAGAGTGTTCCTTTTTATTATTCTGCAGCCTGTTAAAGCAGTTGACTTTCACTTTACTTTGCTCCGGCCTGCTACTGGCAGAAATGGCGACTGGCTTTGGCATCTTATTTTCTACCCTGGCAGCGAAAGAAAGGAACGCTGAGAAAATGATAATTTCGCTTTTCTTTCACTTTCCCCTTGCGCTCCATGGAGACTACATCAAGTCAAAAGTAAGTAGGTAAAAGTATATTCATGTTATGTCTTTTACAAGGTATGACTGAAGATGAAATCTATTTTTGGCGAAGAAAGAAACTAAGAAAGAGTAACACATGCGTTTCTCTCTCAAACTTTAGCCTTTCATTTTCATACATTTTACAACACTCAGGCACAACAGCGTTCCAGATACAAAGACGACAGCAGATACCTTGGTTGCCTAAGAAGACCATGAATGCGGAGAACGTCACGAGGTAAATAGTTTTCTCGACGTCTTCTCTACTACCCAGATTCAATAGCCTGCAGCCAGAGTGAGTGAGATTAAGGGAACGGTGGAATGTTACAACGCACCAAGGCTGATCATGATAGTGGTGAAAAGAGCCAGAGAAAGGACAGCACACAGCTGGTAATGGTTTCAGAGTGATACCAGCACACACTTTTCCCACTAATACGTACAACGAATACAATCTTTACTATAAAATGACTTCCACGCTTCTCTTTTTTCTTTTTGCTCTTTTTTCTGCCTTTATTTTTCAAATCTGCCAAAACTGTTACAATAAGACGAATGTTGCCTTCATCACCATCATCATCAACAACAACAAGAACAAGAAGGTCTACGTGGTTATGTATTTCTTTGTATTTTCCCTTCTGTTACTTTTCCACCATTTTCTTTGTTTCTCATCGTGGAAAAGGAGAAAAGGAAATTTTCTCTCCGCTTCTTCTCAAAATTGCGTTTCTTCTCGCAAAAAATTAAAAAACAACTTTCTTCTTTTCTGCCCGCCCAGTCAAAACAAGTGAAGCCAACATCAGGGCTTTTATTAGCATGTGCTTTCAGCTTTCCATTTCTCTGCCTGCCTAAGAATTTGTTTGTCTCCTTGGAGAGAAGAGAGAGTCTGTGACTTTCTGAAAGTATGATGAAGGGGAAAATTAAGGGCTCCAGTGGAGGTAGGGAAAGACGTGTGAGTACCATTATTATTATTATCGAGATAAATATGAGCATGTATGTAGCCGTAGCTGAAAAAATGGAGCGAGAGACAAAGCCGGAGAGAATTACTGCAGACTACTCAGTCCCATCCATGCTTGCTCGAGTTACGTTTCATTTTCTACTGCAAACGAGGAAAGTCCACATTAGATATTTTAAGAGGGAGTCTCTGTGTACATATCTCTGTTTCTTTGCCTCCACATTATAGGAAAAAAACAAAAGGAGAAAATTTCTCCATGTAATCATCGTCATCATGATCAACATCGTCCTCACTTGTTGTTGTAGTACGCAAGTCTCACAGGATATTAATAATATGGACGTGGAGGCATTATTAGTGGAATAGGTAGCTGTTCCAAGAGAAGAAATGGGCACACATCATGCAGCGTTGTTCTGGAAGCAGCTTTTCCCCGCTGCTGCTCCTACTTACTACTGCGACACTGTTTTATTCTCTCCGGCGGCTACATGCATACATCCACATCCACCAAAGGAGCCAAACCGAAAGGAAAGGGAATGGAAAAGCAAAAGGAAAGCTCGACGATCAAGCTGTTCGCTCCTTCTTCTTTCCACTTACCACTCAACATTTTTGACTCCTTTTCTCTCTCACTCTCGAGCTTCCTCACTCACTCACTTTACCTCGTCAAACAGACAGATTGAGAATTTCGCCCATGATTCCATTCTCTCCGCTCACTGTTTCTCCGTTGGCCTCCTTACGCAGTCTTATGCTCTGCTATTCTTTTCTACTTTGTACAAAAACTGAAAACAAATCGAGTTCTTCCTACAATTTCCATTTTCCTTCTTTCCCTCTCCAAAATGTTTTCTCTTCCTGTCATCCAGTGAAAGTCGCTTCTAGCTGCTCATGTAATGTCAATCCACTTAAGAAACCATTCACTCTGAGAGCACTCTTTCCCCCTTTCTCGTCCTCTGTTTTTCTCCTCCTTCGTCACTTTGCCGGGCCATTTAAATATCTCGATTTTAAAAACCCTCTAAATCTCTTGTCCTGGAAAGCCAAACCCGACAGCAACACGCAAAAGTGTAAACAGGCAGAGATGAGAAGGTGGGGAATTAGAAGCGGGTACGTACCCAATAAAACCCGGGTTTTAATGTACCCACTTACAGTAGTGGTTTGGGCTTATTGGGCTTTTTTGTTTTAACATGGCGTTTATGGGAACCATAGAGTAAGGGGGTACCCTTAACTATGGTAATACCGCCTATGTATAAGGCAATAAAACCCACTTTTGCCCATTAAACCCGTTTTACCCATTAAACCCATTTTCCCCGTACCCAGTAATTTTTTTCAAAAAACGCGGGTTTTTCTCATCTCTGTAAACAGGACGAAGGACGGCGAAGCTGGGAGAAGACAAGAGTGAAAGCATTTCGATGCTACAACTGCTACAGTGTAGGAATCATATTTAAAGTAATTGACATGTAGACAATTTAAAATAGATAATCGTGTTGACGTTGATTAGCGACACACAGATCCTCACGAAAGAGAGCTCAACGTGAACAACAGGTGCAGGCAGGCAGGCAGGCGAACAAAGAGAGTTGAAAATAACGCTACAGTTTAATGAAATTTCCTTGTTATGCCGTCACTAAACATTCAATTACAGACTCGGGGAGAAAAGAGTGAGAGAGAAAAAGGATCATGTAAACATGCGTGTAGTTTGTATAAATATTTACTGTTAGCAAAAGAGAAAGGCCTATTTTTACTTTTTACTACGGGGACGAGTGAGAGGAGAAAACCCACACAGAGAAAACACAAAGCTCGGATGGGATGGATGAGATGAGAGTGCAGATGACGGGGATGGCCATGAAGTGATGCGATCACGATGATGACGTTGTCAGCGAGTCGGAGTAAAAGTATAGTAAAAAATCCTTCGCTTAGCTGAGTTTTACATCCACTGTCTCTACTATGTTTTTTACAGCGTAAGTAGCATCTTCTTGCTTTTCCGCAAAAGGAAATAAAAGAGCGATCAGGTTTTCATGCTCGAAGGATTTTTCATGCATGCGGCATAAACCACTGGAAATAATCATTGCCAGGCTGAAGAATATTAAAAAACCGCAATTCTCCAGTCAAAATAATGGTCTACCTGGCCAATAAAATTCTCCGTTTTCACCGTTCCGTACAAGTGAACTGGATCTCTCTACTATAGCTCAGCCATGATGACAATGAGGACATAAAACAAAAAAAGTAGAAAAGAAAGTACAGTGTTCTCTGTTGAAAAACTAATGCGAAATTTTGTGTACATAAGACAGGTTCTCGGGAATTCTGTTTAAAAATAGATGCTAGTCCTCTTCACTGTACTAGTATACTTATTAGAAAAGTTTACAAAAACCGAGAAGCGTACGTATCTACAATGCAGAAAGTAAAATCCACTTGAAAGGCATTGAAAGATTGGGTTTCAATGTTATCAACAAACACAAGCGGAAAAATGTAACTTGTGTAAACCGGATACGGGGGAAGATGTAGGGGATCTGAAGTATTTTGTATTCTAAACTCTTTGCCCGCAGTTACACAACATTCGACATAATTGGGAGAAAGTAAACAATTTCCAGATTTTACCAGTGTGAATGGATTTACGAGAAAAGTGAAAACCATTGGGACACCCCTGTAAGTCGATAAACAAATATACCTAAATGGCAATAATTGAAGATGCACCGTTACAATGTGACGGGTATACATAGATAAAGAAATGGAAAAAGTAGAGTTGATTAAACATTGAATGAATGTTAATTTTCTCTTCTTTGCTTGTTTTCCCCAGGGAAGTTCTTTAGGAAATACAAGATAGGACTGGGGAAGATGAGATGCTATAATTTCTTTGCGTAAACATAACATCATTAAGTCGAAAATGGAGTCGAAGAAAAGGAAACAGCTGATATATTCCTTCCCATGTAACAGTTCAGTGCAATGACTGAATTTTCAGTGTAGGTAAACAGTTTAGTTTGTTCCTGACAACGTCAACAACGCGACCTCAATGAACTGTGTGCAATAATAATAATAATAAAGTCACGGGATAAAGAGAAACAAAAGTATGTTCCCACAACTAAGAGATATGATGATGTGGATACTCGCTGTATGCTACGGTGTATGCATGTTAAACTAGAAAAGGTGACTTGCTTCATAAAATGCAGAGACGAGTTTGGAGCGGAGAGCTTATATAAACTCACTCGGAGAGAAAATGAGAAATAAATTCTCCTCTGAATGAAGAAAAAAGATAATGACGTGGGCAATGCAGAAAATGTTGACGGTGTGAGCGGGTAAGAAGGACGTTGATGCTGGAACGTTGATGTGAGTGAATGGAGAAATTTCTTTTCATCAAAAAACATTCCTGAGTGTATTATGTGTGAATTCCATTCTTGTCAATTTTGCAAAAATCAGATAATAAGAAAATTCTCACTACTTATAAAAAAACTTGTTCTCGTCACATACTTCTTTCATCTTCCTTTTATCCACTCATCCTCATCACATCACATCCCACAATCCAGTTTTTTCGTTTCTTTTAATACTCCTTTCCGAGACAGTTACGGTTCAATTTGCTCTCAAACGCATGACTTACCTTTATTTTCTTTATCTTATTTTATTATAACAGGTGCGAGAGATGAGACGGGCGAAGCGAGACGACGTTGTACACAACTAAAGAGAAAGCGGAGAAGGCAGATGCAGCTCCTGTCTCTCCCTTTCAATTTCTCGCAGACAAAACCGAAGAAGCGTCGACAGAGAGAAAGGAGCAAGTTCAGTGCTTTCATACTATTACGTCATAGAGAGGAAAAGTAGATATTTCATTCCTTGGAAAAAGCTACCAGCTTTCGGCAGCCAGATCCATTGTGATCCGAGGAGAAAAAGCACATTACTTACTACTACTTAAGGATAGTTTATAACATAGTAAGACGGGAGGTAATAACACATAATAAAGAGGAAGAGTAAAAATACTCCATTAGAATTGAAGAGAGTAATAAATGCGTGCTCTTCACTCACACGGCATTCAACACTCAAAAGAGCCACCGATGACAAAACCATATCATCACCCTAAAAACTCTTCAACACGACAATGTCACGACACGCACATTATTTTTTATATAGTTTTGTCCTCTATTGCTTCAATAATCTAAAAATAAATATAATAATATGAATGTGATGTGGCGCTGCACGACTCATTTTTTATCACACCACTGCACAATATAGTACACGAAACCATTTTATTTGTATTTTAGTATTCCTTCGTTTCTTTTTTATCACCAGGTAGGTGACGCATGTCATGAACACGAGCACAGAACAACATCAAACACATCGGTTTTCCGGTGTCCCCGTGTTGACTTGACATGACGTGGTTCAATTGAAATCCGTCAGAATATTTTTCAAATGTATACAATATTACTAGCTTTGAACAGGATGGGTATACCAATTGAATAAGTTGCTTAAAATAAAAATAAAAATATTGCTAGATTAGATTAGGCTATACAGAATGTTCTATAGACTACAGAATAAAAGAGAAAAAGCTTTTGGCTAGTGACTACTAAATATTTACATAGAAAGTATAGAAAATAGAAATATAACAGAGAATTACCACACAATTCAACCTACCACGAAACGAGATTTTACACAATGAAAAATAAAACGAAAAAGCGGCTTGGCTAAAAGTGGCTAAATAAGATTTTTACAGTTGCAATATTTATCTCCGCAAAAGCCAAGAGTCACTCTACAATGTGTATAGTAGCATGAACAAAAGAGACTAAGAGTAGAAAGCAAATTACATTAAATTACATTGCATACAACATAGAAGAGACAAAATGACAGTTTTTAGAGAAGCAAACGTAACACGACTTCCATTGTAAAAATTGTCTATGTTATGTAGATTACAACACATGGCTCAGTAAACCCTTTAATATTAAGATACACACTGTAGCACGTGATGAGTATTTAAAATGCTTGAAATTAACTAGACACAAATTGGTGGCAAATTTGTTGATTCTGTCTCTTGTTTCATTCGACTCTGTTATTCAGACGTATGCACGCTAAAACATGCTCTAAACGGCAGATACAGGTACGTAAGTCACTGCCAAAACGTTTGAGTTTGAAGCCAAGTATAGGGTAAATTTATCAAAAGTTCAAACTAGAAAGCCAAAGCCAAAAAACAAGAGACTCGCCAAAATGTTCAGATCATCACTGACCTTGTACAACAAATAGAGACAAGCGCCAGAACCAAATGCTCTGCTCCCAAACGGGACACAGAGAGAAGGCAAATATAAAACTGAACTACGGACTACAGTGTGTAAATAAAATAATTGGCAAACGTTACGTACGTTAGCCGACTCAAGCCTACCTTGTTTTATTTTACTATGCTTCAACTGATGAATGACTAATTACAGAATGAATAGAGAGAAAAAGAATGGAGGGAAATCCTAAGGTCAACTCTACTACAAAACGAAAGTCTACAGGGAAATCATGAAATTCTTTTTACTACGAAAAAATATTTAAATAACAAAAAAGGTAGAGAAACTAAACATCAAGACAAGTTAATAACCTATTAATTAATGAATACACATATAAATATATATTCAATACTGAAATTAACTTATAACTTTTCATGAATGAAACGGAAAGCCGGAACGGAATAAAAAACAAGACAAGATAAAATGAAAGGAAATGTGAACAGAAGTGAAAATGAAATTGAATTGTGGCTGTAAAACGGTAGTAACAACTTTTTTAATGGTCGACAAAACGAACAGAAACGAGATTTTTATTCGTTTTTAGTGAAGTAGTAAAAAGAGTAGTAGTAGCGCAGTAGTAGTAGTAGAAATAATAAAGTGGTAGTAGAAGTTTAGTGGCTAGTTATATTTTGAGACTGTATTTAGCAGCAGCAGCTAAAAAGATTGGTAAACTGGACTTTCTCTGTTTCTCTCCTTGTTACAGACATTGTAATACATAATCTAAGCGGGTAGCTACGTCTTGCACTCCATTCTTTCGTATCACTTTAATTTGATTAATTTGGTAAAAAAAAGATAAAACAAATGGCAGATAATGTAATGACTAAGGTGAGATGAGATAATGGAGAAGCCTTGCTTTGTCGTCGCAATAATTGCTATTCACGCTAACTAATCTTTCTGATTACGAAATATCGTTGTTAAAAAGACCAATTAATTATTGATCTTTTCTCTCTGTCTAAGCCAAGCTGAACTACTTCGTGTGTGTTTACTCTACTTGTTGTATGCTGCGATTGGGATGAGGTTTATTTTTATTCTTTATGTGTATGACGCCATCCTTGGTGCTGCATGAAGTTGTTGTACGTTCCTAGTTCATCTTATCTATCATTACGACTACTTCACTTAAGCTGCGTCCTCAGCCTGCCACTACGCTCGCTCTTTAATCGTGCGGCCACACAGAGATGATATCGATTGTCATTTGTTAGAGCTTCATTCTTTCCCCTTTGTTTGTCTTATCTCATTGATTTCTCTACTTATTTGCCCAGAGTCAGCAGGAAAGAAAGGAACAAAACTGATTATGTTGAAGGACGCAGCAAGATCGATCCACGCACTGGCTCAATTGAAACAGGCCAAAGCCCATCCCACAAAATTCACAATATCATATAAAAGTCACTACAACCGCCGTCATGACAAAATGATACTAAAATACAAAAAACCGGCTCCAGCTCCATGTTTCAACTAATCCTCTTCCCAGTTTTATAATTCAATTACAAATATTGCAAAGCCAGTTTTATGTGTGTTCAGTATTTGAGGGATTAATTTTTAGCAGTGTGTGACCTGCGCCTTCTTCATTCTCTCTGCCATTATCCCAGTACAACGGTAGACTCCTAACTTAAATCGGGCTCTTTGAAAACCATAATCTCTTATTAAATTCTTTCAAAATCGTAAATGTGTGAAATGATTTTTTTTTGTTTTCGTAAAGCGAACCCTGCGCTTCTCAAAAACTATGCTTGCTAATCTTTTACAACCACCATAAACAAGCTGACAGCCAAAAAACCAAAAACCTGGAAACTGTTAAAAATCTGAAAACCAAACACAAAAAACCTTTCAAAGAAAAATCCCACAACCAATGAAACGGTAAAATATACTTTTATTTTAATTTAAAGAACAATACTATTTAAAGTATTAGTGCTCAGTGACAAAAGCATCTCCTACGCTGTTTATATATTTAATGTATTAAATGTATTCATTTTATTATTTGTTAAATGCTTTGTATATTCATATGGCATTGGTCCACAAAAGTTGTTAATTTATTGAACAAAACAAATCCAATAAAAACGAACTGTGCACAAAATACGAATCGAAAGATATTCTGGTACTGCAAACGAGACATGCGAAAATAAAATTTACACTCTTTTTTATAAATTACCTATTTCTGTTCTTTGTGAAATCTGGGGAAAAAAACTTTGGTAACAAAGTGAATATTAGAAAAACCAAAGGTATGCGATCGTCTGTATTTACAAAAAAAAAATTGCTCGAATTGTAAGAAAATTACGCACTATGTAAACTTTGTTCAGCTTTAACTACAGTATAAACAATGATGTACACGTGTATTATTTATTAATTTAAATATATAAATATATTTACAAATTGAGCAAGAAATGTGTATTTTAACTGTGACAGTTTCGAAAAATGCGTCAGATCGTGTTTTTAAAGGAAATGAAATAGTAACTGCTATTTTTTAATTTGCAAGAAATGTGATGCTTCTGTGTAAAAGGGGTTAAATTGAACGTGATGGTGGTGAGTGAGAGTAAAAAGAAACGTCAAAATGTCCACAATGCAGAAGTAATGATTGATAATTGTATAATAATTAAAAAGAAGTATAATAAAATAGTGTGACAAATATAATTAGTAGTTGAAGTATATAGAATAGTGATAAAGATTTTATATAGTAACTAGATATAATAAATATTAAATAGAGATGTAGAATGAGCTGCTGCAACAGCCAAAATTGTACTAACCACTGTCTGGAGAACGCTGCACAGACTCGACTTTGATTTTCATTCATTCATTGAGCATTGTCAGGTAGAAGAAGATAAACAAATCAAAAAAGATACAAGAAACAAAACATTTTTTCGTCAGATTTTTTTTTCTTACTTTGTATTAATAATTTTTATATTACGTTTTTTTTTCGTATCTTTTTTCAAATTTTCACTTGATTTTGTAACATGAAAATAATTTAGATTAAGAGTCTATCATTTTGAAAACAATTTCCACCACATTGAATAAACTAACAGAAACGAAAAATGAATTGAATGGAACTTAATCAAAACTTGAATTGTTGACTGAAAGCATTGTAAAAGTCAAACTGAGGGAAAAGAATAAACTCTTTTTGATGTCGTCGCAATAACAATAAATTATAATACAATAATAAAAATAATAATAAAACTGGTGAAAATGGTATTAAAGGTCTAAGAGTAATCATAATGATAATAATAATCATAATAATCATAATAATAATAAGGAACGACACATTTACAATAAAATAATTAAATAATCCATTATTAAAATACACACACACATGACATATACATACATAATGATAACTGTATAATACATGGAATAATAAATATGTTGATTATAATATTATATCAAAAGACTAAAATAGTTGTAAAAATATTGGAAAGAGGAGAGAGCTCTAACGATAATAATAATGGTAAAGATACATAATAATGGTAAGTAGTATATACACACATTGAGAAATATCAATATTATGATAAATGGACCAGGTAATTACATGACATGACAGACACAAATCTGGCAACAACGTAATATTAGAAGTCGACAAAATTAATAAACAAACAAGTGAGGTATGCAGTAATAAATTTCATATTTAAAAGAAATCAAATCGTAAACTAGATTTTGTCTTGTTCAGTATTGCCAATTTATGATGATCAATATGCAAAATTGCACCGTCGACAAATTCGTATTTTCTTTGTTCATCCATCTGGAATCTATATAAGTGTTTCCAATTTTTTCAACCCTTCCTATTTTTTAATCATTCAGCTTTTTCTGCTTCTTTTTCTATAGAATGTTCTCTTTATTTTTCATTCAGGGGAAACCTTGAGACGTGACTTCTTTTCATCCGCCCATTCCATTTTTTATCTTCTTCCTTTTTAATGTCTGTGTAAAAATAGTACACTGGTTTTTCAATCAAAAGAGGAAGGGAAAGCAATTTCGTTGCGAACAAAGTCGCTGTGTCCCCTCAAGTAATAACCTGCTCGTCATCTTCCCTTTTAGATTCCTTAGCTCTTCATTATTATTCCTATGTAAGTATCAACTTTCCCAATCGCAAGACAACTCTCGCATACTCCCATAGAAGGGTCGAGTTGAGAGCAGCACAAGCTGGAGCAAAAGCTGGAAATATTTTATGTATATGCCTACGCATGTTTCTTGCTCCGTCGATAGTGTTGTAATAGGTGCACACAGACACGACCACATTATAGCTGCGCTATATTTATATCAATCTCATGTCATGTTCTGTGTAGCGTGGAGTAATTAAAACCCATGTCAACGTTGATAATGACGAGGACGACTGGATGGAAGTATTTTGTTTGTGCTTCTCTAGTATGCAAATGAATTTGAGACAAGTTAACAAGCCAGAGCAACATCAAAAAAAGTTATTCCTGCCTCTGCCTCCACTCCACTCAGTCTCTGAACCGTGAGCGGAAAGAAGACAAGAAAATAATCATAATTACACAATATAACTACTAATACACTCCACTTCTTCCCCTTTCTTCCCTTCTTCGTCACAAACAAAGTTATGCATCTTTTTACTCTCTTTTCTTGTCCAACGTTCCTCTCTGGGTACAACGTAACAAAGACGATTCTGATTAGTTCACTCCTACAACAATTACTAAATGTTGTAGCAGACCAGCGATTTGACCGACTGCATGAAAGTCGCATAGAGTCTTTAAGTCTTTATGCATTTATTTCTGACTTTCAGCTAGGTGATTCGGATCGTTTCACATCCGACCGAGCCTCATCCTCGCTCCACTCAGTGGTAGGCCAGCCTTATTTTATTGACAATCATGTCACTTGCACACATTCGCATCAAGCAACCCTCTCCACAGCCTTCGCCTTTCCTTCATCATCGTCACCCTTTCCTTCCTTTCCATCAAATGGTCTTCAGAGAGGGGAGATTTGCAAAATGTGAGGCTACCTACCACACAGTATCGCTTATTGCATTCCTCTCGCAGAGGATGAACATGGACAGAGTTTCCGCTGATTTATGCTTAAAAAGGAACGAGATTGATGTTTGCTTTGATGATGAGACGAAGGCAGAGAAAACTACTGATTGTGTTTACATCACATCGCTTCCATCATCCTCATACTTTCTCGCTCCAAATTGACAATAACAATTTTTTATCCCATATTTCGTTTCACACAAAAAATCAAAATTCGTACATCGTTAGAAAGAGTAGTAGTCAGTTATGCAGGCTTTTTCAAATCGCATCGCAGGCAGAGCAGAACGAGGAAAGGATGATACAGAGACAAAAAGTATACAGGGAATTCCTGGAATGAATTCAATCAATTTCTTTCCAAGCCAGCAACAAAGTCAAAGTGAAGTGAAATGCTTTGAAGGCATGTGACTGGGTTTGTCAAAAAGGTAAAATATCAAAGCAGAAGTAATATAAGTTTCGTCCACGTATTTTTTTCAAAGAAACTAAAAAATCGAATTCCCTCATTTTATTTTAACAGCAAAGTAACTGAAAAGACCACCAAAAATTGTTTCTTTACACACACGCATTTTTGAAAGCTTTTTCCTTTCACATTTTAAAGAAGGAAACTTTCTTCACATGAAAACTGTCCAAACCGATTTTCCAATAATAACTTTGGTGAAACCCGAACGCGTCACTTAGGTTAGTTTCTCTTGATTCGCAAGTTCGCAACAATCCTAAAATTACAGGCTCTCTCTCACACGTATGTGGTGACAAGGATGAAGAGGTGTGTGTGGATGTGTGTGGAAAAGTGTGTGCACCGTGCCTCGTCTTGGCTCCCCTTCGCTTCGCTCACCGTACGTCACCTTCTCTCGAATTCACTTCTCGTCAAAAAATGGCTGCCCCATGTGTAACCTTATTAATCGATAAATCAGCCAAAATGCTCGAGTATTAATATTTCCACAACGAGCAGCAGCTGCAGCAGCGAGCATAACACAACACTTTAGACTTGAGTCAGTCAGTGGCTTTGCTTCTCGCTTTTGCTTCATCGAGATAGTTTCACTTACGATACGGTTACAGTCTACTCTTGTCGGTTTGCTTTGCTTGTAGTGGAGTCGTTGAATGTGTCTGTTGTAGTAACACTAACAATTTTAAGAACTGTGTCAGCGCCCGTTACTCTCTCCCCTTGCCTCGCCTGTGTAGCCTCAGCCTGCCTCTCTCCTTCACCCTTGTCAAGCCTCTTCTACATTCTTGATTAACCTTCGTTACTATTGATCATCATCAAACAATAATTCCTGCGTAGGCATGCACTGCAGCAATGGATTTGAGGTTTTTCACAAAAAAATGTGTATCAATTGCGATGCAATTATTTTTGATAGAGCATTCGATAACGAACGATTACTGCTGCTTTGCCCATGATTTATTTATTAACTGTGTTTAGCCAGTTACTCGTTGTTATCAGTGATGCTCATGTGAAACTGTGGAGTGAATCTAGGCTCTTGTTTCGTAACGAGATCAGCACGGTGATTTTGAAGAGAACGACTGCGATGACACGTGCAATGAAGCTTTTCAATCAAGGCAGGAGTGATCGAAAGTAAGGAGAAATTGGCAAGCCGCGTTTTATTTCACAAGAAGGAAAATCCATTCATTTCTTATTTGCCGTTTCTTCTAGACTCGAAATTTCTTGCACTCCATCAAATAAACGAATGCGTAATACACAAGTAATAAGTTAGTTGAAAAACGCATAAACAAGGCTATAGATGTCAAAGGCTCAGATTGACAAATATAATGATTTCAATGTGAGTGAGCACATGCATGTCTCCAGTTTCTCATTCTAATCTAGACTACGAAGAGAGAAAAAGAAAGGAAAACGGTATGCAAAAACAAAATTGATATTTGAGATGAGGAGAGACGAGAGCAGAGAAACAGGCAACTGAGTTAGACAGGAGCGATGTGCCACTGCCAGAGCATATCCTGAGGCTGGCAAAATATCTCTCTCGTAAAAAAAGTATAAAAGTGTGCTCAAAAAATCGAGGACGACTGACGACTCAATTCTCAGTTGTCGTTTCTTTTTGTTCCTCTCTGTTTACATTGGAGTCCACACAACTTAATTTCTGATATCATCATCGCATCATATCTTGTCATATCACACAGTTCGCATCGTCAACATTATCGCGATCACGATTATAATGACGACATTTCATACCACACTTTTGTTTTGTTATCGGCTGCGTCGCTGCTTCTGTCCCTGGCAGTACCATTTTGTCAGCTCAGCAAAATAAACGACTAAAATAAAAAAATGGAATTCCACCAGTCCGATTCAGCAATCTAGAATAAGCAGATTTTTTATCCAGCTTTAATTGCCTTTCTGCTGAGCTCAGCCAAACTCCGGTAATATTTTGCTGCAAAATTTTTGCAAACAAAGAGTAAAGTCTGCCAGTCTGCATGGCTCCGGCCAAGGTGCAATGCAGCTTTTAACTCCTTTTATAAGTAAGAGGAGGGAATGCGAGTCGCTCCCAGTTTGAAAGCGGGGTGATTTATCGCGGTAGAAAAACAAGACTACCTACATAATTCAATTAAAAATGTGAAAACCTGTGGAAATCTTTCTCGTCGCTTTTTCTTCTAGCCACGGATGAGACTCAAAGACTAGAGCTGAGTACCCGAAGGAGGGACGACAATTCTTGTCTTCTGCGACCGTGGGCAGATAAAATAAATTAAGCTCAGGTAGAAGAGTGAATGAATGCAGATGAAGACCAGCTGAAGCAGAAGAGATGATCACGAACAAAGATTCTTATACCTGTTCTATTAACTGCTCTACATTTTTTAAAAATCGATTCAAGGGGTGTTCACTTCAATTCAGTTCACCTGACTTCAAACATTCTTTTGTCTTCCTCCGTTCAGTTCAGTTCACTCGTCGATGAGGATCTTACCTCCTGATAAAGAAGATCACTGACTGAATAATGATTACTATTGCGACACACACATTTATTTTTTAAAGCTGCAAACCCAAATCAAGAGCGATCAAGATTAAAACCGTTCATCGAACAGTGATGAAGATCTGACAGTGGAATGACTCAGAAGACAGCAAATACGGAGAAAAGAATACAGATAAATACTGAGATGTGCCGCTGCCGGTACATTATCAAACTTATCTGTTTGTATTTATGCGAAAAGATTTATTTATCAAATCGAATTCCATCCAGTTAAGTTTACATGCTTATTAAATAGTTTGTGGTGCGCCTTTTATCCATCGTAGACAAAAGCGAGAGAGAAAAAGAGGCAACGGGGTTGTTGTTGATGATGATAAATAACGTCGATGATGCTTGTGATGTGGTGGCAAAAATGGCGATGCTTCCCAAACGATGCAAACATTATCTTCAGTCGAACCAATATGACCCCGTACCATTAACAAAGCAATCTAAACAAAATGCTTTGTATCATCCTCATCATTCATTATTAGTTTAGCATAATAGTCGCTCTATTCCTTCGTCAATATTTAAGATCTGCTCCGTTCGTTCACTTTAGTTGATTTAGAGGATTGGATCGCACCGACACCACTGCATCAATGCTATTATTATTGCCACATTTTCCATTTTATCTTTATTCTTCTCGCCATAATTTTCATCACTTTATAGGATGCTCATCGCAGCACATCATTCTCTATCGTGCTTAATCTGCATTGAAAGAGCGGCTAAAAATATGAGTTGATTAGTGAGGAGATATTGAGTATTGCCTGAAATAGGTACACTATAAATATAAAATTGGATTTTCCGAACCGCTTTGCGCACCATCAGAAGAATAAAAACGCTGTTGCTCTTTTCTCACATATTCAATGTTCTGTTTGCTTTGTGTGCTCACTCGGTCCATTCGTGAGAGAGTGAATGAAAGACGACGTTTTGCAAACAGGTGCACATCACATGACGTGGGCGGTTTGTATATTATTGCACTCTTGGCCAAACCTATTATCATTAGTATTATTATTATTATTTAGTCTTGTCAGTTATTTATATGCAGCTGAACGAGCCAGCTTTTCTCTTCGATCCACTCAATGGACGCTATTATATCTGCTCATACTGTACACAAACTGAGTAATTGAAGCAAAGGCATGACACCAAAATGAATATTTGAATAATATAAGAATCTGTCACTGCTCTCGCTCATGTAAACCCAGCAAGTCTTTACCTGCTTCCTCCACGTTTTTCTGCTTTGAACATGAAAAGTAAAAAATGATAGGCTCACACAGCAGCAATTGCACAGGTTGTGCATGATGTACAATTGTCCAAAAGAAAATCGGACACACGGAATCATTGTCACATCTGACAGAGGAGAGTGGCGATCACATTGTACGGAATCAATGTTTTGCTGATTGTTGTGACATTTGAGGATCGAACATCAAAGGAGCAGCGATCCATTCGCCAATATCATCTTTGTTATCTTTATCACTGCATGAAATGAAATCCTCTCTAAAATTCGACAGTCGAGTCTATATTTGACCGTGTGGCCATTATTTCATTTTCCATTCGTTTATGCTCTTTTCTTTCATCCTGTTGTTCATCAAGCTGTACTAAGTGATCATTGTGTTCATCCGTCCCGGCGTTTTATTTACGACGTCATAAAATTTTTAATATCCACATTTCCATACACATTTCTGTAAACCGTAAACCGTTTTAATGACCACCTTCGTTGAATGTCTGTATCCGTTGTGAACACAGTGCAGTACGTTTGTCCACACACTCACACACATTTACAGACTTTTCGTATCAATGATATGATCAGGAGTCATTCCAAAACTGATAACCTCTAATAATAAAACTTGGTACGCATTATCCACCCAGCACTGTATCACTTTTTATCATTCTTTCTGCTTCTCTTTCTCTCCTCGCTGAACTTTCAACATCTGAGATTAGAAATTTGATAGAAATAAATATGAGCCTGCCCAGCTCCGTTTCACTCTCATATCAGGCATTATGCGATGATGATGATGTTGTTAATGACGCCATATGAATATGAACAAGTTGTTTTTCCACACGAATCAAACTTGAACCTTTGGTTCAGTTATGCTGAGTAAATTTACAGCATTCTTTAAATTTTGAGCGAGATGTTCAATTTGCTTAAATTCAAATGAAATTAATTGAATGGTCTCTATTTAAAAAATTCAGTAAGTGGTCCGGCTTCCTACTCAATATTTTTTTCTCGTCTGTCCTGCCCCTACCTGCCTGTCACAAAATGTCGAGTTACAAAATGTTATCAGAAGAGGCACGACCAGTCTTGTCGTGAATCAAAATATTTAATATGACTAATCGAGCGGTGGGAGATCATCGCAACTGAACTTCCATCGCCAATCAAAAATGTTTCAACCAAAATTAAACTTTCTTATCATTTTTACATTCTCAGTGTTACACTTTGCTTCAAACTTATTCTTGTGGTTTTCATTGTTTTCTCAACATACCTAGTTATTTATTATTGCGATTACGATTATGTTCAAGATCATTATTCAACAATAAATAATTTTCCCCTGTCGAAATATATTTTTATTTATCGTCGCTCACTCACGCTGAGCTACCACATCACGTAGGAGAGACCAATGAAGTCGAAGTCGAGTCAAGAAGGAGGAGGAGGTGAAGCACCTTGAATTATCCTAGCAAAAAAAGAACTCCAAAATCCCAAACACGATTCGCAGATTACATGAATGTGTAAGAGTGGGCATTTAATGTTAACTTTCACACGAAGTCATGTTTCATTTCAATGGGAATGTCTGGCAATAACGATGAAATGGAAGATTCTACAAGGTATTGTATTACGTATGGAAAATGAGACGTGCTCAACCAAACGAGACAGACGAAGAAAAACAAAGATTGAAACTTTCTGTGGAGCCTTCACAATGTCAATTTAAATCACTCAGTCCGTAGAAACTCGGACCTCCGTCGCGGTTTCCTTACTTCGTGTTTCTCCTTCCTCCATTCCAGTTCAGCTCTTTTTTCGTAGGTACACACTCAACTAAATGCATACTTCTGAGTTTCTGTGGAGTAAGCCAGACCTTCGTGGTTTCAAAAATAGTTTGTCAAACTTAAAGAATCCAAAAAAATCACATATGTCCTCAACTGAATATAAGATCAAATTTATTGAACCAAGTTTTCTTTTGAGCAAGGTGAAAGCATTTTGAAGTACACGTACTGAGAAACTACTTTCAGTACAAAATGGAACGAGATGAATTAGATTCTTCCGCAATCTATTTTTTATTCATTTCAATCAAAAACGAGTTCTAAAGTATTCAAAATACTGGGAAAACGTGCAAAAAATTACCTGTGCAAAAACGAATATCGAACTTTAAACGGAATAAATTTTCTTTTCTTTTTTCCTGAATGCACATTTTAGAGGATCTTGTCCTTCTTATAGAAGTGAGCAGATCGACCTTTATTATTGTAAAGAATGGCATAGTTTAAAAGTTAACCTTTAAGTAATGTGAAATTCTTGGATATGTACAATAGAGCAAAAAAAAGTGTTCCAAAATTCTCAAATAATAAAAAGAGAAAAGTAGAGTGATAGGTGAAGTGTAAAAAGTTCGTGTTTCGACAAATACCTCTTCTTTGTATCTCTTACTTTCACCTTGCTACCCTATCCGTCAATATAATACATATTTTTTGTCAGGAGATTGCACAAAATAAATACCAGCGAAGTGTACCGAACCCAGACACACAAGGGGGAAAAGTTAGAATAACTTTCTTTCTCTTCTCTTGCTCTACAGACTACACATTTTTACATTCTTTATTTTGCTTCGCTCGAGTTTCCACTTTTTTAAACAGGCGCAAGCAAGCGATGAAGAGAGGAGAAACTGAGAAAGAAAAGGTGGTGCGATCTGAACATGGTGATGATGACGATGATCGGAAATAGAACGGAAGAAAGGAAAATCAATCCTAAAAATAGTCATCTTCGAGAAGAGCTGAGGAATGAAAGTAGCACTATCATTACACTGTTCATTCCAACAACCTTTGCTTCTCCCCCTTATCGAAAAAAAAACATCTTTTTTGAGATTGGCAGCACGTAGAGGTTCTTTGTAAAGAAGATTGTCCCATTTTGTTCTTTTTCTGGTCCGTGTCATTTTCCTTTTTGTGTGCAAAATCTAGGTAGGTTAGCTAAGCAAGCAGTGACTTTATGATCGTCGTATCGTCAAGCACGACATAATTTTGGCCGTGCAGCTATTTTCTTCTTTTTAAAGCATTTGCATTTCACTGCCATTGCCACCGCTCTGCTACTGGAATAATGATACACGACGACACGATTATCATAATGTTCGACCGTGATGTGATATTCTTTGGCAAAATGGAATCCATTATATTTTCTGGATATTTTTATTACATTACATTATGCCTATTTTACAAGAGCAACTTTTCAAGTTGAAAGGATATGACGACGACCTTCCTTAGTTTACTTTCCACAACTACTTTAACTACGGGAAAGAAAAGGGCATTGAAAATTCTCTTTGCTATTCAAAATAGTTGTTCATGTATGGAAATTCGTAAGCTGGAAAAATATGACGATGACGAGTATTTATTATAATAGCATGTATTTATAAAGTTGAAATGATCACTAAGACTTTCTCTTTTATAGAACTTTATTTTCTTTTAGAGTCAGTCAAGTCGATGATGCGTGTGTGTACTAGAGCAGATAGAGTTCTATGAACGAGTGGCTTTTTACAATATTAATGATCTAGCTTCTCCGACTTGTCAGGTGACGCCTGTGAAAGAAAGATGAACGAAAAAGGAGAAACGAGGAAAAACGGCTCAACAGCCCGAGATCACTTACTTTAACTAACTTTACTCGTTTGATTCTTCACTTGATTCTCTCTTTGAGATGTGAAATGAAAGCAGAGAGGTGTAGCAGTGAAAGCATTTGATTTGATGGTTTAGGAAACAGCGTGGGTGAGGAGGTGAGTATTCACGGTCTTCGATGCTCCGCCTGATTTGGCCCCCTTAATCACGGTTTCTTTACAGACGCATTCAGTTGAAGCGTGAAAGTAATAGAAAATGGATGTCGAATTTATACTCAGGCAGGTTAATTGTACAGTTTGAAGCTCCACAACAAAAGACGACGCACCTTGCCTTATTGTTCGCGGAACACATTTGTTCAGATGGGAAGAGAAAGGGTTCCAAGAATAAGAAGCAATCTACTCTATAATTTCCTCTGACATTTCACTAGACTAGACGAACGAGACGGAGTTGAGATAAAAGTTGAGAGAAACTCTTTCACCTATTTTTACTGGCTACGTTGATCGAGGTGACGTTCGTCAATCTTTTATTGTCCTTATGATAAGAAAAATTGTAACGTAACAGCTGCTGCGTCATAAAGTCTTGACTGAGTGTTTAGACAGTCTTAAAACTATAATGGAGCAATAAGGAAAGGAATAACAAAGAGGAACATCTCGTTTGTTCGCTCAATGGCAATTTTAAATATTAATAAAAACGGTGACTATGAACGGATCAAAGAGAAATCCTTGGCTCTTCACACTTAATTCTCTTTTCGTAGATTTCAAGAAAGAGAAAGAAGGCAATTTCGCAATACCACCAACTTTTGCCCATTGTCTTCTCTTTAACTGTCGCAGAATCAGGTTTGGAAAATATGGTTTCTGAAGAAGCATCACAGAAAAGGTGGTAAAGATGTTTTTAAAAAACATGTCCGTCGCAAAGGAAAGCTTACATGTATGCAAATTGAGAGTGACTCGGAGTCACGAGTAATAACTCACAATAAAAAAGAGATAAACGGTTTTGTGGTTCCCTGGAGGCTTTTATTTTACTACTTGACAATGATTCCAGCAAAATGTTTTCAATTCAATGATCAACAATGTGCGACGAAGGAGAAAGAAGAAAATTCAGCCATTCAGAATGAATGAGCGGCACACATTAACAGTTCTCGCAAATAAAAACCAGTGAGCAGAGAAAAACTGTTTTTATGTGCGTGTTTTTTACATCCAAACACATTCGCATTACATGAGAATCTTTTTTACGATCGACACACGAGCGTTGTAGGTTATTACTCATCCACTTTATTTTGTTTTCCCTTTGTGCAGAACGTTATATAGAGTCAAAAAATGGAATGAACGGTAGAAAAGATTTGCGGAAAGAAATAGTTGCGAAAAGGGGGAAAGTGTAAATACAATATCAATAGATTGGATACGAGACATAGAGGGTACACACTATTATTATAATATTAATGGAAGAGTTTGAGTTTAGTTATAAACTCCGGATGAAAATGTCTCTTTTCTCTGAATTTTATGTCGAGTTGAGTGAGCAAGCCCACCAATTATAATTTTCCGGTCCATTGAAATCACTTAAACATTTCCCCTCCTTTCTCTGTTCCCTATTTTTCATACACTTTCTTTCCCCCAATTTTTTGCGCAGAACCAGCAGATGGATATTTTATTTGATACTTGTTAAGAAAAATGGATGAAGCTTTTTTCTTTATTTATTAATCATGTGGGCTACCTGAATATTAATATCATGTATGTATTGAACTTGTTTGTCATCTCATCTACTATCAAGTATCGCCAGAAGAGAACTCTTTCCTCTTAACTAAATTTATCTTTTATTTTATTTTTATTTTTTGCACTTCCAGGAATCATTAAATTTGTTTTTATAATCTTAACTCTATTTTTTAAATTTATTCACTTGATTGCATTTTTGGTTGTTGCACTCTGTAATTTGTATATTGATGAAAAGACAAAACAATGAGACAAAAATATGCGAGAGGTTGGAAAAAGAAAGCAAGGCATTACCATTTTCAGCTGGATCTCCTTTCTTGGTTGCAGCATTTCCCATATTTGAGTGTCGCCCAGCTCACTCCTGGGACGAACACAAATCCTCAAAACTAAGTAAGAGTAACCAATAATCACTTGCACTTCTTTTCTTTTTAATGAGAGCCCTTTTCCCGAAAAAGAAGAGAAAACTTTCACAAGAGTTCACTTTTTTCTTTCTTTGATCTCCGCAAATTGCTCACTCCTCTCTTGTCGTTTACTCGTACTATTTAACTGTATCAATTTCTGTTACAATTCCAGTTAAAAAATTTTCCAATAGGATGTTGTCTCGGAATGTGTGAGGTTGGAGGTGAAAGGTGAGTCGAGCGCGATTTTGGAGGAGTACGAACAGGAGAAAAGCAGAATTTCTCAGGCAGTTTGTAGCTGTAACCGCGAATCTAGGCCTGGCTATAATTTCTAATATTCGAATGGAGAAGTTGAAGTAAGCCGAGTGCTTGGTATTTCCCTTGAAATGCCGAAGAAAGATGAGCTCTAGCACAGGCACCAGCACCACCACACAAACAACAACACGAGCAGTATTCGACTCGAGAAATTCTGTCTAACCTCTACACTTTTCAGCAGGAGCGAGCGAGCAGCTTTCCGAACTAACGGCCACCAGCAGCAGACAACATGAAGCAACTGAGAGCGAAACTCTGTCCGTTCTAGCCAACTCTCCACGAACCTGCTCAAAGACCCATCTCCAATGTAATACCTACGCACTCGATTTTACATGAGACGAGTTAAGCAGTGCCTCTGCAGCAGTGCATTCAACATCAAATCTCATCTCATCCGCAGTGAACTCAAGTTTGGGGGCCCCCGTGCTTTTCCCATTCACCACCGAAAGAAACTGCGAATTCCGACTCACCTTGCCAACACATGGGCGGTATCCACACAGCCGCAGCGTTCTCATGCGAACATCGATAACTTCTATCTTACAACGCTTTTCTCAACCATTTCTAACCCTTCCTCGGCTTCAGCTAACCTAGCCACATGTAAAAAGGTAAACATGGAAAACTGCCTTTGCTTTTGCCTCATTCTCGTGCCAATCTTGAGCGAAGAGCTAAGCGAAGCGCATTCATTCATATGCCTAATTCCTTCAAAACCAACATTTCTCCCAAAATAAGAGAACGTGCCTATCCTCCCCATGTATTTTTGGGGGAAAACGGCAATAATGACTGACTTTATTATAGATTTCGAGTTTTTTCTTCATGGAGGAAGCTTTTTGAAATGTGAAATCCTCCTGGTTCAGGCATTTCAAGTGGCGAATGGAAAAAAAGAATGGAATTAATGAAATCGAATAGATTTGATAGAAAAACCGGATTTCATGTCATTATGCTCCGTCGTGGAATGAAAATGAAGAGAGGAGTAAATAACACATCCACATCACATTGCTCTTGCTCTGGCTCATGGCCATGGGCCATGGCAGCGAGTTGCGAGTGGACTCATGTTTTTTTGCAAGTCGGAGTTTTGTGCAAAGGAGCTTAAACTCCTCCAAAAAGACTGAACGAAACAATGCATTCATTCGATAAAATCATGATTCCATTGCCATTGCCATAGTTCTCGCGACTAATATCAGCCAGCATCATCGTGGACTTTGTTGTCGCCACGGCCACACCAGCCCGAAAGCTCAGGCTCTAAAACACATTTTTATAACGCAACAAAACCCAAAAAGCTTTCGTCCAACTTACTCGACTCGGAGGGCACTACAATAAAGCAAGGAAAATCCAAGTTTTCGTTCTTGCCGTTGTTGTCGATTTGTGAAGTTTTTGCAATAATAGGAGCCACAAGAAACGGGGAACGCACACAATCTGAGCCTACCATCTCTTGTGTGTAGCGCAGTTCAGTTTTTGTTTTGTCAGCCTGGCCATTTGATTACTTCACTTCTTGGCGATTCACGATAATGGTCATAATTAATTTTTAAAGGATGTTGTGGACACTTTACTTAGCTGTTGTGGCTTGCGCTTGTTTTTCGGTTTTCATTCACTTCCCACAAACAACAAAGACTGAATAAAGAGCTGGGAACGCTACGCAACTAAATTAACTTTTATTTGCAAGCTTTAGCACAACATAACAGAAAACAAGGAACATTGCACCTCGAGCTGTTTGCTTTTTAGTCTTTATTAAGTTTGTTTGTCGAAATGAAAGATTTCATCCAATAATTATTTATTACATTTATTTATTACGGCAGAGAGTCATCTTAACAAGTTCTTCGACAGAGGCGTTATGTTTTGGCTTGCTCTCTCTATCATAAACTATCAACTTTTTATGAAGATAAGCCGCAAATGCAAAGCGGTCACGTATCAAAATGAAAAAAGGTCAAGAGAAGCATTGTCAGAGCCTGCAGCATTAAATACTGGCAGCGCCGGCTAGTAAAAATGGTAGAGTCGCTTAGATGCTTAATATTGCTTACTTTTATTACACAAAATAATGATGTGAACTTTTGCGTTTAAAACAATGAGAAGAAGAGGTCGATTCGAGAAGATGGATGCATCGTCATCATCAAATCATAATCATCATCATAATATTATATTATTCCTGTATTTAGTTTGAAGTAGTTGCACCGTACTGCTTTTTTAAGATGTAATTACAATATCACACACATACATATTCGCAATTGCAAATAGCCGGTGGTTTCGGTAACGCTATAACCAAATCATGTCATGCAACTTCGTGTAGTAGAGACCAGTTCATCATCATCGAAAAAAGCGAATAGTTTAGTTACACTGAGCAAACCTGACTGACATTATTTTTCCTTTCTGTCCATTTCGCGAGATTTCATATTCATATTACTTAAATATGCATGCACACACTCAGCTTATTTTTGCAAGTTGTCTGCGTTTCGACTTTGCTCCGGCTTTTCGCAGTATGTAGTAGTGGTGGTACAGTTGTTTGTTTGTCTGCCGTATTGCGTATTGCGTTCCATCCAACTTTGGCATCGTGGTTTTTCTGTCTAAACCTGCTCATCTTCATTACATCATATTACGGAGCATAGAATAACAACATAACGCGCAGATGTGACGATTGATTGGGTAACTTTATTTATTTTGAGGATGGACGACTTTAAAAAATCATTTACACTGACATTATTACAGTTGAAGTTTAGAGAAAAAGCAAATTATCTCTTGAATGAGTAGCAGTAACAAGAAGCAATAAGCAAAACGGATGAGGATGAGATGAGAGAGGAGCAAATAAAAAAATCATAATATCATCAACTGAAATGAAAGCCGTGCCGACCGACACAACACGCCAATTTTATCTCCAGAGATGTTTCTTCTTCTTCATCTGCAACTTAGTTTCTATTTAAAGATCTGCTTTTAATGCTCCATCATCCATAGAAGGAGTAAAGAGCTCTCTCATAAAAAATCAATAATAAATAATCATATTAAATAAAACGAGAAGACGTTTCTCTTGCTGTTCATTTCTGAGCCTCTCTCTCTCCTCATAACAAAACAATATTTTTATCCTTTTTTATTCAGGAGCAGCAGAGAAAAAAGAAAGAGAGAAGAAAGAAGCTTCATTTCATTTCAGACGAATGGAATGACGTTCGTGATTGTGATGTATGGAAACGTCCAGAGAGCGACAGGCTCAAGGAAAAATAGATATATTTAAGAAGCTTGTGGATTCGAATTGAGAAGGAGAATTAAAGTATTTTTTATTCCTTTTTTTGCTTTTCTTCTCTTCTTTGAATAATAATAGGTAAAGCCGACGTGTCTTGTGATTCCCTGGACTTTGTGCTGGTTCGTTGGTTGATTGGTGGACGGAATAAAAGTTGTAGTAAAATGTGTGTGTCTGTGTGTGCTGTATGTATCTACTATTCCTATGTAATGTCTGCCGATGTCGATATGATGCGCTAAACATTTTTTTTCTATTCTTTTTGCGAAAGAAGAATAAAAAGGAATCTTTCAATTTCCATTGCCATCATCGTGATTGTAGATGTTTGTTTCGTGGCCGTGCCGCCGCATCACATCATCGTCTTCTTGGCTTACTTTACTAGAAGAAAAGCAGAGGTTCATGGTTTTGTCGTCTTTTTCTGCAATGCATGTTTCGAGTTGGTTGGAGCTGGCTAAACTAAGTATGTAAGTAAGCATCGTCGGCGTCGTAATCGTAATATGCGAACTGAGTTGCTGGTTTGCTGCTGAACCCACACAGAGATGGTCGGTGGAACGGTGATGTGCGAGAAAATTTACAAAGTGGATGAATTGGAAGAGCAGTTCCTTTTAGTGTTGCACATTGTCGTCACATTAAGGACGTGTTGTGCGTATCAAAATGGGAAAATAGGAGAAAAACTGTCTCTCTTTATTGCAATGATATTTTGCACTGGTATGGTGCAATGCAATACCATATATTTTCGCCTTCTTGTAGACTTGAGTTAAAGGAGTGACTGATCGTGACTGGCGACTCTGCTACCAGAACTGGCAGAAGCAAGCTCCATAATAATAAATATCTTTCGTCTCTCTCGCCTCTTCAGCCTTCGCAGCAGACGTACATGGTACTTATAAAGTTTTTTGTCCAGAGAGATGAAAAAAACTTCAAAAAAAAGAAAAAAAGAAAAGCACTGGGCAATTTTATTACCTTGCACTTGCTTAACCTGGAGCAACATTTTACGTTTTTGTATAAAAAATATATCTTTACATTGCCTTACTTCACTCAGTCAATTTCATAAGTCTTTTTGACAGCAAACGTTTAAACATTTAATTTTTCATTCATTCAATAAACATTTCTGTCAAGAAATTCGTCTAAACAGTTCATCTTCGCCGTCTCGTTCCACTTTTTGAACGTGTGCAATTTTTTTCTTATTATAGTAAACCTTTTTACATTAACATTTTTTCAGCTGGTTTGTTCCAAAAGAACTAAATAGTTCTGCGTAATTCAACATGATGATAGTGATGTAGTCTCCAAAAATGTCGTAATATCATTGTTATGATTATGAGTTTCTTTAGAAGTCACACATTTTCTTTTACTAAGACACGCTCACTCATTCCACTTGAATACAAGTTTTGTATTTAAGTGAAGCCTTAGATCTCCGGTCCAGTCGCACATTCTGCGAAATGAGTCAATTTTGACCATTTTAAGTTTCGCATAAATTAAATAATTTCCTCCTTCTCTTTTCAACTCGTTGCTAGCTCGTTCCAAGTTGTTTGTTCTGCTCAGACCAAAAGTGCAAGCCGCAGAAATTGTTACAACAAAAGTACTCCACTAAATTCTCCAAGTGTGTGCGAGCTTGTCACTATTTAAGCACGTGTACGTATTTAGCTACATACAAAGAGAAGACGGTCAACAAAATGCCATGAACTCCTAATAAATACTTTCTTCCAGAAAAGGAAGACGAAATATTCTACACATATCATCAGAAGAATCATTCACGAAGCGAAAACACGCACAACAGCAACACTCGTCCCAAGCCATTCAAAACACACACTTGCTCGTCTTTTCTCTCCCTTTTGTCATTTTAGTTTAATGGGAAAAGAAGAGTTTTTTTTGGTGATAAAATGACAGCCTGACTTTTCTATGTCCAATGCTGTTGTGTGCGGGTGACGGAGGAGGACGATATATTTATTTGACGGGGACGATCATAATGATTTCATGCCAATTAAGTTATGTACGCAAGTACAAATGTGGGGAAGGAGCGAGCGATGAAATGGAATAAAATGAATGTTGTTGTTGACTGTTGACGATCATGTCTCTTCTCCACGGCTGACTATCATAACGAATGTGTGTTTGTGTCACAAGATAAGAGTTTTAGTGGAGTGGGCCTAAATAATCATCAACTCTGTTAAAGGCTGTTGGTTTCCGTCGTCGTAATAAAGAATGTGTTTGAAGTTGGTTTGAGAGGAGCAAAGTCGTCTCAGTATGAGTAGTTTTTTTTCTTTGCGAATAAGAGAGCACGATCTGACCTACCACCACGAGGAAAATGAGCAGAAACTTACATTCAAAGAATTGCTTTGCTTTGCGATTGAGGAGAGTCGGACGTTAGCTGCTCACTTGAGGTATGCTTTTTCGCTACGCTACGACGAAAAACCCATACAGAGCGGAGTAATATAAAACTACACAATATCTATTTAAGACTCCACAGAAGCCGGACCACATGCCATGCATTATTATTTTCCTATTTTGCCCTAACATGGCTTTAACGAAGGCATCAAGTATTATTTAAGTATTATGGAGTCCAGCAGCGCAGTTTTGTAGCAGGGTCCCGAACACTGCATTTCCCTTTAAATTCTTTTATACGATCCTCTCCTTTTTTCCATTTTCTCCAAAATAAGATTTTCCTCGTTTTCCTCACTTTTCCTCACTGCAGTAAAAAAGAAAGCGAGAAGGAAAAAGAAAGGCATTGAAGTCAAAAGCAGGCGTACAGTGGCAGTGGCACATTCTCTCAATGAATATCATCTTTGCCGAGATAATGTATGTGGTGTTCACGCATTGTATGCAAAACGAAATGTGTAAAGTCAAGGCAGAGTAGAGAGCAGCCGGCTCTCTTCCAAGAGATTGCTGCCAGTGCTGCTACAACTATGTCTGAGTTTAACTGGACAGAATTAGTACACGAGTATAATAACAATAATAATAACCTAATGATATAATATACATTGTAATGTGATATTAATATAAAAAATAATATTGGAGTGTTGCGGAAACATTCCATTCCATGTAGTAGAAATGCTCCGAGGAATGTTGCCTTTTGTGCCATTCACAAAGCTGGTACATACAAAATGGAATTTTTGTTTCTTTCGTGAAAGTCAGAGGAATAAATATGTACCTACACACAATGCATGCACATGTAGCTGCGTACCATTTCTAACGAGCACTGCCTACTAAACGTCCACAGGCGAGACAAAGGCAGAGCAGGGAAAGTTTAGTTGAGCTTCCTGTACGCAAAATGGCACTACCTCTTTCAAAATGCATGTGTGATGCGAGGGGCATCAAGAGAAGGTAATATTGGCAGAGGGTTGTGAGATGATTGTAATAGAAAAGAATGGAGTGAAATACACTGGAGAGAGGTTATTGTAATGTACAACAACAATCGTCTCGCATTCTCGTATTCGCCGTCGTCCTCCTCCACGTCAATGGAACAAATGGGATAAAGTGGAGAAAAAAATAATATACAAAATATGTACATGGCACGTATGTACACAATGTATGTGTGCATTTTAGTGGTGCTTAGGTAGAAAGTAACGTAAAGGTAGATGAAATAAAAGAGTTAAAAGACAAAGGCAAAAAAATACTACTCAAAGTGTAGCTTTCTTTTCGCTCGCTAGTACATTTAGCATTGACTGTGAGTAGTATAATCGCCATTGTACTTACACCACTGGAAAAAGTATGCCCTTTACAAAGTAGAGAGGAGAAAAAAATTGGGGAAAAGTAGAAAAAAGTTGTGCCTAGGCAAGGCAAGGTGAAAGGGAGAGAAAAGTAAAAATAGTGAAGAAAATAGAAAGGAGAAAGAAACGAGCATATCACCGGCTCGATGGACGGTTGCTTCTTTCCATCTAAACTTTACTCGCTCACTCTCTACAGCTGCTGTTGCTTTCTCTTTCCTGCTCCATGCACGTGTGTGTGTATGCTTCGTGGAGATAATGCCTTGAGAAGGAGCCAGAGACATCACATTTCCCTTTCTCTCGTTTTTTTCTCTCCCAGTCCGTATGCGAGATGATACTTGGGAAAAGAAATAAATGTGAATAGATTTTTCCCTTTTTTCACTTGTTCATAACACAACATTACCACTCGGCGACTTATACAATGTATTATAACATCTTTACTGATATTTCTGCCTTTCATTTCTTGAGGAGAAAATAAGCCCTCTCGTCCTTTCTATAATTTGAATACGTGTGTAGTTTTACATAATATTTTATTATACAACGTGGAAGGGAGAAAAATTGGTTGTAAGTAAATAAGCACTATTATCCCGTGATGATATGGTGTAGCTTGGATAATACTTCTAAAATAAGAATGCAGAGTTTGAAGGGAGTTGAGACGAGTTGAGTTGAGTTAAGTGTGATTCTGTGTTGAGGCAGCTAAAGAATGAAATCAGACTTTCATTTTTTCTCTTTCGAGAGAAGTAAAATAGAGAAAGTTTTCTCTTCTTTCTTTCTCCCTCCTTCTTTTTCAACTTAAGTTTCGAGTGGAATGGAAAAGATAGATGAAAAAGCGAAATGTGAGGCAGAGGCAGCAGAGCCATTATTACATCGCATCGCCTTCTTTTCTATCGCTCCGCTCTAAGAAGGAGAAAGAAAGAGGCAAGACAAGATGAGGTCTATCTTTGTGTACTTTGTGTACATACAAATTATGTAGGCACGACGAGCAACATACAGGCACAGACTTACTTATTCAACTACTACTACAAACATTTTGTATTTACTACGCCTATCAAGACCAGGAAAGAGGCGAAGTCAATACGATAGTAAAAATGTTACAGCCTATATAAAACTGTGTCTGTGTCTTTCTCACGCATACAAAGTATAAAGTGATATTGTATGAGTCTAAGAGGAGGAGAGCGGAGAATTTTCATATTGCGAGCAGTTCAGTGAGAACACATTTGGCCGGAGCTGGAAAGCAGGGAGAGAGGAAGAGGAGATGTCTTGGACGATCCACAAAATCGATCAAAATGGAAGAGAATCGGCTAATATGTATGTATGTATTGAGAAAGACGTACGGTGGGAGCTTTTTGTACCGGTTTGCTTGCTTACTTCAGTTGGCTGGTTGGAACTCTGCCGCTTTTTTGTACACCACCATCACCGCCACCCCACCACCATTTCACTATCACCATCATCGTCATCATCGTCATCGTTTCACTATTTGGGAAACAGCAGGAGGATAGACTAACACACGGAAGAAGTGAGCTCGAGCTAAGTTGAGTCAAATAAAAGCCACCTCCATCCAACTAAATCAGCTTTTCTCTATCTCCTCTCCTTGCTCTAACTCTGCTCTCTCCACTCACTCACTCACTCACTTGGCCACCACCACGAAATGGGAAATGGTACGTTCTCTCTCCTGTGTTGCTCTATAGCAGTAAAGAGTCGAGTCGCGTATTTAAAGTATAAAGTCAAGCCACCGCCAGCCAACAACATCCGCCACCGAGCGACTCAACTCAGCGAGCGCTCTGCTCCACCGTTACAATTTCATTTCATTCTACATAAGCATTACATTAAGCATTCTCCAGCTTTTACTTACATAGTGTTGTGGAAATAAGTAAACGACAGAAATATTTTCCCTGTCCGTTTTTATTCCATCTATTTATTTTACTACTTGATTTTTTTCTCTCTCCGTGCTGATCGTGAGCATAAAGGGAAAATGACGGCAATGCGAGCGAAGTGAATGGTCGACGAGCTGGAAGCATTATGCTTATTTCTTGTTTGTTCCACTATTTACCGCGATTATTATTTTTATTATTCACCGAGAAATACGTTAAGCTGGGAAGTAATATTTACTCTGTGGATGGCCACTGCAGAAATAAAAAAGGCCCCTGTCTAATTCTAATCAGAAAAAAAGGAAAAAAAGTAGGAGAAAAAAATATCGTACTTTCCCTCGTCTTATTTTGCCTTTTCTTTTCTCCCTTTCGTTCAAATTCTTTGATCATGATGATGGGATGACATTTCTTCGTACGACTTCACTCGTAATGAAATCGCTAATCCATAATACATACTCTCTCTTCCACTATACCGACGCGGCAAAATATTTCATTCATGCGGTACAACAATACTCGGCTCTCGGGAGTATTAGGGAAAATGTTTACAAAAACGTCTGTGACTAGGTAGCGTTTACCTTGAAAGCGATACACTGCCTCTTTTTCAATTATGCCATCCATTCACTCTCACAGCATTTTTTGGCAAATGTTTCTTCTTTCTCCGGGGTCACCCACCATACCTACCTAGTAAGTACATTCAAGTATCTACGTACAACGTATTTATTTAACAAAATGAACAAAGGCCAAAAAGAAAATAGAAAAAAGAGAAGACGAGAAAAAGAGCATTCTGAAGGTCAGCTCAATGACAAGAAAATAGATATTTGAGAAAGTAGAATGAAGGGAAGAAAGTGGAGAAAAGAGGAAAATGCTCGAGCGAGGGAGAATGTACAGAGTAAATACATACATTGAGTTGAGTGATTCTCCTCCTATTATTTGTGCAATTTCCTAGAATATTATTGCGGAGTCATCGTTTTAGCATCTTTCATCATCCTTCTGCGAGTTTGCCGACGTTTTAGCTTTTCTTTCTTTGAAGGAACAAGCACGATATGTCGCAAAAGCCAGTAATGATCATGGAAGAGAAAAGGAGAAAAAAGGAACAAAGGAAAATCAGAATAAAAACAGCTCATCAATCGACACAGGACTTTCTCACTGCTACTACAATAGCAATAATAATAAAAACAAGGATGATGTGACTTAGGATAAATGACAGAGTGGAGAGAAAGAAGAAAGTGAGGAGCTGACAGAGAAAAAACAAGAAAACAACCGTTTCCGTCTTTTTGAAGATGTGAGGATGATGAGGACAATTGAATTGAATGCTGAGTGAAACGGCAATCCTTGTAAAGACTCTGCGCTCTGATGTTGTCTGCTGATGTGAGTGAGCGAGTGGGTGCACAACAGCAGACAAGAGAAGAAATAAACGGATATTTACTAAAGACAGTTACTGGAGAAAGAAGAGAGTTCGAAAGAAAAGACATGGAGAAAGTTAGCTGTTGAGCGGAAGGAAGAAAGTAAGGCAATGAGCAATATACATGCATAACATGACCCGACTAAGATCATGATCATAATCATGAGCCGTCATGTTCTCAAAGAAGAAAGCCAAGCCCATGGAATGAAAGCAACAGCGGCTCCTTTTTTTCGCTCTTCACCATTCAACTCTAGTAGTATTCCATGCAAGACTTGCACTGCCACAAAAACTGCGTTTGCCTTTTTTTAACTTTTGCGGAGAAAAAAATGGACAAAAAGGCGACACAGCACAAGTTGACTTTGCAATGGATTTTCTTAACTGTTACCATTGCTGCTACTCCGTGCGACTTTGCGACTCTGACTGGAGTCGGGCAAAAGTAAAAAAAAGGAGAATTTCAAGGCTAAGAATGTTTGTCATGTCTTCCTCCTCCTCCTTCTTTTTCCTTCTTATCTTTTGCTTGCTCGCCTTTTCCTTCCCTTTTCTAAAAAAAGACGGAGGTCTCGCCGGAAAGAGAAGAAAGTTTTTACATGTGACTTTATTTTCAGTCTTCCTCTGCTTTTCTGGTCATTTCTATAGTGCACGTACTCCGTTTTGTCAGATTGTCGCAAGCAGGCAGTAAGCAGGGGGAAAGGAAGACAAAATAAGTAACAAACAAAACCGCATTCCTTTTATTATTTTCCTTCAAAATTTGAATCCATCTGAATATTTTTATTCATTAAAAGGGAATGCTTTTAAGTGCCCGTCGCACCCGAAGTCAACTTGACGTGCTGAAGCCATATATGACATGTCCTCCAAACGAAAAAACGCACATGCTTTATAATTGTCAATGACAACGAACTCTGGACACATTTGATTAGGTTTGGTAATGCTCCAAATTTTGTTTTGATAGGTTTGACTGGCATTAAAGAGTGTTCCCTTCTAGTCGTAAAATAGAAAAAGTTGACAAATTTCTCTGTTCTTTTGTTGCATTCTCAAGGTTCTTCTCTACAGTTTTCGGTACATTTTTTAGGAGTGGAATGAAAATCAGCCGAAGACAATAAACTAGGGGACAGAAAAAAGAAGAAAAAGAGATAGTGGAATCAGCAGCAACCCAATAAATCTCAAGGCAGAATATCGGTCGCCCCTTTAACTCTCTCCTTGCCTCTTAGATTCTCTAGGGTACAGATATAAACGGCGTACTGCGTCGTGTATGGTATTATATTACATTACGTACAGTTTCCCAAACTTTTTTCAACAATTTTTTTTTCTCGTCTAGTTAGTTACTTACAATGCACACAATGTCTCCCACACAATCCATTAGCGATATATTTTTTACTGGAGCATAATTAGATTACCTGGCTCCAAGAGCTGGATTTTCGTGACATAATATGACACATTACCTACTTGGAAAAGTCGCCTGTCCAACCACACAGTTTGATTTTTGTGAAATAATTGAAGATGAAAAATTTATGACAATCCCGTCGCAAGAGACTGAACACTCTGTTGAAGTAATCCGTCCACTCCTTGACAACAGACGAAGTCCAAAAAAAAGCTTCTCCTACTATTTAAAGAGACGCCTCTGGTTTGCAGATGGACTGAATGCCGTTACTAGGAAGAGGAGAAAGTTGAGTGTAATGAAAGGAGCGTGAAAGAATAAAAGTGAGAAAGGAGAAAAGGCTACTCTGCGAATTTGAGATGGAGATCACAAACACACACAATTCGTTAGTTAAGTGAGAGAAGAGATGGAAAAAAGAGTGAAAGGTATAAAAGTGAGCATAGTGAGAAGGACGAGATCGAATGATGACTACTGTAGCGGCGTGATGGCGACGAGTCTTTGTGGTTCTGGTTCTGTGGCTCAGATTCACAGGGCCAGGTGAACTAGACTATATAAAATTATCTTGACTAGTAACATAGGTTAAACTGACTTTTGTGTGTAGAGGAGGATTCTGTATCTATGGTTGTTCTGTTAATTATATCATAGAATCATACAAATTTTGAACGAATTATCACAAGGTTAGTAAGCGTGAAAAGGTAACTTTGGAGTGTATAGTAATTGTTGAAGAGCAAGTATAAAAAGAGAACTGAACCACAGCGGTTATCTGAAGACGAAGTCATTTGACATGAACTAAATAGGTTCACGGATTCAACACCGACCAAAATTGTACTACTCAGACGTGCCCGGTACAGCTATGATATCGTCATCATGGGTTCACGGATGGATGGACTAACGAACGAAGAAGCATCTCTTTCTCCTTTTTGTAAACACATTGATATGGATAGTAGCGATGTGATGGTAAAATACTAAAGTAGGCAACATTGTCGCTCCATATTTACTACACATTACACGTTTCCACTCGCCCGCACTGCATAGTGGAAGAAAAAACTGTGTGCCGGTTCTCGGAGATATTTTATTGTTATATGACACATGAGAATATTTACTGGGGTAGTAGTAAGGAGTAATCTTGTATAAATAAAAATTGGTTATTGCACATTTTTACTAGCATTTCCCCTCTATCTCTCTCCTCTCATGAAGTCAAAAGCAGTGGCTGTAAGTAGCCGTGGCCGCAGCACCAGCACCACATTGTCTGTCTGAGTGACTGGCTTTGGATCATGGATCTGGTAATGCGTCTACTTAAATCCTACATAAAAGAGAAAATTCCATATTGCTTCTTTTATAAAGTACCACGGCACGAATCTTGATGATACGATGCAAAAATCGTTTCTGTCACTCTCCGTCTCTCCTTCACCCGTGCTTTATCATTTTTTGCACAGATTGCAAGCACGATCGTGATGCAGTTGTTTTTGGGTGCATTATCATATCACATAAAAAACGCTTCACTGTTCGAGATGCGATAGGAGTGGAGTGAAAAGGCAGAACAAAAGTGGATTGTAGTTCGCGAATGCGATGTCACGCATTTTTTTATTTCTTTTCTTTTTCCTGTCTCTCATCTGCATTTCAAATAGTTTCACTCTTTTTTTAAGTATTAGTATTACATTTATTTGCCAAATCCAACATACACGGGATGAAGAAAGATGGAGTCTGAAAAGCGAAAAGGATTCAGAGTTTTTAGCAGCAGGCACACTCACAGTCAGAAAATGAAGGTCGTTTTCTTTGTGTGAAGGAGAAAAAATGAAAGCTGTTTGGAAACTTTTTATTTTTATTTTTCCTCTCTGCCTGCCTGCTCAACGCGAATACTGTGCTTTATTGGAACATTAGAGCTGAGTTTTTGAGGCAGATGAAACTGCTAATGGTGATGCTGATGAAGATGATGAGGACTGTGACAGAAAGGATGAGACGGGCATCAAGCCAAATGGTAAACAAGCATTTAGGGAGTGTTGTGTGCCGAGAAGCAGAGAGGCAAGGCAAAGAAAACCGTGGGCATGCAATTACTTTTGTTTTGAATTGTAAAAAAGGAAATAAAAAAACAAGCAAGAAATAAACGAGGATGAGGTGGACGTGGACTTGGTCTTGGTGCTCCGTTTGTTTGCTTTTTTTGGTGATTATAAAACCAAGCGGGGGAAGGAAGGAAAGTCTGACATTTTTGGGGGTTTAGTTTAGATTAGACTAAATATTACTTTGCACAAAAACTCGGAGGAGTAAAGTGGCGAATTCGCAACAGTCAGGGGAAAGCAGGCGAGTAGGCGGCGAAAGAATGAAATGAAATGAAAAAAGATTGTTTTTCTCCCCAAGATTTGTGATAGTTGAGGTACATTGTATGTAGTTATGGAGCATTAGCAATGATGTTGCCATGGCAATGTGGATTAGAGAATAAAAAGAAAGAGGGAAAAAAGGAAAATATGAACAGGTCAGGAGGACAGCCGCATAAAAAAAAATGTCTGTACCTACGAAATAAACACAGTTCATACACTGTGAATAAAGAGACACCCGTCCACTCCATACATTTTTTACATTCTATTTTTATTTGCTGAAACTATTTTATTTAGCACGTTCTCAACTTTCGTGTATTTTTGGACTCTCAAAATCGACTCGAAATGACAGGAAGACGGGAAAAGGAATATAATCACATTCATACATTTTCTTCTTCTTTCTCGTCTTCTTGTTGTTGTTATTGTAATTTTATCTGTTTTAAGTTGAAGCGTGAGCAAAATGAAATGCAATGAAGTAGCGGAAGGGTCAATTTACTTGGTCTGTGTTTACAACCTGTTTCGTTCGTTCGCAATCTATGATTACTACTGCTGCACTTGTCACTGCAGTGACACTATTATTACTGTATAAAAATGAGATACATGAAATATTACATTGTCACGATCATGCCTGATACCACCTCTCCGAATGAATAGGAGATAAGAAAACATTGCGACAAGAGAACTGTTTTTGGTTAAGGCTTGTTCCTTTTCTTTCGTTCCACTCAGGTATTTGCCACACACAAAACTCCCCTCAATAAATGAAGACTCAGGAGAGGATAGGAAGGCCAAGGCCTTCCTCGTTTGTGACAAATAACCAAATAGAAACTCGCTTTTATTTGATGCCTACAACTCACCGACACCGTGTGTGGTGTACAAATTACCCCGAAACACACAATGAATACAACCATCCCGTCATAATAACATAATTCAATATGCAAGCGAAAATATGGCAAATCAGCAGTGTCGAACAAAGCTTGCACGACACGAACCAAGCATTTTCGACTTAGGCACATAGCTCAGTCTCAATTCAAATAATTATTAATCAAAAATGCAAAATTTGACACAAACTGAATATCATCGTGTTATGTTTTCACAATGTGGGTAAATACTTCTAATTACATAACCTGAAGTACTACAGTTATAAAAAACAAACTCAGCTTTTCGGTGCAGCTGCGCTACGCTCGCTAAATAATTAGAATGAGATTAAGCATGCTAAAAAGCGTGTATAAAAATATGACAATAAAACGGAAAGAGAAATGAGTTATAAGTGCAACCTAGTTTAGTGTCTCGGCTGCTTTTTCGATCAGCGAAAATAAACATTGGAATGTAATTTTATTGTATAGAGAGAAAAATGAAACGAATTGGGTAGCCGGTTAGCTACTAGGCCTAGGCCACACGGAATAAAATAGAAAATTGCCATGAATGCTAGGGGAGATGATACATAATTTGCAGAAAAAATGCTACTGACTTCGTCTTTTGAAAATAATGCAAAAAACTTGTGTGTTCCTTTTCTGTAGTAGAATGATTTAGAATGCCTGAGTAAATGGAAAATTGCGCAAGGAAAAATAAGTGACGAGATGCGGGAATTCATAAGTCAAGTATTTTATTTCATTTCAGTCCCTACTCACAGACATAAAAGGAATAAATTATTTTAACAACTTTTTCCGAGAAATAATTCTTTTCCAATCTGCATTGTCTGCAGTCATGGAAGCGTGACATTGGAAAGTCATCGGTAATGATGTAATGTCATAGTCTGTTCGTAGTTCATAAAACTATTTTGTGCATAAAAAGGTTTTCCTCATTTCCTTTGAGCACTTGTTGTTGTCTGTGCAATTTGACTCGTCGAATGCAGTCATCGTAGTAATAATATCTCAGTTGATATCACTTTTTCTAACGACACAATATTATATTGTCCCGGATATCTGCCAGGTAAATTATTCAACGGTCGTGCGAACTATTTTCTTTCAACATTTTATATGAAATTAAAACCTGCCATTTGATTCTCATATCAATACGCATTCGTGCATTTACACCAATATCAAGTAAATCACCCACACGTTTTTCACGTTAAACACATTTTCCGTTTTCTCGACTTATTTTTTACTCATTATATTCTACCTGTGAAGGAAACTTTTGATCCGACAGCTTTTTTCCCCTAGGTGTGTCAATTTTCTTTTGAAAATGAAAAAAGGCCTTAGCCAACTACCGATGTTAATGTTAGATGCAGCTTCTTAAAAGTCGCCTATTATGGGGGAAATTGGTTAGCCAATAGGAGCAAAGCTTGCCATATATACAATGTTAAAGAGTTCCTATCCTTTCCATGTTAAACAGTAAGTATGCAGAAGATATGGCCGCAGTACTGGCATCATGGTAAGCATCTGCTCCTATTGGCTAGACGTATGCGCTAAACGTTAATTCATACACTTTTACCCCATAGGCCATAATACGAACCTTCAATAACAATTCCAGGCTTAACTTTTACATAAATTTACATGGAGGGACAGATCTTTGCATGCATGAAAATTGGTCGGTTTATATTTTTATTTCATTTTATTACATTTTCTTTCCTGTCCTATGAAACTGACATTTGCAGATTGTGTTTGACTCGAGATGAAACGAAACGAAATGAAATGAAACTCGAGTGGATGGGTGAAGAAAGGGGAAAATACACGCAAATTTGTAAGCGCCTGTGGTTTCAGAACAGAAGGAGGAAAACAAGAATGTTTTGCCTCTTCTACTGCCGTACTCTCAGAAAAAAAGTTGGGCCGGAGAGTAAAACGTAAAAAATCACTTGCTTTTGCTGCTTGTTCGGTTTCCTGCTTAACTGCAATGCTGCTGCTGCCTGCTACTTCACTTCGAGTAGGAAAGAAAACACTCCGAGTGAAGTCTGCAATCGACTACAATGTATGCATGTGTGTGCTCGAAAATAAGTTTCCATCAACCTTTTTAACTCGCTCAGATATGATTATGTGCGCTTCCTCTACCAAAACATGCAATACAATGTGTTCACTCTGTCTATGCGTTTGTGTCTAATTTAAAATTTTCAAGGAAAAAGTAAACAATCTTTTTTTTCTTTCTCGGTGTTTATCTTTTTCCTCCGGATGACGCTCATCTGATATGCTCATCTTATAGTATATTGCTTAAGTTTCTCTCCTACTCGACAATATTGTACGCTGTCTTCCTCCATTCCCTTCTCGTCCCATCTCACCTCTCTCGCCATTCTCTCTCCTTCGGTTCGTTGGTCTCTTTCCTTATGTACGAGCGTGGTTCGTGATCACATAAAACAACATGGTTTACCCATGCGGGCATCTTGAACTTTACTTTTTCTATTTTCTCTACTCCGATACACTCTAACAGTACAGCTCGACAATAATCTAACATCAGTGAATTCATTTCATTAAGAAAACAAAAAGGAACCTTTCTTTGACCTAATGTTCCTAGTGTAAAGAGTAAGCAACAGAAAACTTGTCTTCATTCATTTTCCTTGGTTTCATAACCTTTTTTACCTTTCATTTAACTGTTGCCCGGAGACTGAGAAGAATGTAGATAAGCATAAATAAAATTTCCCATTTTATTTTACATGCTGGTGTGGACACAAAAATCATTTCAAAATGCTACTGTCTTTTTGCCGGCAGCTATTACAAAAATTTGCATGTACTGTAAAACCTGATTGAACAATCTTGTCCAATTTAGACGGGCGAGTGAGTGAGTAAGCAAACATGATGCGAGATGCAGCTTTAGATTGTGAAGCAATAAAAATAAAGAGTAATTAGTAACAGCGTCATATATTTGATGCGACTAAATGTCCATCTCAATTCGTGAATCACTATCACATCACGAAACCAGATTACTCAAAACCTCCGTGTAAAAAATGACGACAACCTGAATCTCACTTGCTGCTTATTTCGTCAATTCTCTTTTTTCTCCTTTACTTCAGTAGCAGTGGCAGCAACCTGCTTCTTTTCATTCCATCTCACGCTTTTTCATGTGGTTGACTCTTGTTTGAAGATGAGTGGAGAAGGCGATGGTGGTGTGACGAGACGATGAGGTTCAGCTCAGCTCGCCAGTTTTGTCAAAAAATATTTAAATGTTTCCCTTGGGTTGTTACTTCTCTCACAACAGAAGTTAAACCAAACCCATTTTCAAAATACTGATAGAGATTATGATAATATGATAATACTCTGCAACAACGTGTCGGCATTTTTTTCTCCAGCTGCCTTTGAAGTGGTCACAATTTCCACTTGTGTCTCTTTACCATACTTCATTTCATCTCACGAAACAAACATTTTTACGTGGTGCAACTTTTTTTTGCTTTTCTCCTTTACTTCTATGAATGGGTTGGTAGTTGGCAGTGTTGTGCATAATGTGCATACAAATTCAAACAAGTAAAATGCTCTTAGCAAACAATGCTACCTTATGAAATATAATATGATATTTTTCTACCTTATGAAATAAACAATTTTCTAATTTTACTCTTTGAGTGGAAAAATTCCGTTCTTTTGCTTGCTCTGCCTTTTGATACTTTAATTTTGTTTTCAGGTGGTCCGTTCCACACGTAGGCTTCCTCTTTCATTTTAAATTATTCACTGAATTTCTCTCCAGAGTCGCAAGTACTTTTTGCTCCCACACACCTTTTTTGGAAAATACATCCACAGCTTTTGTTGTTTCTTCTGGCCTGTCCTTTCCACACGCAATGCAACTTCGGTGGTGGCAATCGTGGCGGTAATCTCAATCTGACACACAAAGAGTGAGCTGAAACCCGTGGGAATCCACAATTTATCCTGTTCGCATTTTTTATAAACATGGCAAAAATTGGTAAACGATTCTCTATGTTTCGTATAATTCTCAAGTTCGTGCATTTCGTCATTTCGTCATTTCATTCTATTTTATTTTGGTTGTGCTTCTGCTATTCTCAGATTTGCAGGAAATGAAAATAGAAAATGGAAGCTAAGCTCAGGTTACCGCGATGGGATCCAGATTTTTATTCTCCTCTTTTTTCTTTTTTCCACTTCCACCTATTTCCCAAAAAGTCTATTGTAAAATGATTTTTTTTATATTTTTACTTCTCCATTATTATTTCTGTTTGCACAAGTTTTATTCCTATTATATTGCTGTTGCGATGTGATGTGACGTAATGTGATGTGAGCTTGATGACGACTTTGAGCAGTGCAGAGAGCGAGAGCGAGCGAGCGAACCCAACGACTCAGTCCACAAGCAAATAAATTTTGACGACTATGAACGAGGAGAAATTAGAAACAGAAAAACTTAAGCGAGGAAATCGTTTCATAGTTTCATTTCGCTGACAATATAAAAAATACTCGTGGCTGAGTTAAGCTGAGTGCAAGTCTTTCATTCTGCAATAAAAACGCCGTTGTGCCGAATTGCTTCTGAACTCACTTTCCCAGAGAGAGTGAACGAAACGAAGCAGAGAATATAATAAAATCATAGTTTTTTTTTGCTTTTTGCCTTTGGATGAAAAAAGACTGGATGGGTCGGTGGAGCAGAACAACGTGCTTTCGTTTCGTTCAATGTCACACAAGCAATATAATAAAATTCATTTCATGATGATGTGAGTTGCTGTGACTGCCTATCTACCCGCCCGCCTGCTGTCCATGATCTAAATCTAGACTCAATTCCATCCAAAGGAAAGAAAGCACCAGAAGCCAAAAGCCGTGTCTCATCTTCCTGACTCTCACCGAACGCTCAGCCAGTGAGAAAAACTGCAAAGTGGACGAGGTAAGCTAAAGGAAGTGAATTTCACTGCTGCTGCAAAATATCAAGTAGGAAAAACGGATGTGATGCAGTGAGGTTTTGCTGAACCATTCAAATACGATTTCAGCTCAGCGACAACTGGTGCCACTCGTGAGATCTTTGCCGAACTATGATGATGAACCAGTGCAGTGAAGTAAATAAGTAAAAAGGATTTTGCTGACGGACACCAGAGTAGCGCTTCGTTTGTTACCTACTCCGGAGTAGAAGCTGCATAATATGATTTTTTTGCAAAGTGTGTTTTTCATGGGCAATAAAGTTTTTATGGTGAACATAATTCTCGCGAGTAGGAACTCAACAAGGAAGTAATTAGATGAAATGAAAACACATACGGAGACATTTATGTTTAAGAACAGGGAGATGTGAGAGAGAATGTTGGAAAAAATACTTACAATGATCGGGCGGCTTATGTTTGGCTAGCGGATTGGTCACCGAGAAGCCGCTGGAGCCAGAGCGATGGGAAATTATGTGATGGTGATGATGCTTCGAAGATGAGGAATCCTTTCCCAAAAAGCTACTACCGGAAGCAGTCTTAGAGTGGCGTATACTACCCGATGGCGAGATTGGCGTCGAGTCCCTGCTACCACCACCACCTCCGCCACCGGGAATATCAAGCTTGCCTACGCCTAAAATGGAAAAAGACAAGAAAAATGTCGCTATCCTCTGGTCGCTCTTCGTTTTCCCCGGGACGGTAACGACAAAGAAACATGGAACACTTGCTAAACACAGGCTCCCCAAACTGAACGTTGAGCCACAGGAAAAACACGACATGCAAGGCACAACATCACACCTTCCAAATGAAACAACCCATTTTTTCTGTTCAAGCGTGCAATTCGTGCAGCTTAACACAACGGAAGCGAGCCTTAGAATGGCTACTCTCAATTCTTCGTGCACAGAAAAGCAGTAACAAAATGTTCATTCGGAAGAGTAAACAAAAAGAAACTTGGAGGAAGAAGAACACAATTCGCATGAGATTCACAAATTTCCCAAAATGAAACAAAAACATTTGCACACAACGGCAAAACGAAGGATCTTTTCCAAATGTATTCGTCATGAATTGCCACAATTAGAATAAGAAAAATACCATCCAATGTCATGCAGGAATTAATAGGGGAAAGAACGTTTCTTATTTATGATTAAAAAATCTGTCCGTTTCATAATCTACAGGTGAAAGACACTCCGGTTAAATGTGAATAAAGGAACATGAGAAGCAATGAAAAGTTTAGCTAATAAAGAAATCCCGAATTTAGATTTAAAAAAGAAAGCAAATGAAAAATTCAACAATAGAGAAAGTTTAATCTTACTGGAGCCATGAGGTGGAAGGTTCGGGTCCGCAATTGAGTTTTCCATGACCGGTTCCAAGTGAGCGCCACCATCTTGTCCTTGACCTGCTCGGTTTGTAGAATTTGCATTACTGACATTGCTAAAAAAAACTATGATATTGTAAAGTAAGTTGCTGATCAGTACCTCCGACAATGGAACCATCTTGATGATGGTGACTCGCACTCCGAGTGCTTGCACTGGAGCTCCCCTCCGATCGCATAGAGTCTTTGTTCCGAGGTGGAGCCTGCGGTGCTCCATCCGGCGATGTAGAGAATTTCCCTCCATGTGTATCATCGATTTTTACGATGCTCACTGCCCGCACTTCGTTCTCTGCTGGATAAAAAAGAAAATGACAGGTATTTTACAGAGTCGGTGCATTTTTTTAAAGACAAGATACAAAAATGCTTTTTGGTGGAACTCACCTTGTTTCTTTTTACTACTCTTGTTCCTTTTAAAGAACGGCATTGTGCAAAAACAAAAACTCATCCCTTGGACAACAAAATCACAAAAAAAGGTTTATTTCCCTTTAGCAGAGAAATTGAAAAGTATGGCTAAAATAAGCAACTGAAAACACTGCACCACAAAAACTATTCACAAAACGCACTTTCCTTATTTTTAGCATGAAGGCAGGTACCCGGGTATTTTAGGAGAATGGTATGCTACAAGATACAAACACTTCCACTTGTTGAATGTTGTCTTTTCCTTACTCAAAATTTCATATTCCCGTATATTGTAGATATTTTGTGTCTCACTGTCACTTACTCATAATGTAAAATTGCATGCAAAAATGCAAAAACTAGCACCCTGTTTTTCAAAGTGTTAAACTTTTTTAAACAATTATTTTGTAAATGATCCACTTCGTAAAAGTCAAAACAGTTTCAGGTCTTTTATTAAACTATTTGCAATTTGCAGCCAGCCTTAAAGTTTATGTAAGGACGCAAAATATAATGTTTTTGATTTAGTATCAGATAAAATTTGCCCAGTTTCGGCAAGCAAGTTAATTAGAAAAATTTGCAAAAGTACAGATAGTTCCGGGACAGCTGGATGACTTTTTCTAACAAATGTGAAAAATGGAGTTTGCTGTGAGAATAGAATTAAAGTAAGATATTATATAAAATATTCTATAGAGCAATATAGTTTGTATGAGGTAGGAGGCTGGAAGATAATTATTGATAATTTGGTTTAGACATTACTATTACAGTGCTTGCGAGCTTTAGGAGGTGAACCACGAAAACCAAACATTAACACCAGTCACCCACCACTGCACAGAGATGTTTGTAGGTAATGTACTTTGCATTAGTAAACGGCCTTCATTATCATTTTCATGATAAATATCAGCAGCCGCAAAATCACGCAGACCTGGGAGTGTGTCCGTCCATTTTTGGTGTTATTTCGAGATTACGTTTCTCCCAATCACCATTATTTTCCATGTAATACCCAGTATTAATATTGCACAGTTTTCCTGGGAAAAGAAACGCTCCAATAAAACCAATATTTTGGAAAAAGTCTTGATAAATTATTTCATTCTCAACGTATTATCGCGTACTCTCGAGAGTATTGGCTCCCGCTGAGTCAACTCCCTCACAAATGTAGCAACACCGAAATGAGATTAAGTCGGTCGCTGATACTGACTGACTGACGACTGATGTAGATAACTGGGCGTTTGTGTGAATAACTATTAATAATAATGATAATTATAATAACTGTCGCGCTTCTCGACTTTTCCAACTGTTGCGGGATATTCAGCAGAAAATACGATCTAGCTATTTTATAGAAAGTGCAGAGCACAGGTGTTTATTTCACTGTTCAGAATGGCAGGGTTGTAACGTTGAAATCTGCGGACGCTTCGTCCTGAGATCTGCTCAGTTGCTGTTGGCTTGATTGATGACGCTCAGCACTGTTCACTCACTGTCACTCTTTATGTTATGTTATGGATGTGGCTGCACTCAATTCCTCGTCATGTCATTATTTTCCAGTGATAATCAATTCGGCGGACTTCGCACCTGCTAAAATATTCAAAAAGAACTTTTCAATACTTTTACATCGCTATGTTGTACATTATTGTTATTGTTACTGCACAATACCAGGTTATGGTATGATGTGAAACGTTAGACTGTAGCTTTTGTAAACTTGCATTTAAATAAAACGCTCTGTGTTATAACTATATTTTTATTATTTTTATTTTAGCACTATCATCATGATTGTAGTCGTGAACCAGGTATTTCATTATCGTCTGCATACTACTAACATAAATGAGTTTGAGTATTATGATTGGCTGACTTTTGCATGGAAAAATCTGCCTGATTCTGATTACCTATCTAGCCAGTTATAGTTGTCCCTGAAAATGTAAACTGATACGGTTTTCAACAGCTGAACACTTGGCTAACTCTGTCACCTTCTTGATAACCCATACCTGGAGCACAAATTACAAATTTACTACTGACCATGATTACTGACACAAACGCGATATTTCATGTGAACGTTGCATGAATTGAAACTTAACGAAAGGAGCCTGAACGACGATCTTATGATCACTCAACGATTGTTATATAATAAAACATGTTATAAAAGTGTACTAATTGTCCAGGCGGTGGGTAAATGAAAAGAATAGAAAAATTGAATGGCCTCAGCACATGAGGCACAGCAAAATTTAATGAATGGAAAATTGCCAAATTGCAATGAGTTGCCAATGACAATTGTAAAGTTTTTCTATGTCTATTTTCGTATGACAACAGGTGAGTCATTCCATTCCACCTGTGGCTGAAATAAAAGCTGGCATACGAGCTTTTAAATTTATATTTTTATGATTATTGATAGATTGGAATATTTTAACACTCAATGAGGCAGGATGATAAATTAAGTGAGTCCATACCAACATCACATTTCACATTTCCGTAATTTATGATTGGAGAGCTTTAGTCTGGTTACTATTTAATTTCATGGATTAAAATAAAAATTGGCACTGGTTTGTATAAACGGTGCTACATTTACGCTCTTCGGTGTAGATTTATATTTAGTTCCGAGACAATTACAAATGGACCTTGAATTCAGCGGGGGTTTAAAAATATATATTGTTTGGAAATCAGTTCCTTCTATTGGAATGGTCCATGTCTAGCAATTGGGCTACGGCATTGTGCTTGACACCATGTCGATTGTGTTCCACACAACTTTTTCCTTCAGTTGCTCATAAAAAGTTTATGGTTGAGCAATATAACTCAGGCGCTATAAAAATAAACGCGAAAACAGGAACCTGTGCAGTTTATTGTAGTCTATACCATTGTTACAGGTTTTATTTTCAATTGAGAAAGCAAAATGATTCATCAATGCATCCGCTTGAAATTAAAAGCAAAGATGAAAAATTCCATGATGGAATTGCTTCAGAATATCACATTCCTTTAACAAACTTCACTATGTACGTGATTCATCTGGCGATCTGACCTTGTTTCTTATTAATATTATTTTGCGACAACTCTAAATCACATTTTTATAGGTTTATTGAGAAAAGCATTTCCTTTGTTTCAGTGCACGTTTCTGGCACAATAAAGTATTTACGTTATTTTACCTCTTACTGATATGACAAAGCCTCTTGCATTATGACTATTATGAGAGCACGTAAGAAAAAGAGGAATTTTCCCTGGATAGCTTACATGAATACCTGGTTGATGGTTACGTGTGTGTAGCTAATTTAATTTACTTCAAAGGTCATATTGAAAGGCGATGTCATCGTAGAAAAACATTTTACGATCATGTAAGGATGGAGAAGATTGAGTGAGGGTGCACCAACCAACCGATAACTTCGAACATGTCACTGGAAGAGAATAAAGGAAGGAGTTTGTTTACCATCTCTCTTCTCAATTGCCACTCTCCAGTCTCCACTCCAACTGAGCAACAAAAGTTGAGTAGCAATTGAACGGATGGGCGACGAAGATAGAGCGAGCTTCGTCTCATCCCTCTTCTCTTTATCATCCGCAATCAAAATTTTTGATGCTTTCGTTAAGTTGTGCTTCTCATACTTAATCTAACTGGAGACATTGCGGTTAACTAGCAGTGAATAAATCATAACACACAAACATAATAGATAATAAACGAGGGAAGCTCTGCTACCACTTGAAAAATATCAGGATCGTGATTTTCAACTTTTTATAGCTCATCCAGATTGGCATGTGTCGCAAAGTTGACGGCAGAACAAAGCAAACTCCGAATAATGGATGTCTCGTAAATAATCACGACAAGTGGCGGTGGTGATAAGAAAATAAATAAATCGATTAATGATTCGTTGAGATCATGAAGAAATACGAACAGCAATTTAATATTTCGCACATTAATAAACTTTCCGCCTTCATTCCATTCACTGAAAGAGGAAAAGAGTGATAAATGTTTCCAGCCTGGAAAACATCATTACTCTTTTGCCCTTTGAGTGACACGATGCTTTACGTTTCGCTTTTTATTTCTTTCTGTATGAAAACTGAACTAAGCTCAAAGCTTATGTATGAAGTTTGGTTGCGTGCAGAGCCCGTAAGGAGAAAAGACATTATTGAAGAATAAGCTAGCGTAAATATGATTTGATATTGACGACATTAGACTGTTCAGCTACCCAATTGCTCCTAAGTGCAGCAGCGTAAATGGATTGGATGTATGATGATGACATGGCATTACGATGACGTCTCTTTATTCATTCCAAGGCTACATACAACTATGTCGTCAACAAAACTCGGACTCTTCACCACTCCGAGACTACATTAATTCTCCCTGGTAATCAAGAAGTAATCATAAATTAAACCCCTCATTTAAGATTTTTCAATTTTCATATTAAATCGTTTTAACAATCAGACGAAATTTTAATCTTCTTGTTTGTATTAATAGTAATTCATAGGGATTTGCGAATGCGTGGATTTGTAATGCACAAAAGTATAAGAATGAATAGGGCTCTTGTTTCTCTTCGCGTGATCAATCCAATCATTGTGAATGACGTAGCAAGTTGTAAAATAACTTATCTTTTAATTACTTTCACACCTTGTCACTCAGCTCAGTCAGTCTGGAAGATGGGCTAACGAAGAGGGAGTTAATTAATGCGTGAAAATGGGTGCTTGCCAATTACGGACAGCTTTCAAATTAAAAGGACAAAAAGAAGCGAATACAAGAACAGAGGGTAAACTAAAAGTATTCGGTGAAACACTAAATTGTAATTATTGCTAACTTCGTTGCCCAGAAGTTGTAACCATAAATGTCAAACCATTCTGTCGTGGGAGATCCATTCCACTATTTGAACTATAACCCCAAATTCGAGGAAAATGTCAAATATGTTCATAAAAGTAGGAATATCGATGTGGTTACAATCACGTCGCCAAAGATTGTCAAAAACAGGGGAAACCTGAGACCAACACAGTGGGAACAGTGATTAATGTTGCATACAGTCTGTGATTACGTAAGTCGTAAGTTGCTTTCTGTGGTCTAAAAATAAAATAAAATAGTGGCGGAGAAAGTCTTGGAGAAAGAGAAAAATGCTGCAATTTTCCACTGCGATGTGATCACGATGAGAATGTTTTTCTTCCATGCCATGACGCATATTAGAAGATAACGAAATGGACCGTTCCTAACTGTTGAGCATGATCTTTTGCCCACCCACACAACCTCCTCAGCAGTGCTCACAATCACAATCCGCACACATTATTAATTTCCATTGCATCATTCATCCCTATCTGACATTCAATGGCAAACCGTCACACCACCCCACATAAACAACAAGGACAACATCGGAACGCATTCCTTCGAGAAATTGGCACACCATGAAACGCACGAACACGGTGATAAGACGCACAAGCGGTGGGTCACCCTGGTCCAATACATAATGATTATGATCATTTCGTTGGAGAGAGAAGCATTAATTAACCGGTTGAGTTATTCCATTCCATTCAGGCCATTATTTTATTTTCCCATTCTTTCTTGTCTTTCCCCGCACCGAAAAATGGCAACCGTTCAGTTCGGTTCAAGGGAGATGGGTTGAGTGGAGAGAGTTACATCATTACGCAAATTAGTTTATTCAACTCGGCACATGGAAGGAAGGAAAAGCAACTCACTTGGGTACGCTCGCTCCATTTCTCATCTCGTTGCTGACCTGGCATCTCACCGCAGCAAAGCCATTTATTTCCAAAAGTCAGCACTCCATTCACACATTGAGCTCATTTCATTCCGTGACCAATTACCTTCTTCTATTCTCTGCCTTTGAATTGAGAGAAAAGCAAAGACAACTTGCCCAAACTTTATCTCATCGTGATCGCTGCAATGATCATTCTTGTACAATGTAAACTCATAATGACAGGTTATTCAACGGGAACTCGAGAAAAAGGTCACGGGTGTATCACTGTCAAAACATCCAAAAAAGGGAGAAAAATTTCCACCGAGTACCGACATCTGGAAGTAATTGTGAATGAAATTGTATCCATTTTTACAATTATGAGCACTCACTAAGTTGAATGAGGCGGAGGATGGACAAGGAGAAGGAAATGCGAAAGAAATGTGATATTGGGAAATCCCGGGTGGAAAATGTACAAGTTGGACACGCGGATGCCTTTCCTCTCACTTGATTCCATCTCATTCCATTTTTAAGACAAACAAGCAAGATTACTGATGCAAGCGAATGCACGCTTACATTTGTTTAATCACATAGCGCTACGATCACCTCACCAGTGGCATAAATGTGCAAACAGTCGATAAACTCCAGACTTGTAAATACTGACGACTCGGTTAGCAATGGCAATAAGCATTATCAACTAGGGACTTGATTCGACCTCGACTGGTGAAATTGGCTTTCTGAGAAAATCTACAGCACTGAAATATAAAAATATTGGAGGTTCTAAGTGAGGCAAAAGTATTCTAATTAGTTTATAATCTGCTTGTTCGATTCTCTCCTGGCACTGCCATTGCCACTGACATCCACATCCACATCATCGACTTCACCAGCCACCTCTTCTGGCTTCCCCACAACAGATTTTATGTGCATTGGATCAGTCATTCCATTCTCTGGAATGTGCTACTCAAAGTAACAAAGTTGAGAAAAACAGAGTTTCTCTTTCTCTCTCATCTCACTACTCCACACCACTTTACTTTAGTGTAGTAGTTTTAGTCCAAGGATATCTTCCGCTTTTCTTTGCCTACCATGAACCCATCGCTTTCTCTCTCTCTCTCTCTCTCTCAATGGTTTTCAGCATGTTACTTTACACGACTTTTATGTACAGTTTGAAATTTGCAAGTCTGCTCATTCTGTCTTTGTCATTTTGCGTAGTTTTCCTCTAACTTTCCCCACCAGCCACAATCGGTACAATCCCAGCACCAGCCGAGTCGTCTTATCTTCTCAAATCAGTCTGAATACGGCGCGATGTCATTTATTCATTTTACTTCGTCACACTTGCAAACTTACCCCGGATACGAGAAAATCAAGTTGACAGTTTCTGAGTAAACACAAATCCTGTCAGAAGGAGAAAACAAGACAGAGAGAGCAGGCGAGGAGCGGAAAGTCAATAAATATGTCATTGTTATTAACGTCGTCATCTCGGTGTGATATGATGTGAGTGAGTGAAGATCAGAATCGTGTGCATCTGTCAAGAGTCACGCCGTCACGTCACCCTAAACAATACATTTTCTCGACCATGCCATCTTATCATTAACACCATCATCAAGCTCTTCCTCTTTCAATTGGATTGCTCGCCTTGTATTCGCCTTGTGGAAAATCTACCAGCACTGAAGCGAACAAAAATAATCAAATCACAATCAACCTAGTCGACTCAGCTTACCTCATTTTCATCCAGTCTCAATGACAGAAGCGATGTTCAAACGCCTTACAATTATCATAGCATTTGCACATTGAATAGATTTTATTACGGCTATTTAAGCTTTCAATTTATTTCCATTTTTTGTTTAAAAAGGACAGACTATTTTTAAAAGTTGGGAACAACCAAAAGTTCCAACCTCATCATCATCATGATTCAACTCACTTGACTTTACTCTGCAGAGGTGAGAGTACAAAAAGGATGACTTTGCATAACTTACTTCAACAAAAACGAAATCGCTCACGAGAGAAGAGCAGAGAGTGACAATGACTAGATTTTTAAAACAGGGTTGGCCATAACCGTGAAAACGATGACATGAAATATGAGAATAATGGTAAAAATAAGTGAGGCGGAAGACATTCATAAATAATATTATAATCCTATTAACTGGTTGTGTCGCGCTGACAAGAGCATAATTAAGAGCACTGACTTAACTGAGCGATATGAAATGATAATGAAATTCTCAATCTCGACATCATTCTGCTAGATACTACATAGTTACAGCAATGCCTATAGCATAGGTAATAATGGCAGCGGCTCAGAGGCCGTGGTAGCCACTTAATTTAGAATAATTCTACTTACCAAGCGTATACTTACTTACATCAAAGCTTATTAATACGAATCACCAATGCGAACTGAGCTTTAACCAAGTAAAAATTAGCGAAAGGTAAACAGACTCAGTTAACTCAGTTCGCTTGGAGTGAGTGCATGGAAAATAAACCTTTGTTAAGGCTGAAAGAATTGCTACGTGGCTTTTTTAAATGTGTCGGACGGGCAACTAACATTTGTAGAAATAACGTAGAAATACGCTAAATTTTAATTCTACTCCACTTTACAATCAAATTGCTCCAACTATCTTTAATTAATAATAGTAAAAAAATTGATGATGGTAAAATAATGATAGTCTCACTAATAATACAAACTTATTTACAAAAAAAATGCATCAAATGGTTCTGACGGAGGACGGACTGACGCAAAAAGAGGAATCGCATTACTTTTGCAATTCACGCAGCAACTAATAATCAGAAACTGCAAATGCATATTATATACATATTATGAATCCACTTGGAAACATTTTAGACGGGGTATTTTAATATAAAAGTTGTAAAGGAACACATTCGTAGTAGTAATCAATGTAATCAATAATAGCTCAAACAGCACCAGTCACATGGTAATTACGACATGATTATGTTCATGTTTATGCTCATTGGCAGAAGAAGCTTGAGATCTCCGGATTTCGTTACTGATTTAAAAAAACGAATTAAATAGTCATCACCCTCATTGTTAACGACCTCATCGTCGTGATCTGCGCACGAATCAGAAAAACAGATTTCACTGATGCTATTCTCGAGCTAACTAAATTAAATACCTTCTGTGTAAAGTTAGATTATAAATATTGTAATTAACTCGTCAGCCGAAAGGAATCACTCTGCATTGGTCTTATTAGAAGTGATTTCTGCGTTCGCGATGGTGGTAAAATCTGAAGCAATCGGGTTCTCACTGGCTTTAGTTAAACGTTTATACAAAAAGATCATGGCATAGCACCAATTTTTGAGAAATGTGTGCGTGCACCAGCAAACTCAGCTTTATCTTCATCTCATTTTCGATCAATCCTCGACTCTGAATGTTGCATCTTGAAGAAACGTATTAATCTTTTAATCACATGAACATTACAAGTGAGATGTTTCTAGTAACTATTTAGCAACTACATAATCCAAGCTTCGAATTATGCAATGTTTACTTCCCCTCCTACAACTCAAGTTCCTTATTTCCTGTCTTACATCCGGGAAAATCCCCTAGTAGCAGAAAGAGTGGAAGGAAGCAACCCGAAACGATTTCTATTAACTTGTCGTCATTATCACCAACATCAACAGCTTTTTAAGAGCTTGGGTTGGGCAAGGCGACGTCTAACATATGAAATGAAGATAGATAAATTTTTTAGAAAGCGGAGAAAGAGAAAAATGGTGAAATTAAAGAAAAGAAATTGCTAGTTATGCAAGTGAAGAGTGGGCAGTGGAGAAACATCACTTTTAGAATGCTTCACTAGACCTCTGATGAAATAGGGGAGTGACGTGATCGAATGCATTTAATCTCTGATGATGGTTGATGGCGAGAGAAAATTCTTGGCGAGTTTATCGGAGTGTAGCAAGAGCAAGCAAAGAGGAAAATTGGAGCTGAATCGTTGAGATGGGAAAAATGCGAGTGGTATGCCCACACAAACAACACACTGCCAAACAAGAATTTGACTCATTCCAGAATTGAATCGAAATCTCTTTTTCTTCTCATGATCATGACCGGTCGGGTATTTATTTATTTCAGAGACTGGGTAAGAGAGAGGTGAAAGTGAAATGAAATCGCGGCTGGAAGATATTTTGGGTGATGTGGTGGACGGGAACCACCAGCTGAATCAAATTCCATGAACACCTACTTCTTTCACTTCAGTCACTCACTTTCTCCTTTCACTTGTTTACAGGGAGCAACAAGCACCAGTGCAATCTGATAAAATCGAAAGAACGAGCGAAATCCTCTTTTGTTTCCCCTTTTCTCCCACTAAAAATATTTGAGTCGACAAGGAAAATAATTATTTTCCTCTGACCTCAACCTCAACTAAACACATGTCGGAATCTAATTTGCAAAATCTCACATGTATCAGAAAAGCCCAATGTTTAAGTATTTGTGACCAATCCACACAACACGTGGGGTTTTGCTACAACCATTTTGTCCTCTGACATAATTCGTTCACTGACTGGACTGGACTGGAGATATTTGATTAGTAATTTTACACTTCTCGATGTCCTCCAAATCGACCAAACTCCAAACTCTCAAGTGAGCCACTCAACTGCCGATTTTTGAGCTTTTACCAGAACATCAGAGAAGAGCCCTCGATATAAGCGTATTTCCGTATTTGGTGAACTGAGTGGCTATCGAGTCTGGCTTATTTTTTGGAACACAAATAAACAAACACGTGCGTGGGTGACTCTTCATGGGAAACAAGTGGAAAAGCGGAGCCTCTCCGGGAATTCATTCCACTTGAAAATGAATGATGAAGTAATGGGGGAAGCAGAGAGGAAGAGACAATAGCTCATAGCTCTTGTTTACTCGACAGCCCAACAATAATACATATTGACAGAAGAGGCAGCAGAGAGGGACCAAAACAAAAAAGATGAGGAAAACAGAGAGAGAAAAAAGGCTCATGATTTTGATCCTGCTGGATCTTCAGGAGATAGATTTACTCGAGGATTTAGTTTATTTTTTTACTGCTTCAATTCATTCGCTCACTTTTTTCCTCTCTTCGCCATTCTGCGATTGTGATCCTGCAGTTTGTTGATATTTATTCCTCTCCCGGCGTCATTGTTCGTTATCATCAGAGAAGCTTGCTTGCTTACTAGGAAATTCTGATGCTCTTTTCACTCAGTATAATTTAAAGTTTAGAATAAAACTGGCATTAATAGCAACCCCGAGCCATGTCTCAGTTCATCTTTTCAGTGGACCCAATTCGTTTCCAATTGTCAACTCAAATTTTAGACCAATTAGTGAAGAAGTCTGAGGCAGATGCAGGGGGAAACAAGCAAGCCACGACAATGGACATTTCACTTACTCAATGCTGTCCGGAGCTTGAGGCATTTACTTATGGAATTCTTTTACGTGGAAACGAATATAAAAATAAACAAAAGTAAAAGCCCTCAAGCCCCGTGTTTTCTCTCTGTCTCAATTTCTAGAGAAACTGACTGTCACGACTTGTTGCCTGCTTGATACCGCTCCAGGTCGACTTTAACCGACACTTCTTCTCCCATTGTTTCCCTCCCGCCACTTTCCTCCCATTTTCACTCTTCTCTTTTATCGTTTTCACTTCACAGCTTCCACGGAGAAAGCAGAAAATGCGGATTTTCCAGTCAAAAGAAAAAGTGGAAAAATTCTCCAGCCACTTCACTTGACTTTTATTCACTCTCTTTGACTTCGCGTTCCTCTTTCCCGCTTCTAAATCTCTCTGGACGTGCCCACGTGCTATACCATGAACTGACTTTTCTCTGTGTGGTATTTTTACCTCACTTTATTTGGTTATAACAAAGAGAAAGCCCACACGGAGCGTTGCTAAAATTACAACCATTTTGGTACTGAGTGTGACAGAAAATGTTTGGTAGAAGTGTGCATTATGAGTATAATAAAATAAAAAATCAAGAAAGAATTTTACGTAACGTAATTTTGAGGAGAAAAAAATCTGGCCTTTTGTTTGGTTTTTCTGAAGGAAAAAAATATGAAGTGATGACATACATGACATTCCATAATATTTTATATGATTATGTCGCCGGCATCGTGCTCAGTCTAAGCGACATTTTATGGTCTGACTCTACTAAAAATAGATTAAGGCACAACACAAAGACAATGAGTTTCCGCTCATGTCAATTGTCTTACAACAACAGCTGGGATGAGATGAGACGAGAAGATGCCGAGTCAGAGCATGAAGGATAATGGAAAACGAAAGAAAAGAAAATAATAATCCGACTCGCATGAGAGCATTTTAAGTAAATATCGATGGAAAGTCGACATTATGAAGACAAAGAGTAAAGTAAAGTACAGGAGCTGGATTTGGAAGCTATCCACTAAAAACGGCATCAATTAGCCTCTCCATTTCGTATGTCGCCTGCCACTCTTTTAAAACATATTCGAAGAGACAGGCGTCACAGGGAAAGAGAAAAAGGGAAGCGGAAACTTTCTCAGATGGATAGTGAGAAGTAAGCGGAAGCGAAATGTCCACCGATGTGACAAGTGTGTGTTTGCTTTTGCGCTTGTTTTTGCAAGCTTCACTTTCCCTAAGTTTGCTCAAATACTTAGGATTTGATTTGATGACGAGGCCGACCGTGTGGCGTCGGCCATGCATGCCATGAATCATGACGACATAGACGCGAATCCCTTTACCATTAATAAACTCCACATAGCCACATACATATGTAGGTAGGTACTTTGCCCTGTCCCCGCCTTTCTCAACTGTCTTTCGAAAGAGGAAAAAGCTGAATTGTGCTTTGTATTGACTTATTTTTCATGTTTGCTTTAACATTTTCTGTCAGATGTCATCTACCGAAAGCTGTCATGTCATGGTCGTGTCATTGTGGAAAATGAATTAGATGCAATTAATGGCGTGCGCCGTGCGGCAACCATTTTGCATCCACTCCATTTCCTTCTGGCATGAAAAAATAAAAAGAGACCGCTCACTCTGCTTTCTCTTCGATTCCTGTCGTTCTCAGAAAGAATAAATAGATTATTGGCTGGCAGCTTTCTCTTTTCCTAGAAAGTAGTACCACTTGGTTTACCCGACCATAGTACTTTTAGTTTACACCGACCAGGCTAGTGAAACGAAAGATAAAGTGAAGTTAGTGTAACACAGCGTAACAACATACCTGACATTTGTTTGCCTTCATTCCATCATCCTTGCTCGTATCTTTGACGACTTTCTTTTTTATTTCAATTCGACTTTCTAATTCTTAATGCCTTAATTCTTGTAAATGGTATTGTTTGTCCCAAAGAGTAGTTCACTCTTCTGCAAATATCGCAATATGCACTCAAAGAGGCGCCTCACTTCTTTGGACTTTCTCAATCTCACTATTGGAATTTTGTGGCAGGTAGTTGTAAACTAAAGTAAACTCAACTAAATACTAAAATGTCAAGTTGGTAGTCAGTGGAGTTATAGCGGAGTGAGGGGAGATGATATGATGGGATGTTGTACTATTTATGTACATAGTTTTGCACTCAGACACGTTCACGGTTAAACAAACAGATTAAGGAGAGTGGGGAGAACTGAACACTTCTATTGTCCACTCTGATATTCCACTTGATATGAAATATGTAAGAGCTTACATTACACGATGATTATCATGTTCTTTTCTATTCCTCTCTTTCCCCATTTTATGAGTTTTCCGGTTTCCCCACTGCAAACAGAGTCAGTTTACCCTTCTTTCCAAGTGTGGTCCTTGGTTGAGGAGAGTCAGTGACTGACTGGAATGTAGGTGTAGGAACATGACAAGATTATGCTTTCTCCTCATTTTTCCTCTTTCTTTCCCTCACTCACTCAACTCACTCAACTCACTTCGCTGCTTAGCTGAGTTCTTGCTTGCGGAGTTTCACCGACATTACGCAAAGCACACTTTCCTTTACTTTGTGCCGATGCTGCGTCTGTCTTTAGCTGCCACTGCAATATGGAACATGTATGTTTCCGTGGAGAAGGATGCCACTGTAGAAAAATAAGTGACTGAGTGACTGACTGACTAAAGTTACATGTGCGCATTTTTTCCGCGAACATGCTTTACCATGTTGATGGTGATGCTGCTGATGATGATGTGGAGAGTGGTTGAGCAAAGAGGAAGAGAAAAAACGGAGATGAAGAATGAATAAAAAATAGCTTTTCAACGTTTTTTACAGACGGATAAATAGACCGTAGGTAGGTAAAAAGAGAACGGATTTTCTTTTCCCTGCGTTTTACGTTTTTTAGCAGAAAAAAAGAGTTTGACCTCGCATATTGCCGAGAAAGAGAAGCAAGAGTGGAGAATGTCTGTGTTTCAATGCACATGTAGCAAAAACGTATTTACACACTTTTCACAGTGTCTGCGCTACCTCTTCTCTCCTTGTCGGAGCTAGTCATCTCCATCTGCAAAAACATGATTCTTCACAGGGAGTTATCCATCCCTCTTCAGATAACAATAGCAACAGGTACGTGAGCGCACATTTGAGCACGGTATATCTAAGTGCCCAACGAACATATTGAGGGAAACGATGAAAGGAAAGGAATATGTGTTTTTAGCAGAGGAAAAATTAGCATTTTCTTTTCTTCCTCTTCTCCTTGTTATTCTTCTCCTTAGTTTTTCTGATCAGTTTTATTCAATTTCAATTTGTTGTGTTCGGCATCCACTTTGACACAGTGCTAAAAGTAAGTCGACGAGTGAGTGTCTGTGCTGGACTGTCTCCATGCAAATCTCTCTATTCTACACGAGATTTTGGGTTTCTTCCACGAATTCTTTTCTCTCTCTTACTTTTCCTCGTACTTTTATTCCTGGTAAATATCTAATAAAAATTGTTGTCGTCCGCGTGACCTGACATGCCTTTTGCGAACAACTTTTTCCACTTTGTTGTACAGTATCTTTCTCTTACACTCTTCCTTGTTCCTTGTTTTCTAGCTGATTGTAAGAAAAACTTTCTCAAGTGGGAGGCTAAAAGGGGAGAAAAAGCACGTAGAGAAGGAAAAAAGTCTCCTTATTAATATAGAATGAACCTGACAAGAAGGAAGAAGTGATCAAATTGTTTGGGAGACCGAGTGTCCACCTACCTAAGCTCGGCTGTGTGCGCGCATTTTGTTTTCCGGGAATAAATCTAGACACAACATGAAATGAAAGGAAACGAAGATAAATCAAATGCGTCAGAGAATACGGAAAACAAAAATCTGTCTCTCATTTTTTATTTAATCACTGTGATTTTTATGCATATACATCTACCTAATTAATCTAAATAATCTTCTTTTAATCCAATTATCTTGTACGTAACTCCCATATTGAATTTAATTCATTATTTTTAGGACAAAACTTGATGCTTTTAAACTGATTACTTTGGAATTTCTCAGTTTATGTAATTTTTAATTGAGTTTGTCGCATTAGGTTGATACCTGTCTGGAATGGAGAGAGAAAACTTGGTGGGATGGAAATGGCGAGAAATAATTTTTATCAGGGAAAAGCCGGGCGTCACTTAGCAAAACGATTAATGTGGCAAGGAGGAAACCAAGTCGTGTATGAAAAACATAACATGACATAGCCAAACAAAATTTTCACTTCACTACTTTGGTTTCAGTTTACTCTATCAAGAGCTTCCTTAATACGTTATAATATCATGCGTCAGATTCTATTTTTTGAAAAAATCGTAGGCGAACCATAAATAGATGACATTAATTAGCACGTTTCACGGCTAAAATTTCACTTTGATAATTGCATGAAAAATTGAAACAAAAAAGACCAGCCTTACTCACTCTTCCAATTACACATACGTATATGCATGTACATTACTTATAATCACTGCTCATTTAAATCTAAATTAATGTCCATTTGTTTGATAAATATTATAAACTGAAGTTCAATTTTACTCTGCACCAAATAATTCTAAAAACCGAGTTTGACATTAATGTGATATTTGAGTTGTTACCACACTGAGATCAAAGCTGTTTAAAAATATGCATAAAGGAGTTTTGGAATTGGGGAAAATAAAATAATAATACCTAATCGCTTTAGTAGTTTTTATCATGCATAGCGAGCTGATTGGAAGTGAAGTGAAAAGAGATGCGCCAGAAGATGCCACAAGCACCCAACAAGTTAGCGCTCACACTTAGTAATCTCCTCCCGTCATCTTCTTACCTCTTTCCACTCTTTTAAGAGAAAAAAACTTTTGTCACGTCACGTCGTGTCATGCTGCCTATCAACTCACCTGGCTGACAACGGATGGTAATGCGGTGCATGCATAATAAAGTAGCACGAGCGAGAATAATTATTTATATCATCCTTCCTCGACAACAACTCAGATTTATTCAGATTTCAGTAAACTCTCTAAGACAATCAAATTCTCTGAGAAATAATGGGAAAATCTTTATTCCATTCCTTAGATTTAATGCTTATTGCTGTGATCGAAATGCGTCTAAGAGCAGTTGTTTGCTTTTGATGTAGGAGTGGAATGGGTTTAGGGGTAAACAGAAATTGAGATGACGTGATGTAACGTTTTGCATTACGTCTCTGCTGACGTCTCTTTACTTGGTCGCACCTGAACTGTAGCTCACAGTGATAGTGATGTGAGGCGATATGATGGGTTATTTGAATAGAGGTCATTTATCTGCCCCAAACCCACATAGAACAGATCATTAGCGTTGTTAATTTATTTTCTCAAAATTCCAATTTATTGACATTTTCCCTTTAGGGAGAGACGAATTTGTTGTTTTAGAGTTCGTTCAGCGCCGTGAGTCTGCTGTGTTTTCGCACGGCTAAAACTCAGTCTCGTAAAAAATCGTCGTTGTCGTCGTCGTCGTCAGCATCCAAAAAATAGTTCAAAGGGAATCTTTGAGTTTGAAAGTAGATTGGATTTTTTCTTTTTTCATTGGTTTTACTACAAACCGTGCTATTCTCCGCTTTGGATTTTTATGGCAGCGATGGCCACGCCATGCCACGCCACATACCCACACGCACGCAGAATTCTCAAACTTCAAAGCTATTCGATTTGCGTTTTAGAAGTTTTTATTGTTTGTGGTTAACTAACTGACGTAAGTACGTTGAAGTTACAATTGTAAGGAAGTCTCAATTTAATTCTTAATTTAATTAAACTCGTCGCATACGAAACTTTTATTTCAGTTTAGATTAGTGCTCAGCCCAAGCTCAAAAAGTGGGGACGAAATTAAAACTCTTATTTTACTTATTTTATTGTTTCATTCAAGGACAGGAAAAACGCAAATGGAGAAAATTATTTTTATATTTTTAAACTGCAAAGCATAAAAACTTTTATTGGCATTTTTTGCCATCGACTCTTCCAATGCCAAACTAATTTAAAAGCTCGTCCTCTCATCATCTTCATCGCCAGAAAGTCACATCACATATCTCGTAAATATCAGAGTGGCTCATCTCAAAACGTAATTTGTACAGAAATCACATCTCTCCTTAAGTAAACCGAACAGACATTAAAATGGTCCGTGAGCTGAAGACCAAAACTGGCGAGCTTTTAATTACTCCGCTTCACTTCGAATTAGTCAAATTAATTTTCACTTTTAAAAACAAACATTTTTTTCTTCCTTCTTTAAAAAATATCAACAGCAATTCTATTGTCTTTTTACATCGTCATAAAGAGCGGAGCGAGCCAAAAAATCTCAGTAATTAAAATCAACTCCTCCTCTCATCGCCTTACAAAACCATGCTGGAGCTTCTGTATGTTTATTTAACATTTTCATTGCTGTAGCCGTAAAATTTATTTACTTTGCATGGCCAAACTGTCAGGATTAAAATTTCATTTGATGAGTATTTTTCCTCCTTTTATTACTTTCCGTTCGACCATCTTAACAAAGCTTGCAACTAGAGAGAGCCAGCAGAGAATCACGTGATGCTTCGGATTGATATTATTGGCAGTGGACTCGCATCTTATTCATCCATATTAAGAAAAGACGAGAAGGTTTCTTTCCAACCCCATTATATCATGAATCTTCATAATTTGCACTCGACTCTTGTTTTCCACTGACACATTAGCAAAACACACAGAAGAAGAAGAAGAGAAGCGAGACACGGGCAGACATGATCATTACTCATTGCTTTGCATTTCGATTACCTTGTAGTAATATTCAAAGATGAACTCACTCAAACATCCACTTAATCCACTACCATGATCTATGCAAAACCTTCATCATAGGTAAAATGCCTGTGCGTAACATTTGTTTTTTCAGCACGGTTTAGACTGATGAATTTTCTTAGGGAATTTTCATTTCGACTACGACTCTATTCGGTGAGAATAGAGATCAATAAGTCAATCTATTAAAACACATACATACGCAATCATTTGCTTTTGATCCAAACAATTTTGCAGCCTCTCCCTCCACAGTACATCTGCAGAAGCAAAGCGTTGGCTGCAACTTGTAGAAACTGAAAAGGTACGGAAGAAAACCACACTTTACACTTTCAGAACTACCGTTCTACTACAGCTTAAATATTTCCATTCATCCATCATTGCTTCGCTCCACAACAGAACATAATAGGAAAAAACATTTTCCTTCTCGTTACACTTTACAAATAATGATAATGGCATTTATGCTAAACAACACGCTAGCTAATTAGGTAAAGTGTAGAAATTGTTCGAAGCCTCAAAGGTGAATTAGGTAGATATTCATTCATGTGTAAAAACGGAGTAATTCCATTTGGGTTATCGTTATCATTATCATTATTAACATTGATATCCGATGCTCCGTTTTGTTCTTGTTCTGTTACACACCTGCGAACCCGTATTCACACAGAATTTTGATGTACACAATCTTGGCCTGTTGGACCTTCCAATTATAATCATGCACAATTATTTCTAAACAGCCAACTTACGTTCAGCATTGTCCATTCTCTTAAATCAACTTTTCTGTGAAGCAATCGCTGATCTTTATTTTATTCTCTGAGACACACTCTCGCACACGCAAAAAGAAAACGTTTCAACTGAGCTAAAAGTACAGAAATTTTTGCGACGAATGCATCGCATCCGTCTGTCGACATCGTCATCATGAACCGCGTCAAAATTTTCATGTGTTTCGTTTTCGTTTGTCAGCCAGTTGTGTATTAATAAGGAGCAAACGTGAAGAAACAAGAAAGAAAAAATATGGATTCGAAGCAACACAATGTTAAAGTTAACAAGCATTCAAGGACACGGCACAGAATTTACTTTTTTCTCTGCTAACTACTTCAACCACGGTGTGGATGATGCTCATAATAATGATGATGAGTGTGATGTGATGTGAGCGAGCGAGTGGAGTGGAGCAGAACAAAAGGGAGGCAGAGAATGCGAAAAAAACTAGCAAAATTTAACTAATGCAATATTACTATTATCAGTTTAATGTAATAGAATCCAAATGCATAATAACCATTATCGTCAACATCAGGGATCATCGGTTCATTTAAAAGGCTGAACTTGCGACTTGACTGTGAGAAGTGGAACTTTTGGCAAGTTAAGTTGATCCATTTCATTATTAATAAACTACCTTCATGACTATTACTATTGTTGATGTTATTCTTGTTGTTCTTGTTACGTAATAATTCTAGTAATTTCGTTTTTATTCTCTCGCCATTTTCTCTTCTCCTCGCCTTTTCAAGTGAGTTACACTTTTCACAAAACAAAAATGATCCCAAAATGATCCAATGCATGCAATGCAAAACCCGTTGTCACAACTAACATTCACCTATTAACTTTTTAGTGATTCCTCTCTGAGTAAGAGCTTATTTTTGGGAACACTGAACGTATCAACGGAGATCACGATCATGACAATGATATAAGAGAAATGTAATAAGTACAATGGAGTATAATGACGTGCAGAGCGGTCGCTCGGTTTTCCTCTTTTTTCATTTATAGCAATTGATGTAATGCGATGTGTCGCGTGGTGTGTTTTTTGTTACGAGAGCAGGTTTATTTTTCACCGGCCAGATTTTCGCCGTCTGTTTTTCACTACACGTACATAATTTCACCGTGACTGAATTTTGCCTTTTTCCCTTTTGAAATTGCTCGAATGTTCGTTCTCCGCAATTTATACTTACTCATTTGTATTTGTACTGTTCACTCGTGCTGCTTTTTTTTTTACACCCGAATTTTACGTGATGAAATAATTTATTTGTATTTTATGTTTTGATTGTGACATTATTATTGTTTTGTACTTGTGAAAACCAAAAAAATTGAATAACTAATAATTTCTCATTGTTCACGGTTGCCGGGACGTGACTGGCAAGAAGTCAATAAAATAGCAATGAGAGTAGTGAGGTATGCTTATTTATTCGTATTATGCATTATCATACAAATTTTGTATGGCGAAATATGGTGTAGGTGAAATAGGCGAAAGGTAAAATTTGCCGGATAAATTCAGGCCAGATCGAAATAAGGAAAGATATAAATTCTGCCCGGACAAAACCCGTGGGAGAAAAATGGCCTTAGACCCGTTTGTTACAGAACGACTTCAATTCACCGTGCTGGCAAAAAAGTGATCGTGCATTAACCACACTAGGCATTTTCCGCCTGTTTTTCTCTGCTCTTTGCTCCACTCTCTTGCTCAATTTCTAACCAGCGAACACAACGGTGGATTGCAAAATTCTTTCTATATTGCTTACTTTCTAAAGGAGAGCAAAGAGCAAAAGCAAACAAAAGAGCAAGAGAGATGAAAAATAAAAAATAGCAAAGACAAAAGAAAATATTATTTTGGCATTTGAGAATTGGGAGCAAACAGAATCTCCTGTGCGGAGAAATGACTGACTAAACGGAAGGAAAGTCACGTGTCTTACATAAGTAACTTGGGACTACATTACTGGAGTATAAACGGACACACACAAAGAATAGCGACTTGGTGAGCATTTCATTTTTCTCGGTATTATCTCTTTCATTTGCACCTTTTTTAGTTACCACTCAACTAAAAATGTGTAAATGTGTAGTGCAATGCTTCGGCGGGATGGGATTTTTAATTGGATAATACATTTAGCCAAATATGAGGTCGTGATTGTTTATTTGACTTTGTTCTTTGGCCTGTTTGCTAATTCCATTCTTATTAGATTCTGCTAAATTGATTATTTTTCCTCTTTGTGAAAATTCCCCTTCTGCTCTCTGCAAAAATTCCTCTTCTGTCCATTGTTTTTATTCTCGTTTGTTTCGTGACGAAAAGATAAATATAAATTATGTATGCAATGGACACACGTCAAATGCACCTATAGAAATAATGTACATACATGCAACCGCGACTCTGCAAATTCCACAGGCATTCAGGCATGTGCGGCATTATCCCAGGTATAAAGTTCAAATTCAAGTCAGTTGCATAATAATGCTTCATTGTTTTAATCTTTATATTTTTCAGTTCCATTTCCTCGCAAAAAAAAACTTGAGACTTGCGAAAAAAACGTTTACAATTTTCCTATGCCTATTGCGGATTCACCTCGTAGTTGAAAATACATTCAGTTCCGTCCATAACAATATTTTTGCTGACGAAATTCTTTTCTATGTTGCATTTTGTGTAAAAACCAGAACCAGACCAACAAGCATAAAAATGCTTCCAATCCAATTAACATTGTACAATGAACCGAACCGAAACGTCGTAAAGAAAGATTGCAAAAAAAAAACTTTCCAAAATGAAAACACATAAAATTGTAAAAATAGTTTTCTTGCCTTTCTACATCATTATTTTGACAGTACAAAAATAAAACGATGTTTGGAGAAATGAAAAAGTGGGTGCTTAGCTCATGAACTACGTGTGTGTTTATGCTTAGCAAACAAGAGCTGCGGAGAAGAGTTGCATGTAAGCATGGTCAACAAATTTGTCGAGAAGAAGGCGAAAAGAGAAAAAAACGCCCTTTTTCCATTTTGCAATTATCAATTTGCATCCCTTCATCAATACTATCACTAACACTGACTATGCCGGTTGATGCTGAGGTCCGGTGGGACGAAGACGAAAGAAGCGTGGACGCACCAAAGGAGCATCATTCTCGTCTCTATTGCAATGCCGCCGCCATTACCGTCATCATTACCATCATGACTGAGTTGAGAAGTCACCTTACTTTCATTGCTTACTAAAAAGTATTAAAAACGTACGACAACACAATGCAATGCCATGTCACATGCAACCGTAGTTGCCACAGCCGCTGCTCTCTACTTCCATAGTTCCATGTCAAACCTCAGTGTTAAAACGAGCAGAGTGGAGTGACTTTGCAAAAAAGGATAATAGCTGTTAGTTAATGGTAATCGAAGAAGAAGAAGACGACGGAGCTTCTTTCTAAGTAGCAGTCCAATTTCGTCTCATTCGACACAAATTGTGAATGGGTAAGTAACAAATGGGTACGAACGAGCAGGACAAGTTGGGAGAATTTTGTTTTAACATATGTTACATGTTTAACCAAAAAATGCTTTGAAGCATAGCCAATAATCGTCTCGCAATAAATCAACTTACATGTTTGACATTGGCCATTTTTTTAACAAGCAGTTTTCTGTGCGTGCATGGAAAGCCTAGCTAAATTTTTAGCTCTTATATTGCCTACGAAAACGAATACACTGTGTCCACTTATTGAAGAACAATTAATATTTTTGAAATAATTTTCAATACACGATTCCATAGTGCCCCAAACGCTTTTCCTACATGATCACTTATATTTCCCATATTTAAGAGAGGTAAAATTGTAGTAAAATTAATATTTTAATGAAATAATGCATAATCAATGCAAATAATAGAATAATGTTCACGTTATCCGTGTTAAATTGCTAAGGATTATCCCATTTGACATATGTAATAAAGATTTTTGCGGTTGCATCCTGGATTGTAATAATTATTTAATATATGTATTAGTAAACTATGGTAATTGTGTCAGTTCTACTGCTTAATGAAAAATATCAATGTTCATTTCAGAAAATAACTTGGGGCAATACAGAAAAAACAGAAAAAATATTAATTGTTCTTGAATAAGTGGACAAAGTGTAGCAAAGAATTTTTAGAGTTAGAGTATATTAAAAATTACACTGTAATTACATTTTTATGCATAAATCTGGCACAAAGAATAGAAACGTAGCATGTGTGGTTATTTTAGAAACGTCAAAAATGCTAATTTCACCCTACAAGAAAAAAGGACAAGAATGAGGTGAAGTGTGTAAAAGTAAAGTAATAAAAATGTCCTCTCAAATTATTTTTCGGCTGTTGGGATGGATGTGGATCTAAAAGGAGATGAAACAAGATAGCGGCAACAAAGCTGCGAATTTTGCGAAGCAATGATGACGACGATGGCGATGTTTGGCGACGAAGACTGTAAATGATGGAGAATTACTTTCGCTTCGAGGCAGGGAGGGAGGAAACAATCAAGAAAGTGGATGAAGACTGACGTCTGTACGCTTATTGTTTTAAAAATGTTTTTGAAGCGGCGAGTCTCCGCACGGGAAAAATGGGAAAAGAGGAATAAAAGGGCAAAGTGATTTCCATCCATTGCATATTAAATAAGCATCAACCAGCCAGTAACAAAATGAATTTTGCACACATACGTTAAGGCACACGGTCACAGAAAAGTCACCTTTTAACTCAACTTGACAAGATAACAATAATGAAGAGAAAAATATGAGTAATGGACAGCTCCTAGATGGACTGATGTCGCAAGTTAGGTTAAATACCTGAGTTGGTTTCTCCTTCGTCTCTTTTGTTTCGGTAATAATGCAAATATAATGGCAATGATGCTTATCTCTTTGCAGTTTAAATACACCTGCCATTCGGCTGCCACTGCCAGTGCAAAATGCCAGTAATGTGTCGTATCAGTATCAGAATCAGAGTATCTCGGCGAAGAGATGTATGTATGTCGTTTGTCGTGTAATAATTAAACATATTTACAGCTTTGTCCAACAATCGCACAGGAGCGCGAGCAAGGCATTGTAACAATAAAGATGACAATAATGAGAGAGTGGAGTTTATTTATTAGATTGTTGTTTTTAGGGGAGCAGGAGCGAGGTATTTTACAAGAATGGAAATGAGAGCAGCATCAGAGGCAATAATAAATAAAATGTGTAGCTGCGGATCCTGTCCTGGGGCAGGCAGGTGCAAGCAGAGCTATCTAAGTAAGAGTAATAATAATAACAAAGTGACGATCATCATGATAATAATGATGAACGTGTCCGTGTCGCGAAAGAAAAACATGATTAGTGAGCTGAGCAATGTCAAGCAACAACTCGAAAGTACATAGAATGATAATGTTGATGTTAATGTAATCTGCATACATAAATTCGAAACATTTTTGATAATGTAAACTCTGATTATTTCATCTCAACTACGTACAAACAGAAGCATCATCAACGATTCTGATTAAATATTTTTTTAAAGAAGCAGGAAAATATCAACTGTAATCAGCCATACTCCATTGCATTCCTCCTATTGTTTTTCTTCTTCTGCGACAACTGCTATAAAAAATTGGTTCAATGAGTTGACATTCAGAAATAATAACGACAGTGATCGAGCAACAGCTATTAAATGCTGAGCAATTTACTTTCGGGGTTTAAAAGTATGTAGCTAAATTGTACATAGATCGTCTCATATCAGAAAATCAAATCACAACACATCAAATCATGTAGGTACAGGCTTTTGTTCTATCAATTTTATTATCCTATAATTTCCTCAGCAGAAAGAGACCTTCTTCTAAATATCATGTGGTCACTTTGTTCTCCCTATGGAAGTAGATTGGAATGGCGATGGGCATATCCGATAGCAAGGAAATGTGCCTCAAATTTTTGCTTCACAAAAACCTGTTGCATTTTATTAAAAAGGAACAAAATTGCTGAATGTTGTACACACACTGACTAATAACCAACACAATACAAATCTGGCAAGGCTGATGAATTTGATAGGTTTCCTCTAATACTTGCACGCATGATCAGCATAAGAGGTATAAAAAATGGCTGAAAAGAAATATGAGTTGACATTGCCCACACATAATCATCATGATTGTCTTTATTACAGCACACACAAAATACTTAATCAGATAATCATAATCTTTGGAAAAAGACACATTTGCCCTGTACTTTCTGACAGCTACACGTCTTTTTTATTGCATGATTTTATTTCTCGACCACTTCTCCATTGTATTTGTGCATTCGCTTATTTTGATTATGGAAGGATGTAAAATAATTGTAGCACAGTTATGTGATGTGAGACACTATTTATTGTGTCAATCAATTGTTATTTATGTGTGTTTTTAAATTAAAATAATTACGATAGTTTAGGCTTCTAAATGATAATAATAATATACTGATCGAATACGCATGGATTGGTTCATTATTATGATTATCATGACTCATTATTATTGCTTTTAAGAAACTCCTGCAGTTTTTATTGTCCCTTTTTCAAAAGATCGTAACCTGTCATACTTTTACATATTCCGGCCTACCTATATTTTTTGTTGGAATTAAGAGAAGGCGACCATTCGTTTTTTGCGACTTTTTTCATTGTCGCCCTTTTTGAATGGCTACACGGTGTAGTGTATGTTGATATTGGGGTATTGTACGGTCCTTTAATCATTTTTATTTTTGTATTAATAATAATAATAACGACTGTAATGTAACCCTAAAAGTCAGTGAGTGATTCAGGCATTCAAACAGCAATGAATGAATATGCATAAATTTTAAAAAAGGTAAGAAGAGAAAAATTGGGCAGAGCCTGTTTTTTCTGCTTTGATCGCATCAGATCTGATCTGATCTGATGGAGTGTTAGCGAGTGTGTACTTATGCACTGCACACGATACGCATACCGTCGAAATAAAATGAATTTCATTTATATATTATTCTGCTGATTAATAATAAATAAAATTTTAATATCATCAGCATTAGCACATATCTAATCCTTGTGAACTGTTCGCAGTTAATCATTCATTTATCATTTGTTCACCTCTGTCCCTTTCTTCACTACTCCAATCAGTTCACTTCACAGAGATTGTGTCGTTTGCAGGTTGCTCACTCTGATTTCTTTCGTTAGAAGGCAAGAGAGCAACGATTCCTTTATTTTTTTCTCTAAATCAAAAAATTGGGCTGAGTCGATGACGGACGACTGCGGCGGACGAATAATGAATCCAAGAGCAAGCCGAGTCACAACCAAAAAGGCATACGACTGATTAACCTTTCGTTTACTTACTCAGTTAGTTTAGTTCAATTGTAGGCAGTGGAGAGTCTGAATTTTTATCCTATTTCATTGCTCTTCGCCATAATATTTTGTGAATTAAGCAAGAAGAGTGACCTCCGCAGTTAGTCTACGTTTGCAAGATCACTCGGTCGCAATTTTTTTCTATGCATATATGTAACTTATTATGATTGATTTATTTATTAATATGCACTTTTTCTTACGTCGCTCCGTTCACAATGGAACGGAAAGTCCGTCGTCATCGTCATCTCCATCGTGATCATGATCACAATCACATTCATCATCATCGCGAGCAACAATATTTCATTGATATGAGTCCTCGTGTAAACACTAATGGGGAATAATAACAAGTACGCTAAATTGAAAATAGTCAATGTAATGCTAATCATTTTTAATGGGGGTTTCATTTTTGTCTTCCACTTTCATTCCTTGGTGCCCTGATCATGAATGAAATGAAAATGTACCTGAGCTAGCCCTGTACAGCAACGCAATGTAACAACAGGATAGCGGCGGCTCTTTTCTTCATATCTTTTAAGCCTTGCTCGAAATTGTGTTTTTGAGCGGCAGATAAGAGAACAAGAGCGGCAAACGGATGCACTAGATAACCAATAATCTTAAATATGCAGTAGTTAAATTAACGACTTTTCCTATACACATGTACGTAACATTACGTCGTAAATATCACATTAATGTGTAGTGAGCACAAAAGGTAACAGGCCCCAAAAAATAATTATCTTTTTTTGCGAGCGAGATGAGAGAACAAGTGTTTGGAGTCAATCAATATATTTTCAATTATCAGTGGTGTGGACATGTGTCATGCCATGCCCTTTTCATCATCCTCATTACCCATTCCATTAACTTATGTTACCACAGTTCCTTATGCTATCTACTTATGAACCATCATTTTTCTAACTCGATCAGTTCACATTTGAAAAGTCATTTCTCATTTCAATTTTGAAATAGTAAAACGTTTTACTATTTCAGCTAATTCATTCGAATCATCCTACTTTACGTCTCATGTTTTTCATTTAGAATCGAAACTATATAGAATTTAAGTATAGAATAATATTCGAACTCAATGACTCTGCATTCAATATCTTACCTTTGGTTTGTAGGGTTTCAAGTGGGTTACCACACCACTGGCAAAAACGACCGCACACATAAACTCAATATCACGACTGGTGTGTGTCTGTGGTTGGTAGAAACGCCCGCGCCAGATGTTGCCACCGCTTGCGCTCTTTTCCTCGTTCCTTCTCCCAAGTGGTTTAAGTAAGCGCTCAAAGAGAACTTGTTCACTTGGAAGTAATCACAATTTAGTAGAATGGCATAAAATAAAACGAGACATTGAGCCACGTTTATCTCTCGAATTGTTTAATTTAATTGTTGTTATTCCTGACAATAAAAGACTTGAGGGATATTTTTAACTATCAATGTTTTTATTTTTGTTATGTCGAGATTACGGAAGTGCTGATAAGTACGCGTCTGAAAAATGTTCTCCAACGAGTGTTCCAGCATAAATCAGTAAAGATGAGTAAGACGGATAAGGTGGTTACTGTTGTTACAGACTACTTATGTATTGCGTTTATTCTCGTCTCCTTTCATCAATCCTTTTATTCTCTACTTGAAAATGAGAAGCCACTTAAAACAATTCTGAGAAATGGGAAAATTTTCGTTTAGGAATGAAAACCCGGATTTGCAACACAACGGAAAAAGACTGTCGCTGTTAATCACGCTTTCCTTCCACCAACATTCACGCAAAAAGTATCGCTTTGATGATAACATAATAGGGGGATAACAACAGAGAATTAGACTACGCTTTGCGAGCTTAACGTCTGCTTGTGGTATGGAATGAAAATGGAAAACTGTTTTCGATTTCCTTTCGTTGTTTATTATTCATTCATTCACTGAACTCATCCAAGTTAATCATTGATCTTCTATTTCTTTGGAATTAAAACAGTTTCTTTTTCTCGTCAAAAAAACTACATTTATATAATGATAGACTGTAGCCTGTATAGTAAAATAATAGTAATAATGGAAAAAAAATCATGTAAGAAGAAATGGGAAAGAATAATATTTTAATGTGCTGCTCTTCTCCTTGCGTGGATTCTCATTCTCATATGGAGATGTAATAATGATGACGAATAAAATATTCCAGCTCAGTGGACACTCACGCACGACCTCGTCCCTTTCATTCACTCCCTAATTTCATCCTGCAACTTTTTCCTTATTCTTTCTCTTGTTCTCTTCCAAGAGGAAACTTTCTTCCATTCACTCACTCTTTCTCACTCATTCATTCATTCATTCATGAATGTCGAGTGTGGAACGAGAAGAACGACTTTGTTTTTCCCCAATAAAGTAGAGTAGAGCAGTGGAGAAAGGAGACGACAAACAACGACAACAAAAGTACTCGTAAACAGAAAGTGTAGTGCTCACTCACGTTACCCTGCACACTCCTTTCACTCACTCGATTCAGATAAGGTCCCGCAACTCTCACTTTTAATGTGCCAGCCTTACTTTCGTCTTTTTTATTATTTTATACGTATTATTCTTCTTCGAGCTTCTTTGTTTTTGTTTCTCGGTCCCACAGAAAGTAACTCATTCACTTTTCCACGAGAACCTAGTAAAAACTAGACTTGCAGAGAGAGACTCATTCTCACTTTTTGCACGGAAACAATATTTCCTCTGGCTAGAAAATACACAAAGACAATGCCAGTGGCGAGGAGAAAGTCGTCATTTCATCATTCTCCTATTTACTTTAGTAACATGTACTAGTTTCCAGTAGAAGTGCCACAAAATTACTCACTTGTCTTGTTCTTCTACCTTAATAATAATAATATTTCCTTTTTCAGAGAACACGCAGTGTCACGGAGCGGAATCCAATCTAGAACACGAGCAAACGGGATCGTACTCGGGTTTACACTGCACTAAGCACTACTTCACCTTCCTTTCTGCTCTAGTTTTTCTACTTTTTTCCTTTGCTCAGTTTTTACAACTTGTTGAATGATTTTTCATCAACCTTCCTGGTCGTCATCATCATCACCGTGAACCTTGTCATCATCATAAATAACGACGACTATGACTGCCGAAAGTGTTCAAAGAATAAAAATAATAAAAAATGATAATGGTTGTAATCATAAATGTTTAGTGACAATCACAAAAATAATAAATGTTTCCCATCCACTCTATTCACGAAACGACCTAACACGAGCAACTCTTCAATGGATGGCACTGGTACAACTGATGTTGGGTGAGCCGGGTGCTGTACTGAATAGAGCTGAGAGATGTTTCTTTCAAAAAAAAAATTCCACCTGCTCGCAGCATTTGCGTTTGCGTCTGCGTGCACCTTTCAACTACTATTTCTGGATAATAATCTGCAAATAGTGACATGGCTTGCTTGCTTCACCATGATGACGATGCTGATGATAATAACAGCTCGTTCCAAAAATTGTTATGTTATGTTATGCTGAAAGACTCGTCCGCAGAAATAGCAGGAGCAGCGGTGGTGGTTGTATGTAGTAGAAAGAGTTATTGAGCTGAACAGAAGTCGCATCGACAGAGAACAGCGAACAGAAGCACTCAACAATGCTCGTCGAACGACACTGAACTGAAGAGATGGCAACGTGAAGCACTCCGTTTACTCTGACACCACAATCATAATCACAATATTATTATAATGGAAAGAGAGAAGTGAATGATTATGATTATTGGGATGATGAGGTTGCTTCGTGATGAGTTTAATGTTATCGTCAGAGCCTCAGTCATCACATCACCATTACCATCAGCCAAAACGCGTTTTCTCCCATCAACAAAAATGACAATGACAAGACTTCTTGGGATGACATGCGACTCGCTCACTCATTCACTGATCTACATCATTAACGAGTATCATCGTCTCGTAACTTTAGTTTCGTTTAAGCACTTACGAACAATTTCCCATTTCCATACATTGAACCCTGTACGTTGTATGTAAACAGGGAAAAATCATGCGTTAATTTTCCTTCTGATGGCGTCTTTTCAATCTATTCTACACTAGTTACTGAATATTTCCACTTGTGTTTCACCTTTCTGGGGTTAGAATGCTATCTCTGAAAGTAATTTGCCATTTTTCTAGTCGAGCACTTTTATTATCCAGCAGCTTAAGTTCCTTCTGCCTTACTTCCTACGCTACAAAAGCAACGATGAATGCACACCGCCATCCCCGTCATTGTAAATTATCATCATCTCTTTCTTTATTTGTCACACTTTATTCACAGTCTCATGATGATAAAAAGAAAAGGGCACAAACGTACAACCTGATGGAAAAAAGTCGCAGGATAATTTGGTTTTTAAATAAAGACAAATCCTGTCGCGCCTTTTGCTCTTATCGTTATATTGCTCACTGTGTAAACAAGAAGGGAAGGGGAGAAAGCGAGACGAAACGAGTAATGTCAGTAAATTACAGATAAGATTCAAATTGTCACTTCAATTTTCCCGTGAATAATAGAGGGAATTTTTATGCATGGAAAAAGTGGAGGAAAACAACAATAACAGCGAAACGATGTATTGATAATGATGAGGCGCTTCTTTCTTGTTACGTTTGACGTGTGCGATGTGATGTGAGCGTTTTGCATAAAGTGTCCCATAAAAAGGGTACGCAGTGCAATGGAAAGAGGAAAAATGTGGAGGAAAGGCGGAGAAGAGAGCAACTTTCTTCTGCTCCTGTGCGCCCCCAAAAATCAACTACAATTTGCTGCTCTTTGCTTCTGCTTTTCCTTCCCTTGTCTTCTCAATCAAACTCTCAACAAACTCACTCTGGTTTAACGTGCTCGTCTTGTCTCTCACTGTTGCAGCCACTACAAGTAGTAAAACTCTGCCCAACTCGAGAAAAATATTTTTGCTCAAGCTGCTCAGTTGTTGTGAGAACTCACTCTCGGCTCTCTTGCTCTTTGCTTTTGCTCGTGCTCCTGAGGAAGACGCGAGAACAAGGCTAAGCATTCATAACATAACACTGAAACAGGTTAAATTGCACTTTTCCCCTTCTTTTAAGTATTCCCATTTGCCATCATAACATCGCAGTTATGATCATCGTTTCATTACTTGCACAACCATAGCAGCCCATATCATAACACTCTTAGCTAACAATTCAGTTTCCATCCATTTTACTTCATTTTGCACAAAACGTTTTTTCTTTACTCAGAGAGCTGCTAACTTTAACTTCACTTAGACTACATTGTGTTAATACTTTGGTTTGTCCAATAAGCTAAACAAAACAAAGCAAGGAGAAAATGTTGCTTTTTCGCATTTTATTCTCTTTTAGAGCTCTTCTCTAATACGAAGTAATGTGAAGTGTGCAAGGGAACGACATTATCATTTTTCCCATTTGCTCTCTCATTTTCGTCTTCTTCGAAGCTTTGACAATACAAAAAATCCTTTTCTCTTTTTAGTTGTTCGTTTGGAATTTTGCCTACTTGGAACGAACGACGAACTGAACTGAATTGGATAATAATATATAATAGATTCTTTTGAACAGAAGCAAACAAAGTGAATGAGAATCTTTGTGCACATCAAACTCTGTAACTTTGTGTCTCTCTCTATCACATCAGTCTTTGTCCTGTGGAGAAACAACAAGTGTTGTTCGAAGCCTTTAATGCTCGCTCATAGCACACAACCTCGAATTTAGCCTGCTCGTCATCATCATTACCAATTATTGCTATTACGATTACACACAAACTCACATTCATGTCTCCGTTACTTTCCTAATGCCATTTACAACCATCAATTGCCAATTCTTGCATTTACATGGCGACCAGATTAGAAATTCGTGCTTCAACTCGCAGTTGCTTCAGATGGTAGGAAAAACTGAAAATCCTAAGACGTCCTACTCTGACTATTTTCTCATTTATGCTCACTTCTCTCTTTAGAGTGAAACTAAATATTGATGATAATCACTTTCGCCACAGTCTCTAGACTCCTCTTCTCTCTAGACAAATGCAAAGTGGCGAATTAGGGGAACATTTAAATGTGCGCAGGCACACTTGAGACGGTGTCATTATCGTGAGTTCGAGTAGAGCGGACATTCGTTTCCATTACTGTTTTAAATAGTGGTGGTAAATCATTATTATGATGCTGCAGTCAATTTTTATAAGTAAGAATTGACGATTGTCGAGGGCCGATGTCAAAGGCTGTGGCCGTTTCGACTGATGATTGTGAGCAATTGCCTTTGACTCTGAAATGGCCTTTGTTGGATGCCTGCTGTGAAGTTTGGAATTTGCTAAAACGATAATCCATGGCTAATTAAATTATGGACAAGGCACGCTTGATATTATTAAATTAAGTATAAACCAAAACAGTCCTAAAGTTCACATAAAATGGAATTGTACAAATGAAGATTGAGTGCACCGAGAGGTTGTGAAAAACTAGCAACCATTGACAAGGAATAAAATGAGCATTTTAAATGGCAGCGTAGCCCATGACAACGATGAAAAGAGTGTTGGCGTTTTAATTTATGAAGAAGACTGCAACGGTTTTTAGTTGGTATTCAGTTTTATTAGTTGGAAAACTTTGTCTCAATGTTTGCTCTTCATTTGATTTTCATGAGCATCGAGCAGAAAGAGAGAGAAACAGGCGCTGTTTTCTCTCTTTCTCCCCACCACATCACACCACACCACAGACAAAAAAGTTTTTAAATGTCAAAGCGATGTAAAGTAATGCTGTCGGTAGGCATGTTTTAAAAGAAAGTTTAATGAATGAATGAATGAATGAATTGGTGAAGAACTAAAAAATGGAACTTTGGCAGGAAAGAGACTTTAAAATAGTTTTCGAGTGGCTCAATGAATGCCCATGAGCATGGCACATTCGCACTGACAACTCTGTTCTTTGCAGCAATAAATAAATGGCATTAAATTTTATATTTCAATTTTAAAGAGCCCGTCAAAATTGAAGACTCTGTGGTTCAATGAAACATATTCGTTCCTTTTCTGCAATATGGTTGAAACGAACGCAACGTGCTCAGCATTTTTACATTTCGCTGCTACGACATGTTTGCTCGCATAGTAGAACAAAGTAGAGTAACTAGTAACAAAAGATTATTTTTACAGAAGTGGTGGCTTTGAAAAGATAGATGTGGAATTGCAACGCATCATAATGCATGAGTCCCTCTGCAAACACAAACACAACACTTAACTCAAATAACATGCCTAATATAATTAGGAAAATGTTTTTTTCGAGCCAACCGTTGAGCTGAGCCAGAATAATTTTTCAAGTGCTCCATCACCTCAGCTCGCATTCACAATCACAATATTAGCATGCACGTCTGCATGTTCGTACATAACACAACTTCATGAAGAGAAGAGACGCGTTCACGTCTAGCATAACATAATCATCATGATCATACTAAATAATAATAATAGTTTACATGTTAATGAAGAGGTTTTATTTCACGCCTGTAGTCAGTCAGTCAGTTTCAACCTACTGGTGTCTATTTTTTGTAAATACTATTTGGAGCGAGTTCGTTGTCTGTTGTTCCACATTCACCTGTAGTAGTATTAAGTCGAAGCAAAAAACTGCTTAAGCTCATTCGCCAATGTTTTGAATCAATCGTCGTCGTCATAGTCACACTCATTTTAATAGAGCTATAATTAATCGGTAATATGTAAAAAAAGATAACTGAGGATAGGAAGAATGTCAGGTCGAAAATATAAAATTCAACATGAACCAGCTAGTGTTAAATGGTAATGGAGCGGAGGTTGGATTTTATGTGCACCGTGTCGCAAACTCGCAAACCGAGAGGAAGCAGGATGTGATGGATATTGAGGAGTGAGAGATGGATTTTTACATATTTTATGGATATAGATGGAACGATGAAAGTGTTAAACTTTTAAATGGAGTTGGAAGTAGTGAGCGAGCGAGTGAGTTAGCATGTGCCTAATAAATAAGTAATAAATTGCGTAGCATAACTCAGCTAACTTTACCTGTGCAAAAATAGTGTCATGTCTTCCTCGCCATCACCAGCTTATTGAGTCAGTCAGTCAGTCAAAAGTAATGTCTTGATCGAGATGAGGCGAACAAAGAATAGTCACGAAACAAACTTCACTTACAGAGACGTGCTTATCATCCACCAGTTAATACTTTGTTAAAATTACCTGACCCAAGGGGGACCCTTATCCGTTTTTCAAAATTTGATAAAAATGGAAAATTCAAAAATTGATAAGGGTCCACCCTTGGGTGAGGTGATTTTCCCCATACTAAATCCCATAAAAGTAAAGAAATTTGGCGATTTCCAACAAAATATCTGCATGCATTAGAAATCACAAATTAGCTCATGGAGACTTAAGATTTGGGATTTAGGAGTATTTTAGGAAGGGAAACAACCTCCAATGGGTGGGAGCTCGTGAAAAAATTTACACGTCTTGCGTAAACCTCGTTAGCATTGTTGGGAATCAATATTATTTTCGATATTATTTTTATTCGATATTTCGATAAAATACGATATTTGTTTATTTTATCGAAAATTTTATCGACAGTAACCAGTATTATATTATCAATATTTTGTCAAATATTTCCAAATAAAATATCGAAAAATATTAAACTAAACTAAATCCTATATGAAGAGATCACATCTCGTAAAGAATGTTAGGTAAGTACTTGCATTGTATTTTTTTATGCACTTGACATTACCACTACGCGTTTGAATCGTGTGTAAATACAAAATAAAACTTAAATGCATGTGACTTATTTTTATGGACGAAGTGTTCGAATCCCCAACACGGGTGCTTGTTAGGCTTTCCGTTTTACATTCTTTCTGCCTTCACTTAGCTCTGAGTCTCCCCATTGCTACTGTTACGTTACGTTACATCGCATTAGCCCTCTTTGTCTGTTATACTCGGTTTTTTCTGTCGCTACTCTTGCGCTGTTGAAGTATTATGCCACCTTGCGATAATTATCATCCTTTAAAATCCTCGCCTGTCACTCAACTTTTTCAAGTCGGAGACACAAACAATGTAAGATTGTGGTTACATAGAAGAAAAGAAAGGAAGAAGAGAGATATGGTGGGATGCACAGCGTACGAGATGGTTTACACTTACTACAAAAATAGTAGATGGAATATACTATTCCAATGAAAAATTGCATACTTATTATTACATGCCGTTTTGTTATGATCACCTATTAATATGATTAAGTGAGAGGGGATCGAGTGCGTGATGCTATTACTTAAATATTTTACCTTAACTACTACTGCTTTAGCTACCTCATCAACCACATCGTCATTCGTCTTCATCAAGATGCATAACTGCCAGCAAGATGAAATACTTTTAGTGAAGCAGGACGCAGGACCACCACAAACAACCGCGCAGTCACTAATCAATACCAATTTTTAGGAGACAGGCAAAACTCATTTGGGAAGGGACTGAAGAGCATTGGAAAGTGATTATCATGTTGTATTACCTACTCCTAATAATAATCATAATTGAAAAAGTAGGATGAAACCGGTAAGCGGCAGTGATCATGGTGATGGTGAACGAAGACGACATCGATGATTGTACCTCGTGCATCTCACATTTTATAGATTTCTAGTTATGAGCCTAGCGTATTCGGAGCAGGAGAACACCACATAACCGCACGACTCGTGTTCGGTGTTTTTGTGAGTTGTGACATGCGATGAGTTTTATGTTCGTCATATTTGGTCATAATACATGGCACATGCTATTTAATTAGGGTATGTGTATTATCGTCACATAATGTAGTTTAATGATTATCACCAATTTTACTAGCCTTACTAGTTCTGATCTGATTATCATGTTTGTAATGTAACTCTTTTTAGTTCTTGCACGCGGCAGCAGCTCTTCTTTTCGATAGTCTGGCTCAATTACTGAGATCAGTGGGTCACGCAGCAGTTTGTTGCATTTATTTTCACCAAGTCTGGAACATGTGCCTAAGATTCTTACAATGCGCAGATCGAGAATTCGAGAACATTATACTCTGCTTTTTGTACAGGCTTTTATAATTTCTAGTGCTACATTAACATTACAGTATAGAAGATATATGAACAAGCAAAGCGCTCGTTGTCGAATCCAGTGAAGGAGACAAAAAATAAACGAGCCACGCACCAGAAAAGAATTCTTTTTAAACCTACAGCTACGTGCATATGATTTGGTTGCGCTTTTGCCAACATGCTCGTGAAAGCAAACAAACCGCACGGAGCATTTACACTCACATACATACGATAAATGTGGAATACAACATATACCCCAGGAACGAGCAAACAATCCTCCTCGTCTCTTTCTCTGGTTCTGTCGATAATATTCTCTTCTCGATAAACGCTCATTTTCTTTCTTTTCACTCTCTCGCTTCTCTTCTTCAGGCACATAAAAATAAGTGTTGACACAGTAGACACACAGGAAGCAAGCACAAGTGAAAGATAGCAAAGAAGAGTTCAGATAGAGACTGAATATTAAAACCAATGTGGCTAAGTCATATCTCTCTCTCTCTCTCGCGTCTTCATTTTTCTTCTTCTCCAATTTTCAATATAACAAGCAAAAAGTTGCAACTTTCCTGTTTTGCTTTACTCGAGTGGGCTGTACAAGACCAAAACATTCATTTGTCGTTATTTCACATCATTGTCATATTTAGTTTGTGTAGGGCGATAATATGAATTATTTAGAGAAAAGAAGAAAGAGTGACATTCTCAGTGACAGAGCAGGGACCAGTTTACTCATAAAATTCAATGCATTCAACTCAACTATGTTGACAAAAAAAATGTTAGGAAGTCGCTGAGTTACTGAGCCATATATTTTCATTATCACGATTTCACCACCACTGGCAGTATCAGTATCAATGCATCACCCTCGTACTTTTGCCATTATCAGCAACATCAAGAGAAACGGCTACGGCTTCTTGGTCGCCACTTTTGCTGCGATGAAAGTGAAAGAAACGCGATAGATTGTTTAGGCATGGACTGACTCATCCTCCATCGAAATACATATATATCCTATCAAAGGCATATTTGGATGAAAATTCGCATATTTTTGGGTGACTCAAACTTTAGGAAGGTCGAAACTTTTTTTATCGTGGTAGTAATTTCGGAGGAGAAATCGTGCGAAGAAGTGGACGGTTGTGACTGGAAGGGGGGAAATTAATCAAGATGTCAGAGAAAAACGTTTTTTGCCTCTTGCTGCTCAACTCGGCGATTTTATGAACCATGATAATGCTAACATAAGAAGTTCACACTTTTATATCACCATGGAGTTGTGCATGTGGAAGAGAAATAGTTACCACCGTCATCGACATCATAAAGAGCATGAGAGGATAATTTCGCCAATATTTATTTTTGATGTCGGCGAGATAAAAAAAAAGTAGACAAAGGTAGCAGTAGACACCACAATCAAATTTACCATATGTACATATCTATGTGGACAACTGAAGTAAACACCAGAAGAGACAGCATTAAACTTGAAAACAAAAGGGAAAAGGAAAAAAACGTAATCAATATTTTCTTAGCAAACACATCTACCTACCTACATAATAATAATCACTTTTGCATAATGTAGTACGAGTGGCATTAATAATAGCATAAAACGTAAGATTGGAAGCAAGCAATTTTTTCATATATTTTTTCTCTCTCACTCTGTTTGTTCTTGCTCTCTCCTCTCTGTCTTGCTAAAAATCGCAACAAACAAAGGAGCGGACGATTCATTTGACTGACAAGTTACTTTGATATTGTACACACACTTTTCTCCTCTGACCTGGAATGGTTCAACATACACCCACGCAATTAATTTTGCCAACGCGCCACTGTGTAGGAGGAGGCTTTTGATGTGTGGCTTTTGGATGTTTCCCAGTTCAGTCCAGTTCACTTGCGCATGTGGACAAACACTCTTCAATCACATTTGTTTATGACTAAATACTCGAAAAGCTCCTTCCTTCCTTCCTCACAACTCTGATAAGAAGGTTGTTCAGTTGCAATTTTATTATTGCTCCACTCACTCTCCTGTCTCTAATGTCTCTTTGTCATACATCCCCTCCAACGACTCACTCTCATCAATGACATAATAGCGTGAGTGAGTGATTCAGTGAAGTGGAGTTCACACTTCCTCCTTTAGCTCCAGATATACACAGAGTAGGGAAATTGCGTCTCTGAGTTGGAATGAAATAAAATGAAATCTGATAATAACAATGTACATTAGATTTGTTGAGTGCAACACGTAAATAATCAATGCTAACATAACGACATTCTTACATTGATGATTTGACATGAGCATAGTGACAAAGAGATGGACGAAGAGTAAATCAAGCGGATGGAATTACTACGACTTCTGCTTCATTTCCTATCCATTATTTGCCCATTTTCTTACTCTCTTCCCCATTTCGTCCACACATGCAATTGCAATCAATTGGAATGCATTCCCACTTTCTGTTCCCTTCCCCTACACTCGTTCACCACGTGGAAAAAAATTCAATGGAAATCCTAACAAAAGTGCCATGTGGCTATATATGAGCATTTCCAAGAAGTCAGGTCAAGCTGAGTAAGTAAAAGCTCAAGCAGTAAGCCACCTCTATCTCTTGGACCACCAAAAATAGGTCACAAAATTCTATCAGGTTCCTAATGTTCGGTAAATTTTATTGTATAGGTAGTTGTTGCATATTATGTACTTGCATAACATCTTCACTAATCGTAACCATAGTTCAGTAGTGCCCTCGAGACAAGTCACAAGCTGGAGCGCCACGCTACAAAGTAACCTAACCTGTAGATTTTACATTAGCCTATTAGCCTCGGGATGTCGCCAAATAGATGAGATGTGATGTGTTGTGATACTCGTCCCACTCGTTCTGTTCAAGTAATCATACTAACTGGTGTCAAGTATGCAAATAACTTCTCCCCCAGAAACACTTTCCGAAAAACAAGAAGCTGGACAAAAAAAGCAAATTTGGCAGTGGGTAAACACGTGTTTTATTCCACGACCTCAGTGGTAAAGTAGTACATGAATAATGCTCATGTGATCTTGATCAATTTAATCGCCACCGCCGTGTGAGATATTGAGCGTTTAAATACCTTGGCCTTTACAATGTTACATAACCACAGAAAAAGATAAAATAAAGCCAAAGTCAAGGAACAAGTGCAAATGAACATTGTAATTAATGATAATGGTGTGAGTATTTCACCGTCCTGAAAAGATTGTTTTTAATATGAATGCGAGTTACGAATTTCGTCATAATATTGAATCATTTGAATCTATAATAATACACTCTTCATTTCCAATTTCCATTTGAAACAAGATTTCTTCTCTTTTAGAATAATAACAGCCCAGCAAAGCATAACAACGAATATTTAAATTTTGTGGTTTTAGAAGGCAGAGGAGAATCTTCCAGTTTTGCTTTTCATTCTTTGTCTGTCCACTGTTCATATTTATGCAATAATCTTTTAATATGATAATGTCACACAAATCTACGTGAGTAAAGTAATGTACGTGCACTGCGTGCACACACCTAGATTTACTTTTATTGCCAACATGCATATTTTCCATCAAGAAACAAGCAAAAAAGTTACTCCATTGATGTCGCAAGCAAAAAGTTGCTGGAGAAGAATTTTTTTGTGAAGCCCGACATGTCAGAATAAAATTCTGTACGTACACGCGTAAATACAGCAAAGCAAATGTACTCATGTCTTCACAAACTGCTGTGTGTGTAGTAGTGTGGATACGTTTACAATTTACAACAATGTAGCATAGTAAAGCTGTTACTTAATGGAATAAAAGTGGGAACAGGAACAGGAGCAGAAGTAGTAAAGTAACGATATTCTCAATTTCTTTTTTCATTCTTTAAGCGGATCTTTTCTATGCTTGCCACTTACAACAAATATGCACGTTTTTTTCTGAACATCTATTCTCAAGTAGCTGCGTTTTATATTATGATTATTATGATGCAAGTGTAAAGAAACCTTACACACACCAAATATTACGATCATGTATGTATCCATCATTCTCACATTTCTCCTCGTCATCATCTATTATGTATTTTTCATTTTTTCTCTACTCTTCTTCGTCATCTGCCTCTCCATTCTTCTCCTCCGCTTCTTTCTTTCGCCAATGTCTCCGGCTTTCCCAATCTCTTCTCTTCGAATCCTGAACATTTTTCATTGTGCACGGCCTATGCTACTTGCACGATGAAACGATGTTGATGACGCAAGGTAAATTACCAAAGGCAAACTTTACATGCACACCACAATACATACATAAAACCAAATATTTCCATATCTCTTTGTGAGATGTGTTCGATTCCACAGGTGAAGTGGGAATACGTGTAACGCTGAACATTTCAATTTCACCATTTTCCTTGTCGCCATCGCTTCTCCACTTAAGAATTTTTTTCGATCTTCACCGCAGCGGTTGATGTTGATCACCGATAAGTAATATTCACAAGGTACAGTGCGAGACATACCGACAATTTCAATGTTGGTTAAGATGATAGTAATATTAATATTATTGAAAAAGAGGATAAATGAAGGAAAAGAAAATGATAAAAATAACTTTGGGAATTTCCCTTCCTTCAATTTGTATCATCAGTAAATATGTATCTAGCAACTTTCGAGTTCAGATCGATATTGGATGAAGAATGAATGCCAAATGTTAATGTGATAAAGTTGTTGTTGCCGTTGAGATACATTTTGAATGATATGACTGGGAAAGGAAAGAATGTAATGCATTCTCAAAAAATGCCATAAAAATTAATAACATGATGATGTTTACTTGCCTCTCCATGTTCATGTCTCACATAAAAAATAACACTGCATTTTGTTTAATGATTCTCTTATTATTGTATTCTCTTTATTACAGTAGAGCAGAAATGAAGGGATTTGTGTTATTGTCTGAACAAGAGATTATTGAATGAATTGCTCATAAACTTGTTGAATTCTTTGACGAAGAAAATCCCTCCAGATTGTTGCCGATAAAATAGTGGCAATGCCGAGACTTGTCCAGCTCATGCGAACGCTTTTTGAAATTACGCCATCCTGCCATTTTTTCTGCTCGATACATTCCAGGTAGGGAGTTTGTGAGAAGGTGACATTATTGTAGAGAGGTGTCCAGCGATGACCAAAGATGCGGTGTAATTTGTAGTCAAGGAAGCGTCGGAAGATGAAACCAGACTTGTTCACTAAACACCTCATTTCCAAGTAGTTGTACAAGGCCAGCTCGATAATCGCATGGGCGTTAGGAACTCGGATGGTGGAAAAGTTTGCGAGAGCTTGCTCCACTGACTGTGAGCTTTTGTGTTGCAGTGTCTGCTCAAGAACATCATCCAAAAGGAGAACGTCCTCAAACCCGGCGTTCATGCCTTGGCCATAGAAAGGAACCATCGCGTGGGCCGCATCGCCGATCAAAACTCCTTTTCCAGCATGAAGTAGGTTGATCTGTTGTTTGTTCCAGGATTTCCATCAATAAGAAAAAGGAACAAATCCATTGTAAAAAGAAATGAAGCATGAGTTTCATGGGGAATGGAAAGTAAATGTGCATGTAAATAAAGCTTGGAAAAATAAATTTCTCCTCTGATTTGTTTCTTGTTCACTCACTTTGACGGAAATCAAATGTGACGGTTTGCTCGCGAGAAAGTCTGAAATGAGCAGCTCTTTCCCTATTAGGGACATCGCGTCGGGAAATTCTCGGGAGAAAAACTTGTCCACCTCCTCCGTCGTCTTGAGCTCGTTAAAAATCTGACATAAAATAGATTGAAAATTTGCTAATCAGCTAGAGTTAAATTAAAAGATGCATTTATTAGAATTTCATTGTTAATATTAATTTATTTGCATTTTGTGTGCATACTGGAATTGGCATAAAGAGTGTGGCAGTAAAACTCCCATCCAAGTTTGGCAACGCGATCAGCATAAATTCATTTCTTGGCCAGATGTGTAAATAATTTTTGGCCATAGCATGCTAAAAAGTTTCAAATTATCATTCATCATATTTTGTAACAAGTTGAAACAAAACGTTACATTTTGATAAAAAGACGTCATAGTAATTATGTTAAAAGATGTTTCGTGTAGTTTTACGTAATGCTGCTATTACAACCGTTATCATGGTACGATCATCATTATTATTATTGTTCAAAACTGCATTGTTAAGCTAAAAATCGACTTAGGCACCCACTTGGCTATTTTCCTTGGCAGGAATTCGCAGTTCCATGTAAGCATGGTCAATATAAGTTTGGCTGAAGTTGGTCAGTGGTCGCTTGAGGATTGTCTGGCGGAAGGCTGAATGAGCTCCATCGGCGCCAACTAAAATGTCTCCTGTGACCTCCACCTCACTTTCATCTCCAGGCACATCTTTACGTCTACTTGTTTAAAATGTGTAAGATATTTTGTACCTATACTTTGAATAAAGCAAGTTTTTTATTGTGATTTTAAGTTTTTTATTTTTACCTAAACGTGAGCACTCCTTTCTCCACATTTGCATTGGTAAGCTTATGAGAGAATTGAACTGAGACATTTGGATGCTTCTCTGCCTCTATAGGGTAAAAAATGAAGGAGTTAAGAGAACGTTCATGAAAATGACAATTAATTATTGATTCATTTATTTTTATTACCTGTTATCAAATTCTCATTGAGAAATCGTCGACTTACAGAATAAATGCACTGTAGAGAAAAAAATATTGAATGAAACACTAGATTAAATATATTTATTAAGAGTAGAGAAAGATAGAGAGAGAAGTTACATAATTTACATTACCTGTTCAGTGTTGGGGTCATAGAGAATGGTTTTGGTAGATCCATTCATGGAATGGATCATTCGGCCCCTCATGGGAATTCCCTGAGAAAGAACAAGATCCTCCAGACCGGCTCGGCGTAGTGCAGCCCGACCCCTTGCGGACAAGGCTAAGTTAATGCTCCGACCTTGAACAATCGCCTCAAGTCTTGGATCTATCCATTAAATCATGAGGTTTTAGAAAATGATATGCAAACATTTAATTGAGTAATATCAGACGAGAAGCAACATTTCTTTACCTGCTCGAGCTTCATACAGTTCAACATGATGACCTTTTTGTGAAAGGACACAGGCACATAACGCCCCAACCTACAAATAAATTCAATCGTGGCAATTTGCAACACAAAATCTCCCCTGATTTCAAATTTAACAAATGCTCAATTAAAATCACAGTGATTCTTTATTGCTAGTCCTGTAAATCAATCTGTTGATTAAATCATTGCAATATTCATTTTGTTAGTGGGTGGTCAATCATGCAAAATAAAATTTGTAGCTGAAAAATTTACAGGTATATTCATTACTAATCGCGAAGACTGACAGGTGTATTCATACGTGTATAGGTCGTTATTTTTACATCAACAAAATAAATCACTGTCTTCCCATTGTCAAACCAATCAAACTCTCATTATTGTCGTCGACAGCATTGATATCTTGATGATCCCATCGCATCGCCGTCATTATCACCTTTTAACTGCCCATTCGCATGCCATGTGTCATTCATTAGAGTATATTATATAACACGATGCAATCAAGTATGTCACGTACGTCTCTCTTCTGCGACAACTATTACCAACCAAAAAAATCATCTAGTTTCTATTCTAACTATTCGTTGTTGTTGAGGCTGAGTAAATCATAACTGTCAAAAACAATTTCTCTAAAGAAAGAAATCTTTCTTTCGCTCCTTGTAAGTTACAACCACCCAGCCAACATCATCGTCTGCTGTCTAATCTGATTAGTACAATTCAAAAGATTATAATTGGTAGATATTTTGTCCCGTCCCTAAGAAGCCCACATTTTTTTCTTATTGAAATATTTTTTACTCCCTTCGCCATTTCACAACCAACACGATCAACATAAAGTTATGAGTCATAACTTATGAGTCTCTTCCATCAACATCAACTCAGCGCAGAGCAACTTTTCTGCATTAAATTACCTTGAGCTTGTTGCAATCAACGAACGACCGCAACGTATGAACGGTAAAGGTGGGCTCGTTTGCATAACAGGCGTTTTAGATGTAAAATAATTTTTACTGAGCAAAATCATTTTATCAAATCATTGACAGCGTGTGTAGGATTTATCTAGCATATCAAGTCAGGTCAGGCGAAATCAATGCTGTTTCAATAGTTTTATAACATTATAAAATATTTTCAATGAGAGTGAGAAGAACACATCGGAGAATTTGGTCATGCAAGTGAACCAAGCGGTGTGGTCGAGTGAAATGAAGAGAAATTGACTACGTGAGATCTAATTGATTAAAAATGTCGACCATGGCAAAAACACGTGGGAAATCATTTACGTCATTGTTACGAGAGAGAGATGGCTAGTCGTTTCTAATGCATTCAACTACAACTTAACTATAGCGTCACTCAAGTTTTCTTGACCGTAGAAATGCGGTCTAGTAATAAATGTTACATTTCGGATGATACAATGTCCAACATTTTACAAGTTAAAAATACTATGCCATAGAAAATCCACTAGCAAATTTGGTACATATGCAAATGATACAGACCATTAAGCTCCACGTCATTACATATTTCACATAATATAAAAATTATATTATTATAACCAAACCTCTACATATTTAAATGATACATCCAATTATGCACCGAACAAACCTAAAAGTATAAGCTAAGCGTAAGCATCAAGGTCCGAAGCAGTGAAAAAACCTTCTGTTAAAACCTATATTCACTTAACTGACTTAACTAAAACTTATTCAGGCAATTTTATGTATAGTATTGACTAATATTCATTGATCACCTCATAGAAATACTTAATAGAAATATTAAATATATATCACAAGAAACGTGAAGCCAACGCTAAGTGCTGTTAGTAGTTAAACGTGATTTTTACTACCTTAAAACAATAGCCCACCACATGTCCAACTGACAGTTATAAAATTACATGACAAAAATTTTAAAAAATTCTTCCCATTTGTCAAATATATGAGATTAACTTGTGATATAAAAGTGTTATTTAAATTGTTTGATCGGGAAAATAAAATTGTATTTTTGTATAAAATATCACTATACTTTGAATTTGTATCATATTCATCTGTATCAAAATGGTGTATATATTAAGAAACTGTATCTTACGAATTGTATATTGTATCATTTGTACTGGCAGTATTCGTTAAATATGGATATTTCAAGTTTGTATCATCCAAATGTATCATTTATCCCAACACAAGAAATGCACATGGTCGTCATTCACGGCTTAATGAACATTTTAGATCGCTGCAATCTTGTCAACTGTTCGTCTAGTCTCTTGAAGCAGAAAACGTATAAAAATGTCATTCTAAAGTTTGCTTACCAACCCACCGCCCGCAATCACAATTTTCTTTTTTGGGCTATACTCCACTCCATTTCCTTGAACACCGTTTACATTCACTGCCATTTTTATTTCCTCGAGTTATGAACTTCTGTCAGGTTTGTTGCAATGCGACACTATGTCAAATGTAATTAAATTTAATCCCAGTTCTGTATTCTTATGTGTATGGGCCCTTGCTAAGGATTACAGAGCTAATTTTGAAATTGCGATATCACAAGTAATGGACTGGGAAAACAAAGATAGTTTTTTCAATCAGTCATCATTATCACATAACTATTTATATTCGTAACTGACAGCTCATTTCAAAAGACTTTAAGCTTTAAAAGAAGCTATCAATCAGCCAAAATGGTGAATATTTGTCGAAGTACTGTGTGAAAAGTGAAGGAGAAAAAATATGATTATTCCCACTTAAAAAAATTGTCGTTTCTTCTACGCGGCTGATACTTAACAACTTCAACCATAATTTATTTTTGAAGAACTAATGTTTTGTACTCCATTAGTTGCTGATTAATTTTCTCCGTTCATGAAGAAAATCCGTTCATACAATTTGGAACTAGAGAAAAATCAACAATAGTGATTTTTTCGAATTTCATATTATAGTACAACACATTTTGGAATTTTCTGGATTTCAAGGCAAATCGAGGATTTTGTCACAGTCACCATAAATCATAGGAAGAGAATTTAGAAGCGAGTGAGTGTTCATTTTGAAGAAAAAGGACTTTCAAACAGACGGTATTTCGATATAGGAGAACAAACTGTAGAAAAATGACAACGCATGGGAATAATGCTATTTTTTCTTCCTTACTCTCCACGCACTAACTTTGGCAAATCTTCACCATTTTGGCTGCCTGACTGATGGCTTGTTTTAAAATTGAAAGTCTCAGCTTTAAAAGGAGCTATCAGTTACAAATATAGCTATGCACATGGTTTAATGGTGACGACTGATTGAAAAAAGTCTCTTTACTTTTCCCCTTTCCCTGAAAGGCTGCGCCATAAACCGCAATCCTTATTTGTGTGACTGAGCTGAGATAAAATGGTCACGTAGTCCTGTTCCAGTAGACGGAATAGTGCAATTGCAGGGTTACGCATTTTCAGTCTCAAGTTCAATATTTGTGTGGATATAATAAATATTACTTTTTCTCGTCCAAGCATTTTATGCCATATACCGCAGTATAAATAATGTCTGGAGTATGTTTGTCTCTGTATATAATCACAAATCATAACCTTTAACCAGGTTTTTATCGATTTTTTATCTCTAACGGAGAAAAAAAAGTCTGACTCAGATAAAAAAAAGACTTGAGATAGCAATTCATTCACCATTGCACTATGCTAGCTTTGTAAATTTTATTAACAAAATTTTGGAACTGGTTAGTATCTGATAGTAACTAAAAAATTCGTGAACCAGTTCTAGATTGAAAAAATTTGCTTTTACTTTAATAAGCTATATTACTCATAGCTTGGCTGCGAAGAGGACGGGAATAGCAATTAGCAATCCACCAGTTATGCAATTTTGTGGTACTCCCAACATTTCATTGCAGACGATGCGACGGGTTATATAAACCCGTCTCTGCAGAGAGGCTTTGCTTTGTGATCACATGCTAATGAATATGACTTCTTCGCAATTGATCTAGTTTAGACTGATTAACTGATAACAACTGAATTTCTTTGATCCACTAATTCCAGACGATCAACTGATTCTCTTTATTTTATTGTCATCTCTTTTATATACAACCATCATACATTTAAGCATATTTGTAATATGTATAAATGTATTATTATAGCTTAACCTTCTAATTCGTTTGACTCATTTTAGTCAGTTCAAACACAACCTAGAAATGTAGACATAATAATAAACAGGGATGAGGAAGTCTGCGAATTCTCATTCCTCACTCTCGTTTTTCTAAAAATATGTTAATGTGAAAAAATGTTCCTCCTCGAACCGGAGCAAGCACATGTCAACTGCCCAGATCCTCTCGTGAAAATTAGACACACGAGACACTCTAAAGTAGATTACGAATTAATTACATAAGTTCACGATAAGTAGTCAAATATTATGTAACGTCATAATTTACTCCTGTAATACGACTTCAATTAAAATGCAAACTTTTCTATAAGGTCAAGGTATTCAATGATTATCAATTATCAATCATGCTGTTCATTTCAGTTCAGTTTATATAACTCACGATAAGGATAGTTTGCAACTAGTAACCGTACTACTTGTTGCAAAGTGTAAACAATTTTCATTTGCCAGACCACGAATGCAATAAATGAAATATGAATTGTCTGAATTAAGCGCCGGAAACAACTGTCGCGTCATCTTCAACATTAAAAAGCTCTGAAACATTAAGTAGCAGAACATAGAAATTTTATTTGTTTAATGTGTGACTGGATTAAGAGAAACTGTAACCAACATAACGCTGCCTTAATTGATTTTACGTAATTTTTTGTTATCCAAATCAAATGCGTAACGATCGATATCGCTGTAACCGGCAAGAAGGTAACGAGTTGAGCGGAGAAAATATGAAGTTTCAAAATCACATTGTTTGAAATTATGAAGAACATAACAAAAGTGTGGATGATTATTAATACCACTACTCCATTGCTGTTAGTTGCGAATAATTGACGATATTTGATCATTAATTTGTAAGGCCAAAAGTGTTTTACTTTGTTTCGTCCACGTTTATTTTTCAAGAGAAAGAGAAAATATTATTTAAATCATACAAGAGAGTTACATAGTTCATAGTCTCATCTTTTACGACAGCACATGATCACTAAAAATGTTACATTGCTTAAATTCTTAAAATGGTTAGTTAAAGTGGAACTCAGCATTTTTTAATATTTTTCTTCGTTATTTCTTAATTATCAACATTTTAATTATGTTATATTGAAAAACGTTGCCTGAATTGATAACTGTTGCTAAACTAAATACGACCTATTAATTTACACTGTTTTTGTCTTATTGTACATTTGTTTTAGCTTTCTACAATATCAGGAATTCATTTACTTATAACTGTTTTTAAAGTTGCGTCTAAAAATAAAATACACTGCGAATAAAAATGGAAACAATCGGGGACAATTAGTTTTTACACAGATAAGTACATACATTGTATGTATAATTATAAATAGGTAAAATAGTGGCTAAGACGGTTTGGCGCGTCTGCTTGTAGTTATCAGCGTTAAATAAAAACAATTTAATTTAAGTACTATTAAGATTAGAGCGAATATCAACGTTTTTATACGTTAGTGTTATGAACAAAATAAAATAATTATGTTGATATTAACAACGTCAAACAAAATTAAAATCTAAGCAAGTGCAAGAATAACTTTTCCTCACTTCACTGGTACCAGCTTCCTATAAGCTAAATTAAATAACTAATTATTAATACTTAACTAATAACTTTATGTGTCATTGATTAACTACTTAAAAGTAAATAAAATGGAAGTTCAATAGCTGCATTTAATTCTCTATGCTTATCACGAAATCAAACAAGGTAAAAGTGGTAAAATTATACACAAATACTTTTTTGTTAGAAACTGTTGCTGTTTTAAATTATCGGAATTAATAATTGCCATTAAACAACGAATACTTTTTTCTTTCCTTGTAAGAATGTTCCCACCTACCCGACCTTCCCCCGCTAATGTCCTTTATCTCACCGTTAAATAATCTCAAGTTTACCTTTTCTTTTGCGAAAATATTAAAATGTCAGAAATTTCTATTTATTGTAGTCGTTCGTATTCTACATCGCGTTTTATTACGATTACGTAGCATTAACTGGTATTTAGAGTCATTAATTAATCTTGAGGGCGTGATGTCGTCGGGGTTAGTTTAGTTGTCAGTTGACAGTGGAATACGATGGTTTGTTTCTTAAAATATTTTATCGTTATTGTTCCCCAAAGGCGTGCAAAAATATACGAATTATTTACTCGTCATTGTAAATCGTTATATCTTACAATTAGAATTAGACTACCAAGGTGCGTTCGGTGCGTATATAATGTAATATAATGTACCTCGTTTAAGTTTTTACTTGATAAAGGCAACGTAACGGAATCAGGATGCATGAATCATGCACCAATTATTTATAATCTGGACGGCGGTCAAGGTTTACCTTACGATATGTGCATTTCCTCAACTTTTTGGGCGGAATGTTGTACAAAACGAATGACATCATTTAGCTGCTCAATTAGTAAATTAAATTACTTGAATGTATACACCTTCGTGTATACGGGATATGGAATGTACGTTGTAAAAACCTGGAGAATCCTGTGCGTTTGTAGTGAAAAAAATAATACCGATAAAAAAGTGTGAAAATGGCAATCACTTTCTACATCTCATTTCACTTATGCCTATAGAAAGAGAATTTTGCTCGAGTCGAAATCTTCATCCTGAGGTTGAAAGAATCTCGAAGTGGAATGGTGATGATGGTGATGGTGAGTTCTGGCATTCGTCGCAACACTGCTAGTTGCACTCATTGGAACAGGACTGCTCCCAGAGCGTCGATGAATTATGGGATTTGGCACGCCGGTTGTATCCTGGCCACCTCCCCCGTTTGTCTGATGGTGATGGGCAGAAGGTGCGAATTGTTGGTGGTGATGATGGAGGTAGTGCGGGTGGTTTTGAGGTGGTAGAGGAAGAGCTGGTTTGTATCCATGCATTCTTTCACTGTTACCTGAGGTGACGGGACCGTGCAAGAAGGACTGATTTGGTGGCTGATCCGTAAAATTGTACGAGTTTCCAGCTCCGCTGTGCCGTTGGTACCTGGTAGCAGTCGTTACTGGCTGCTCCGAGTGGTCCAACTGGTTCACACTGGACGCGGACCGACTGGCGGTAACTCCTCGAGGTAGACTGGAAGTTTTGGGAGTAGTAGCTGAAGAAGCCAACCCTTCACTGAGACGCAATGGCAGCAATTGTTGAACTTGCGATGAGGATGAGGTGTTCTTCACACTTGGTTGAGCCCATGATGTTTGGGCAGGGTTGTTATGGTGGCTGTTGGAATTTGACACTAGACTCGAAGCAGACATACTGCTTTTGAAGGAACTCAAAACTGAGCTGCGCGGTTTCGGTAGAAGCGGAGGTGGATCATTGCTTAAGGGTAAACCTGCTGAAGATCCAAGGCTGGAGGTGGAAATGCCTCCTCCTGGCCCACCTATTTTTGATGATGAGAAGGAGGCAAGATGCATTGGAAGCTGTTGCTTAGCCTTCCCGCTGCCCCCAGCTGTCTGGGGTGCGCCTGCTATGGGATTCGATGAAGGTCGTCGGGGAAGTGCGGAATGGGAAGGTTTGTCACCTCCAGAGGATCCTGGCGAAATTGAGTCAGGCGTTGGGACAAGTCCCTTCCAGTTACAGTTGCAAGGGTTGCGTTGCATGGCCTCAAGTTTCCTGCAAAATACCAATAATAAATGGACTTGGAGATGAAGCATACGGCATTATGGCATGAAAATGTATTTCCGTGCTTCCTTACCTGTACAACTGTTCTCGTTGTTGAGTAATATCGTCCTGCTCCTTTTGCAGATTAGATTTCCACGCGCCCAGATCATTTTTATCTTTGTCAATGTTCTCCTTTTGAGAGTGGAATTCCTGCTGCCAAATCGCCTTCTCCGTTTCTAACCTCTGCTGAGCTTCTCTTAAATCCTCCATTCTGCGTTGAAGCTGATAATAATTTTGGTACACGATCGGACTCATTTGGTGCACGAGAAGAGAAAAGAGCTCCCCGCAAACGTCCTCCAACTGCACCACCATCTCCAGCAATTGACGATTGTTGATATTCACACCGGACGATGAGGATGAAGAGGAGGACGATAATTGGTCTCCTTGGCCTCCTCGCTGCTGACTATCGAATCCTCCAAACGTATCCGCCCTTCTTGGTAGGCCTTGGAGAGCGTTTGCGTTATTGTTATGGACTGATGAAGCCCCAATCTCTCCCACGCAGCTTGTACTACGGTTCACCGCGTTGACGTGGTTTGCATCGATATGGTTTATCATCTGACGAACCTCCTAAAATACCCATTAAAATAGAGCATTTTTATTAAGATCTAATTTTTTCAAAGTGAAAACTAAGTAATATTTAGTTCAGTCATCATTATACGTTGCAAGCAGCAGACATAGCAGTCATGACGTTTTCCTTTCCGTCTAAAGGACAGGTGACCCAGTTTTGGGGTTTATCAGCACGCAAAATATCGATGATCTTTGATCTAGATTTGAGTAAAGCTAGAATTTGCTTGTCGTTTTCCTGAAGTTCCTCTGCAATATTTTAAAACACAAGTAAATCAATTTTAAGTCGACGCTCTGGATGAATAAATAACAGCTACAGAAAAATATTTTACCGAGCGCTTTCGCAGTGCGGATTTCAGAATGGTCGACCGCATCTGATGAATCATCATCAACATCCGAGAAGGCATCCGGCTTTTCCTCATACTTATTTTTAGCTTCCCTGAAACATACATAATGAATATTAGGTGATTAATGTAAGTCGTCTACCGAGTTAATTTTTTATTAAAAATGTCAGTGTCCTTACTTTATTTTTTCCATCCATACTTCTCGAGTGTCAGGATTTTGCACATGAACCTCAATCATTCCCGGCATTCCACTGTCCGAAATGACTAAAAACATGGATTTATGATGTCCAGCGTTCGGTCTCACAAGCAGATTACTCAACATAACTATTCCTGGCTGCAATTAAAACCAAATTAAACACAATTAATAATTATTAGTACGGTTTGGCTAGCCTTACCCAACAATAGACCTGATGTATAAAATTGATAGGCTAATGATTTTTAGTATTCCATACAACTCCACATAATTAAATGTTTGGACCTACCGGACTAACAAACTGCTGGCGGCCCCCAGGACTATCCTGGGTGAATACAATGCAGTCGGTTAAGATGTACACTGAACAGGGGACGTTGGGATTGGTTCCGACCCCGATTCTGTTACAGGTAACAATAGCTTGTCCTTGGAACAGAAGTCGTCGGCCGGGAACGGACATTAGATCATCTCGTCCTCGGCGCTTCTGGCCAATCATGACGTACGACTTTGGGTCAATCTTCTTTTGACAAATCTCAAGTAATGTATGGCGTTCAGCGACACGCTCGTTGACTCTGTGGTTGAGTTCTTTGGAAGATCGAAGTGCCCTGGACAACAGTTCCTTCTCTTGGTGCGAGACGGAGGATTTGTTGACAAGTGGTTCAATTAGCAGAGGATATTTGGTGATTCGTTGTGCCACGAACAGGAGACACTCTTGCACGTTTTTCCTTGCCAACATGGGCTCTTTGCTCCACGAGGCATACAGACTAGCAAACTTTGGTTCTTTTTGGAGTGTCTTAATGATATCCAATGACTGGTTATGTGAGGCACACAAAAGTCCATAGAAGCGGAGCATAAGCTGCCACTGACTTCCACTGAATTGCTCCATCAAGATATCCGAAATCGTGTCCATTGGCTGATTAAGTTTCCGAAACGTTGCTTGGCGTTCACGTAATTTTCTCAAGAAATTAAAATGCACCTGTAAGTAAAAGCGAATGGTTAGCTAAAACTGATTCTTACTACTATGAATGTCATGAATTTTTTCACAAATATTTGTTTTTATTTTCAAACCTGTAATAAAAATTTCAGGTCGGGGAAGATGAGTCTCGCCTGTCTGCTAAATCCATTCTTCTTCATATCACCAATGAAGAGATGGTGCATGAGAGCCAAGGTGAGACAATGGTGCTTTTCGGTGAGGATGAATTCGTACATGTGTTCCTGTCGCTTCACCTCCCTCTCCTCCATACTGGCGATCAGGTTGGGACTCATGGAAGGAGCCCAGCACTCAGCGTCTGCATCTTGCAATCCCAGGGTGGGATCCGTCAGAGCTGCCAGTCCCAGCGATGACTCACTCAGGTGGTCATCGCTGAATCCGCCAGCACCACTCAAATGGTTACTATGAACACTGCTCCCGTTCATGTTCATCATTGTTCCTGTGTCGAAAGAATGGAGGGCTGCTGATGACTGACCATGAGTGTTCATGGAGTGCCCCTTGAATTTTTTCCTTCGGAAGAAACTGCGCTTGCTGCTGTGCTGATGCGCATCGGACTGCGAGGTAGAACGATAATTCTGAGATGTGGACGACTTTTGGCGTTGGTGGTGCGGAACGTGCTCCAAGCCGGAGCCTTGGGTAGCTGCAGAGGGGAACCTTGCGAAAAAAATAAATTTGTATCAAAATTTATGGTGAGAAAGTTTTTGTAGATATCAAAGGTAGCGTAGTGTAGCAGCAGAACCCATGACATTCCAAAGTTAACCAGACTTTAAGAGTAGTAAAAGATAATAATGATGTAATGCGATTAACAAAAATGATGGATGACGATCCGAATATATTTTTGTGCGAAAATGGGAATCTCTGAATATCCATGATTTAAAAAATATTCCAGATAAAAGTGTTTTATCGTCATCAGCGACACAATCGCAGTTCGCAGGATTATTATCAATAAGCATGAGTGACATGAGATGAGAGCGCTCGCTCCGGCTTATCTTTAGCCTCAGCGATAGTCAGTCATGCTGCTGCCCTATTGAAACAACCAACGTTTCACACTTTGTTTTTCTCTTTATCAGAACAACATAAAAGAAGAGAGGAATGTCATAAATCATGCGAAATAAATAGAGAAACAAGCACACTCGTAATGTCGTAATCCGAGAAAGAGTGAAGCTGGGCAAAAATATTTTGAGTTTGAGTAAAATAAACTCACTGCTGACTGACAGACGGGCTAGACACACTCTTGTGAAGATAACCTGGCCTTCCGCTATCTGACGCTCGGAGTTTGGAGCGATAAAAATCTGTGGCACTGTGCATCGGTGGACATTTCATTCCACTTTCGCCAATCTGCTTTAACTGAATGTCCAGTTGAGCAGAAATGTTGTCAATTGCTCCAGCACCGCAGGTGGCAGCTCGTGCACGTGCAAATCCGCCAGGATCAAGATTATCGGGGTGGATACACGCAATCGGGTGAGGCTCACCTCGTGACCCAAAGTCTTGGTCAACGCCTAAACTATTGAGACTCGTACTAATCAAAGCCAGAAAGAAAAAGAAAATCCATTCATTACAAACTCCAATTCGTATTCTCCATGGAACAAATTTCGATTTTCATTTTGGGTAAGGAGATTCACTCACCTTCTCCGAAATCCAAGTGGTATTTTGCTAGGTACGATGGCATTAGAGTTGGAAGTCACAGACACCGGCTGAGTGTGCTTAATGAAGATTCCATCCACAATGTCGACATTTCTGTGCGAGCTGTGTGCAACTCCGACTCTTCTGATAACTGTCTCAAACCCTTCATTCTTACTGTCCTCTAGAGTGGACAAATGCTCCTCTTCGAGCACAGACAGGTCTGGACAAGAGTTGGTGGCACACAGCATTTCAAATTGGCCTTCCACCAAATGGTCCCCTTCCTCATCCTGACCATCCAGTTTCGGTAACGTTTGCGAGGTTAACACGGGCGTCTCCATTCGTTGCCCCAACATTTTTATAAATCTTTCAAATCCAAATTTCAAATCAATTTAGAAAAAATCGTCCTTCCTCTATTATCTCAGAACAGTTAGAGCTAATAAGGATAACCGTGGTGGTGATAATTTTGTTCGCTGCACTCACCTTATTGTCTGGATAGGCTCATCTCACAAAAAAATTCCGGTAGCAGGATAATTTTAATATCCTGACATTTGTCTCCTGTATTTTCGTTTTGAGTTATGAACGATGAAAACAATTTAGTCACTAATTGATTTACACGTTATTCTTTAATTATTGGTCGTTAATTGTTAATTTCATGGACGGAAGAAAACTTTACTGTTTGTCACTGTTTTTCTCATTACTTAAATTACTTTCAAACTTTGTCTCGCATCAACAACTTAAAAATGACTAGTTGTCAGAACGTATCGTTTTCCCCAAATCACAAACTAGAGGAAAGAAGTTAACGAAAATTTAGCAAATACTCATCTGAATACTGTTGTAAAAATACGAAAGAGGTAACTGAAAAACTATTTTTCCCGGGTTATCAAACTGGAAGAGCGAAACATTTTTTTAACGTGGCTGGTTAACAAATAAATCATTGAATTGCATTGATGATTGGATGACCTTATTCACTTCCTTCAATCGACCAACTTGCAAGGACATTCGATTAATAGTTCCAAACACTTGGATTAGTTGGATTGTGTGTTTTTAAACAGAATCCACATTTAAATTAGTGAACAAACAAAGCCAGTTATTTATACAAGACCGGCTGGATATACAAAAAGAAGTGGCACTGATATGATGGAGCTGCTTGTTTTAGATTTGCACTAGAATTAGTTTAAATGTCTACTGCGTGTCAATTGTCAATTTAAACAAAAACTTGGTTCGTTGTTTTCATTTATCACAGACAAACTGGCAAATATTGAAAGTTGCGTGAGTGGATTTCAAAGAGCTACCAATAATCAGAATTTAGTACCCTTGATTTGCCCAATCTAATGTATTATTTGTCGATTTATAAATATTATACAAAAAACGGACAACTTTTCTCTCTATCTTTCCTACAATTACCTAAATATTGTGTGTGTATCGTTGTAATTAAGAAAGATCACAGGTATGGACTTTTAAATATTTCAAGTGGTTAATGAAAGGCAAGATGGACGGAATGGTTAAGTTGATTTGAATACGAAGCAAAGATAACCACTCGACACTTGTAATTTTGTATTCTACATTGTTTTCACTTAAATAAGTTGCTCGTCACTTCGTAATCTTCAATTAATCTTGTTCTGAATTAATTTCAACTGAAAGTTGTGAGAGACGATTTCTGTTCACTTCCTTCCTCTCTCCTTCCTCGTACAACTCCAACGAACAAAATTGGAATAAGGGCGAAAAAGGAAAGCTGCGGCTGTTTATCCACTGCAACTGAAGCCCTTGCTGCTGCTTCTCTTCTTTTGTTGCTTCCTCCCGAAACGAACTGACACTACCATGATATCAGTCAGAGAGAGACCAGGTGTCATTAGTTCGTTCTTCCTTTTCGTCATCAGGTGTTTTTCGCTCTTTTTCCTTCTTCCCTTCCCTCGTCTCCGTTGTTGTAACGACTCACCATCACATTCACCACCACCAACTGCAACAACATCGCTCTTGTCATTTTCGCACATTCAACAACAGTACAAAAAATATTTCTCAGCCAGGCGTAACCGTAGCTGTAATAAACTTTTTAACGTTTTATTTTTACGACCGTGTCCTCCTCTACAGAGGAAAAATCCTTTCACCATGCAAATCGTCTTGCAAGTTGCGAAACCCCTTGCTAACAAATAACAAACAACAATGATGATAATGATCACTCTAGCATCTCGTCGATTTCTTTTCTTCCAATGAAGCATCCAGCTGACCAATTGACCATTGTGAGTGAACTATGACCAGAATGACTGGTGCCAGTTCCCAGATCCCTCCACTCACTCCACACTGCACATACCTTTGTCTTATCAGCCACTCACTCACGCACTCACTCCCTTCTTTTGTCTTTCTTGAAACTTTTACATTGTTATTTATTTAGCAGTAAACACGACCAACGCTGAGGGAATTTAACACTTTTCTAAAACTGCTAATGGCCACATGACCTGTCATTAGTTGTTAGCGTAACAACATTGTGTGTCAACTTTGTTTGAAGTCTCCGTGTGGTTTATTGTTTTAGAGAAAGATTTTGTTATTCAATAATAAAATTGGTCACGGAACTCGAGGAATTTAACAGGATGGAAAATAAAACTGAAGCAGTCAAAATATTTGTCTTCTCTTTCTTTGATTCGTTGAAAAACAAACAATTTAAAGGGAATGTCTTACTGATGCAAGTAGTAACAGCGATGATATGATGTAGTAATGATGTTAATAATAATAATATTAACAAGGCTTAGAAGAAGTGCCAACAAATGTCATCATATCATCATCAATCCAAATTCACCAATGCTCTCAGTGCACCACTTTTTTCTTTCTCTCACCTCACTCACACTATTTTGCGTACGTAAATACCTATAATGTACGTTACGTGTAAAAGTAACTTTTAACGTACGTTACCTTTTTTGCTTGCATGCATTAGATTAGAAGACGTTACTCTTACATTCTCAATTTCTTAGATTCATTCCTTTTCCTAGAATAGGAGGCAGCCAGTTGTTTGTTTGTGGACTTGTTCTCGCCTTACCCATGATATTTACTCAACATCATCTTCATTATTATTACATTGTTGGTGAAGAAGTCTGAGTGAGACAGTCACATTGCTGCATTAGAAGAGGGCTCCTGAGATTACCTGGTTAAAGTTACTTACTCTTACTACCTACAACTCACTTTGTTTTGTGTGAATGTATCTGGGCAGGCAAGGTTTTGTAGGTATTTTAAATTTTTACGACGACGATGACGACCGCTTTGCTCCTCTTTTCTTCTAATATAAATGCTGCAAACAGTCGATGATGATGATGAGAATGATAATCATGAGTAGAGGAGGAGACTATGAGATGACTACTTTACTTTTATCATCGTGTTCTAGAGAGAACCAACCAAACATTACAATACAACACCACAACAGTCTCATTTTCTTTCTTTCATTTCGTAGACGAGGCCCACGAGGCATGAGTTCGAGTTGATAAAATAGTTTTGCCTTTGTATTTAGCTTGAGTACATTTCAGATTCAGCTAGTCCTCCTGTGTCCTGCAAGAAATGAAGAAAAAGCAAAATCAAGGCTTGAAAAGGATAAAGAAAAGAAAGAAGTGGAAAGGAGCATTCTTAAAAAATACCTTCGTTTGCCTTCTTACTCTCAATAATGCTCCATTGCTCCACAATTGAAAGATTGAAAGAACTATGCACAGGTAAAATTTGTGTGTATTACAAAGTCGAATGTGAGTATATTATTTTGATATCTTAAAACGGAGTGGAGCAGCGAAAATTTGATTCTCTTCTTGCAACGCTCATCTCTCCTCTTTTTACCTGCTCATTTCTTTTATTCAGCTTTAGAAACAGCGCCAGTCATCATCATCTCTTGTTCGGCGATCATGATGAAATAAAGATGCTGATGACCATGTTATCAAGGGGCTAAAACTTTGTTTTTTATCTATCTTATTTTATGCGTGGCGATGATGCACTTGTCTTTCTCTTTCCCTGCTTTTTGCTTGCTCACTTGCATTTAGTAAAGGAATTCTTGATATGTTGCTTTAGCTCGTTTCATAGTAGTAATCATAATAAAATAAAGTAGAATTCATCAGTATTAGGATTAGCATTAGTTCATCCGTAACGGTATTGTGCTTCTCGGCTCTCTGTCAGCGCCACTGCCGTTGGTGTTGCTGCTGTTGCACATCTTTGTGCTCCTTTTCCTTTTCTAACAATATCACTATTCTATTTTTTTCATTTTCTGCACCACTCCGTTTTCTGCGCCACGCCACCGACATGATAATCATGATTCATGATGTTATACGTAATAATAACTAAACTAAGATGCCTATATATAGTACACACATTAATAATAAATAAACTCGAATAATAATAATATTAAATACTGCCAGAAACGAGGGAGCGTGGATTTCGTGAATGTAGGTAACCTAACGTGTAATGTAATCATGTAATGTAATGTTTGTAAGTAACAATTTTATATTTTTGATAATAGTAATAGCAAATCGCATTTTTAAATGTTATGTTGTACTAGAAGATGAGAAGAGCAAAAAAGTATAAAAAAGGAAGCAGTGAGAAAAAAAGTGATGCTTAAAAAGCTAAAAAGCCCTGCCTGCCTACATCATTGTTATGCCTATAATTATAATACCTTTGAAGTATTATTTTAGACACGATGTGTGTTTTGGGGAGGAAAGCTTTCAACCCTTTGTAACGTAATAGGAAAAATTGTAATAAGACCACACTGTGGTGGTGGAGTGGATGCAAACATTTTAATAAATGCCACGCAATTCAGTTTTTCTTGTGATGTTTTTGGGCTATTATTTGTATTATGGGTACTTAGCAGAGAGCAGTTTATATTCTTAAGTAGTGCAAGCGATTCTGTTTTTATTAAAATGTTTCGGGCGTTGCACAGATTCGCACAGAATAAAGAACAATAACAATACTTGAATGCAGCAAAATCCTGTAAATTTGCCTAGGATGAAAACCAAGATGGGAATGCAACGTTAGAGATTTTGTCATTTTACGAGTATTTAATATTAGATTGGAGATGTCGTAATATTCGACTTTTGTGTGAGGACTACGAAGGATTGTTGTAAGGTGTTTGCTGCCCAGCCGGCCTTCGGGGAATGATTCACCGTGAATCTATTTTTTTGTCCTATCACTGAGACTGACCATTCCATTGCATCATTCTTCTTTCATTTAGTTACTTATGTACAAAATTATATGAAAAGGAGCTTTATTAAGTAATACATTTAAAAGAATGTTCCGAACAGAAATTTCCTTCTTCTGAGTTCTGAATGGGCTTGGAAATCGTCCTGCGCGTCCTGTCCTTCCTTCCTTTCGGTTATCTTTGTTTATAATGTATGCTTGTTTTCTCATGTCATTTTATCATTGTTTTTGTTACTTATGTATAAAGCATGAAGGAAATTGTTTACCACTAAACTAAAAGAAAAAAAAAGTTCATTGTATTGCATTGTGCGTGGTATGATCATGTTGTGCAATGTGCAACGTAAATATTCGAAAATCTCATGGAGAAGTAAATTATCATGAAGAGAGAGAAGATCACTGAATTTTATTGCAGGGGTGAATGCTTCAAAAAGGACAGGTGAGTTTTAAGAAGAATGGTCCAAGTATAAAAATACAGTGAACGAGTGAGAAATGCAAATGCTTAACTTGAGTCACTCGTTCGCTCGCTCATGAGAATACTGATCTTGAATTCATTTACTGCTTACTTACTCTACGGATACTCATTTCATTCAATCAATAGTGTCTAAAAATTCACGAGGCAGTTGCTAGCTACGATACGCACAGGAAAAATCTCCTTTATTCTGGTACTGACTGATAGAGAATAATCAATGTTTTAATACCGTTCCCTCATTTCTCTCTCTCGGCTTACAATCTCCACTTCACGAAACAAAGGAAAACATTTCTTGATCAGAAAAATGGTACAGATTCAATGCACGAACTAAAATCCATGCAAATGCATGTAATTGAAATGAGCAGTGCTGTGGAACGAGGAACATGCATGTAGATAAAGTACAATCATCGTATCGTCGTGGTTAAATATCATACGCACTACTAAAGCTAATTCCGGACTGAGACTTTCCTCAATTAATTTTTCAGTTTACTCGGTTTCCTCATCACTGAAACTGAACTCGATCTTTGGTTATTTTCATTTCGAAAATTTTATCCCGGTGCCTAAAATATGATTTATAAATGTCTGTAAAGTAATAAAGTTTATTTTGATTTTGATTTAAATTGATGTGGTATCACAGAACTAAAACCAACTGTCTCAGTAAGCTAGAAGTAAATTTATATTTCTCATGCATGTAGTTAAACTTAAAAGATTAAATATTATATTACTGAATTTCCATGCACAATGCACTATATCATAGAAGAGGGTAGGCGAAAAGAGCATGTGTGAAATACAGAGAAACTTATATGGTAATGGTAACGAAAGTTCCTAAAACCATTGCAGGAGATGATGGCAGGTTTTATTCTTTACCTAAATTAAACCGTACTCAAAATCGGACCAACTCAGATTCATAAATATACTAAAATGAATAGAAAACAGAGAAGTGGCTCTGTCGAAATGGCGAACCATAAAAAACAGTCCTTCACGGCGATGTTCTTCCTCTTACCCCACCCCACTTGAAACGAAATTGCTCCGTTCTGTTCAACTTTATTGCCAACCATCCCAATTGTATTGACTCATGCAAAATGATGGTTTGCAAAATATATGCAAGCATTTTCAATTGTTGCATTTCAGTCCAACGTCGTGATTGTTTCCATTATTATTTCTTGCTTTGTATTCTAATTTTCGAATTTATGCCGCGGTCGTAAAAAATAAGCCAGAACGCCAGAAGTAACTTACTTTAAGTTAACAACCCTCTGCAATATCATTTTCATGAATCTCTTTTCCTTCCCTAAAGCCTTATTGTATACTGCGTGCTTAAAACGCACCGGATGATTTTGTTAGGCCTTCTTTCCGTCCTCAGACAACTTTACTCACAAAACTACTGAGATGCCCAGTTTTTTGCAAACAATGACAAATATTCATAAGTAAGTTAACTAACTAATAACTAATAACTAATAATAATTTTATTCATAAGTAAGTTAACTAATCCTGGGGAATAACTTTCCTCTTCGGAGGGCTCCCCTTGTACGAATAAATAAATAAATAAATAAGTTCGAAGATGGGTTTGATCTGTCAACTCCATTTTCGTTAGAATTGTTATACTGCATACTGCATAGGTACAATTTTCTGGCTATCTTAGCAAATCTATGGTTAAATGTTTTTCAAAGCTATGCAGCATATTTTTGAGCCTTGGCAGAAGTTTATTTCATCTCGTTTTCTTTATTTTAATTTCTTTTATATCTGGTTGCGGAAAATCACTCTGCTATTATAACATATACGTTCTCAACTTGAAACCTGTGCTTTTCTTCTTACGAAAAGTTAGAATTGCAGATTTTGCTCCATTTCGGTATTTGAATGGGCCAATTTTCAATTATTATTAAAATGTTAACTGCTTTGTATTTTTACTTAAATGCCTTTCCTTTTCCCTCCTGTAATTTAAATAGGCTATTATTATACTACAAAACCATTTTCAGGCATGTTTTTATGGATTGGAAACTAGAGTCATAAAAAGCAAAAAAAAAGTTTTCCCATTTTCGCCGTTTTTACCACGCCTCGCTAACTTTTATTGTTGTTGTCGAACATTGCTTAATTTGCATGGTAAAATGAGCATAATTAGTATGTGAAGTTTGGGTAATGTGTAAAGAAAAATTAAAAACGCATATAATAAATAATAATAATAAATGGCACATAAAACTTAATATAATTAAGTATTCATGTCTTTGAAACCACGTTACATCTGCAATGAATCCTTTAATAACGCTTCGCATCTTATTATTATACATAAAATTCATTTAACATAGGTAAGTACTTTCTTCGCTTCACAGCCCAATTTTCCTTTTAAAAAACTGTTTTCCTCTGTTGCACTTTCGTGAATTGTGGATGATACGAGATGAGGGATAAATTGACGATTGGAGGATGTTCAACTGTTAAAGCTCTGCTACAATGTTATCGTTTCGACGTGTTGTGCCTTACCGATTTTCACGCCGTTTTCATAGAGCCAGAGAAGACAAGAGCTTGGTATTAAAGAGAAAGAGAAGATTGAAGAAGCTGCAGCATTATTATTTTTTAGCAAAGGCTGAAGAGGAGCCACTCACCGTGTATTTACAAGAAAGAATCTGAGAGAATCGACGCATAAGAAGAATATTCTATTTTTTAGTGCGACCGTTTCATTACCTATTCAAGTTAAAGTAGTGCCGTAGTTCCTGTTTTATCGTGTCATGTCTCCTCGTCTTCTTCCCACACACACAATTTTACCTGCCTCAACGGCTCCATCCTCCTCGACTTCGACATCGACTTATGCATGCCTTTTCCTAGTTTTCTATCACATTCTTACACGCACATTTAAAATTATGAATTAATTATGAGATTTGAAAATGTTATCCTCCTCTCTATACATTTGAAGAAAATTGTAATTTTTTTCCCCACCACCATCAACCAGCAGACAACCGACTGCTCAATTCAAATAGAGTTGGTACTTTACATACAGGACGATGAAAACTGAAGATAATAAAAAATTATATGATGATGATAAAATAAATATATTTATGCAGCTATTAATTGTATTTTGTGTGCCGATTAGTCGACTTCTCGTATTGTTGCTCGTAACGAAGTAATCTGAATCTTAAATGGGATTGATGAAGGATGTGTGAAGAGGGAAGGTGGAAATTAAATCGAGTTTTGTTGTGCCATTTATTTGTGCGATGCGCGATGATAATAATAGACAAAGAGCTTTCCACCCAGTCGTGTGTGGCTCTGTGGCTCGGCCATAAAAATGAGTAGTTAAATGTACCTTTTAACTTTGCATTTGTTGCATGCTACGTTTAAATCCCTGGTCAATTTCACCACAGGCCGGCCCAATTGTATAATGATTCTTAATTTATAAATTTAACATGGTTGTATAAAACATCCCCTGTCGTAATTTTTTTTGCATTTGCATTTGCAATCTCAAGTAACCCAAATTTAGTAGTCTTTTTATTTCACCATCTTGGTTGGGTCCTCGCTTCCTCAATTTTTACGGTTCACAGCGTTTTCACCTCGTGTCATAAATGTGTGACATTAAAAATAATTTTATTCAATTTGGCTTTTATGTCTTTTTGTTGATTTTACACCTGCAATAGAGCACCTATGTACCTGGCACTGGCATCCAACAGTAAGTTGGTTGGTAGAGTCAATAAGTAGTTGATTATTGTTAGTTAGTGATAACAACGGACAAATAAAAATTAAATTTTAAAGTAGAAATCTTGCAAGAGGTGATTCGAAGGAATGTGGTGTCACCCATTTGATTCTGTCACTGCTGGCGTACGAATTTCTTTAAATGTCGATTTCTACTTTCTGAAACCGGTATTCAGTAGAAAAGCTCACTTTGTCATTGTTACGGCATGCCGATGCGTAAGCGCAAATTGAAAAATGTTATTAAAAGGGGAATATTACAAAAGAAAAAAACGCGATTAAACAACCAACTCTATTCTGAGCACATACGTAGAATGCAGTACACAACAAAGAAATTAAAAATAAATGCCACGCGTTAAATGCCAACTGCTAACCAATTATTTACACAGGCCTGCCCAGTAGGACAACGACAACGATGCAACTTTTCTGTAGCCACTTTTCTGTTTCTGTTACTTTGTAAGGATGACTTTATTCAAGGTAATATAGACTTTAACACCAACACCTAAATTAATTTCTTTGTAAAGGCACCATTTCAATAAATTACTTGATAATTTCATACTTAACTTTAACCATAAGAAAATATACTCCAACTCAACAATAATATTTTTAGTTGCATATGAACAACGGTGATTGGAGAATTTTCCAGGGACTGTACAATTTCATAGCATTTTTAAAATAAGACAATTCATTAAAATGATTAAAAAGTAAAAATTCCCATTTTTGAAGTTTTTGCGAGACGAGGTATAAAAGAAAATTATAAAATTGCATTTATTAATTTAATCCGCTTCAACTAAAATAATTTTGAAGTAATGAGCTAGTTCAGTTCAGGTAAGCAAGGTTAATCATGACACTCTTTAGTTTCAAGAAGATGATGTTGTTGGTGGAGTAAAAGGAAGGTCTTTGTTGAGAGGAGTGCCCATTGGCATTGGAGGTGGCAACGCAGCCTGTGCATCTTTGTTGGGAGGTGGATGAACAAATCCGGACATTGGTGGTGGTCCACTGGGATTTAAACTCGAAGCGGTTTGTCCCATCATCGTGTTAGACTCAAGAGGAAAGGCAACGCGAGTTGTCAACTTTGGTCTTCCAGCGTTGACTACGTTTGGAGGGGCGTTCATTAGCAAAGGCGGAGGATCGTTCCAGGCTCTATCATTAAAGCCTGGAAAACATGCAAACAATCCAAAAATTACTTGCTACTCTCTTGCATTTCTAAAGGTTGTTGGGGGATAGAAAGTAATGTGGTTTTAAGTTAATTGGTCTTTCAATTCACCTACCCATTTTCGAAGCATCAAACAAAGGAATTCCTGGGTTTGAGCTTCCAGAATCGACAGGATTGTCGTGCACCGGTGGAACCTCAGCTGTATTCTCTGGTTGGTCAGGGTCAGACATCGCGAATCGGTTCGTTTGTGATTTTAGTAAAATCTCTAACTTGACACTTGAATTCTACTCACAAACTCACATCAGTCAGTCGTTGTGAATAAATAGATGTCTCTATTTATTATCAACTCTTGCAGAATTAGAATTAAACTATGAGCCAAATAATAAAAGGCCAGATTTTTTAAACACCAGACACAGAAAGGGAAATGACTGACGACAATACAAAATTTATACTCGCTGCACAATATGCTGAAATGTGATTCGACCTAATAAATTACTGATTTTGATATGTCATTAAAGTGACACGGATTAAAGTGACAAATGTTGAGCGGTTAGAACAGCTGCTAACTCGAACCGAGTTACTCTGACTGGATTCCGTTTTGATTCTCTGCCTGTCTCACATTTCTTCATGTGACAAGAAATCTCTCGCAGATGCTCTGCTCTCAAAACACTGGCAAACTTCTTTGACTTTCGCGGCTTCAACCTGCCTGGCCACAAAGTATGTTAGGCCGGAAATAAAAATGCAATTGCAATTTGCGATTCGCAAATTCACTTCTATAGACTAATCTATTAACTGACTGTGACTGATCTTTATGTTGAAAATTATATTTTGTGGTTAAAATAGAAACACAACTAAAATCAGAGTTTCACATTTCAGATTAATGGTTTGCTCCATTTTATTTAAGTTCAAATACGTGCTTTTAATTTAGATTAAACTTTATAATCTCTTGTTAAATTCAATTAACTTGGACAATATGGCAATAATAATGTTAATGTTAATGTACTTAATGTAACAAATAATGCATTAAACAAAAGCGAAGAGTACATTTTAAATATTCTTGGTAATTATATAATTGATATAAGTATACACGGGTAAATTTATTTTAACTGTTTAGCCAATTCCCCGTTCCTTCATAAACTGGTACATTTGCCTTGTGTAGCGGTGGTTAAATTTTTGTAAGTCGGAGTAGGTGAAGTGTTTCAGATGTGGGAGAACCTCCCACACGTTCGATTTGTAAACTGCATTGTCCTCTGATAGGTTCTGAAGCTGGACAAAATCCTCTGCACAGTCTTGTTCTTCCGGAGTTGACCAAGTCTCTATGTACAAATACTCTAGGGATTCCATGCTCAGGAGGAAGTCGTATGATATCCCGGTAACATTGACCAAAACGAGGACCTTCAGTTGTGGAAAGTACAGGTTCACTTCACCCTCTTCTCCTTCCAAGTCTCCCTCGTGGTATCCCTTAAATGTGGCCCCAGGACTTAATGTAATTTTAAGGACTCGTAGCTTGTCTGCAAATCGCTGTACCACTTTGAACATCAGCTCTATGTCAATATCCTGATGTCTGATGGCCAGGCTTAACTTTGTAATCAGAGGGCTGTTGAGGAGCAGGAGATTCTTCAGAACGTCGTTCGAGTCAACAGTTAAATTCAGTTCTGTCAAGTGGCCCAGAGGATAGCTCTCTTCGCTGGCATAGATTTCGTTCCATTCGTTCAACTGGAGTCGGCGGACTTGTCCAGCGTAACTAGTCATCATGGTATCCTGAATCATCCTTGGAAGGTTGTGCGTGCATATCTCTAACGTCTTGAGGAACGGTAATGGCGGCATCGGATTGTTTCGCAGGTCTTCCAAAAGTTCATCCAGGATTCCAGCTTCGTTGTCCACGTCGATTGGAGCGTTCAGTAAAGAGATGATGTGAAGTCTTTGTAGGTTGGGCAAAAGCGTGAGGCATTGACGAAGCCATTGTATGAACCGCAACGGTGCGTGTAGACTTTCAAAAGAGAAGTACCAAATGTGTCGCCCGAAGGCGGAAAGGAAGTGAAGGGCGTTCATCATCCACTCGTCTGGATCACGGGAGTAAAAAGACACGGAGCGGCCGACAATTGGGTTACTGGAGGACTTTTCCATTTCAACTCGAAATTTAGACATCTGCTCAGGTTCAATGAAACGGATCTGGAAGAGCTGCTTGGACACAAGTGGAAAGTAGACAGAGTCTCGTTGTGTGTCATCATCTCCCACTTGTTGGTCATCAGGATGAGCAGGTCTGTGACAGGAATGGTTCTCCAGGAAACTGTCCACTCCCAGTTTCCACTGCTTACAAACTCGTCGACAGTTAAGAACTTCCTTTTTGTTCAGATAAGCAAAAAATAAGGGCAATGCCTGAGAATAAAAAACAAACATTAAAATGCATAGTAATGCATACCGAAATTAACGTGATTAAATTGGAAAATTAGATATGCAAAAGGTACCTCTCCAAACATCCAAGCGTGCTTTCCAGCGCTCAATAGATAGTCCCAACTAAGTGAAGCCCGACAGCAGCTCATCAAGTCCTTGGGGCTGTGCTTTAACATCTCCATGATGTACTCCCAAACCTTAGGTGCAATGAATTTACCCTTTATGTGCAATCCATTACTATTAAATAGTTACCAGTGATAACAAAATAAGGCTGAACCTCCTCCGGAAGAATGTTTAAGGGATCACGAGCGTCGTCGTCATCGCCTGAATTATTGTCGCTGCAAAATACCTCCTCCACTTTTTCATCTCCATCGCCCATGGGGTCCCGCACGTCAACTTCTTCACCAACCTCCTCCAACTCCATCATGATACTTCCCAACTTTCTGCAAACACAATGTGCCAAAACAGTTTAGAACGTATTAATTATATTATCAGCGAATTCCTAATTGACCAGAGTCAGAACACAATTATAATTAATACAATTACAATTACGGCTGGTTTTTGATGTAGGTTAGTTTTAAGATAAGTGTTTGGCGGGAGGAAAACTGCTTATTTTGACAGTGTCACAAGATGACAAACAAGAAGAAGGAGGAAAAACTTGACCAGGTTCTCACTTTTGACTTTTGTGCATTAATTAAGTCTTGTGCACACAACTTGCTGTTCATCATTCTCTCTCCACATGTCAGTCAGATGATGCGACTTGCTCTCTATCTCTAACTAAATCTTATTTTTCCTGCACCACTGCACGATTAAATTCCATAACCTCTGCTACTCTTATGACAATGCAAATGCAGTCATCAACAACATAAAAATGCTATATGATTTACTACATTCTAACAAGACTAAACGCCTGTGACGTACGGACATTTTCCTAATGCAGAACCGATACAAATGCCTCCTTGTGAAGTTCGAATGATGCATTAAACTGGAAGTGGAACTTAGAACAACATTTTTAGCTTCGACTTGAAGATGAGGTAACTAAAAGCGGTTCTTGCAAAATAAACAAATGAGCAGAAGGTTATCGTAATTCTCATTTAATGTATGTGCTAATCAATAATTGTCACCGGTTATATAGCCATATAGCAATAGCACTGACTTGACCTGCCCCTGAAAGATGACATATAACTGAAAATGTTATTCGTATGAAATGTGGAAAATGTGACCATAGCCATGCCCGTCGGCATTGAGCAATGTATGTAAAGTTGGTGAAGAATATTCCTATATAAATTTTATATTATAGAATGGCACGACACAATACTTATTTTATATATTTTAAACTGACATTGATTATTTACCAGAATGATTAAATTCCTGATGATGGTAAAGAGCGTAATGTCAATGCCAAACTTTAAAACTTGATAAGATTTTTCTTGGGAACCAATCTATTTCTTCAAATGATATCGTCTCATTCAGTCAACCAGAACACTTTTAAATGTATTTTTCTAATAGGCAAAAAATTAGTATTCAAAAGACTTAATTTACATTAATATAAAAGTCCTGACAGAATCGCCTTCACCTGCCTTATGTCTGAAGTCCTGAAGTGAGGAGAAACAGAGAATATGCTGAGATTGAGAATCTCAATTTGAGATGTATTTGATGAGGTTTGGATTTGGTTCCAATTCTCAGAAGACAGAAATGAAACGGAATGAAAATGAAAGGCGACATCACATAAAATGAAGAACGCATTTAATGTAAAACATGAGTCTGCAATGTCTGCATACATTAAATCCATATTATGAAGACAGTTCTGTTTTTCTATTCTGTCAGTGTCAACAAGCTACTTGTTGTGAGGTAGGAACTGGTACTTTTTGCATGGGAAGTCTCTGTGTGGGCCTGTGGGGTTGGGGTACACTCGATAGAAATGGAAAAATACTGACAACACACAGTTCAGACGCTTGTCCTTTGTTACAGCTCGGGAAGGGGACTTGACTCGGGGACTAAGGACCTAGCTCGATGCTTCTAGCAAAGCCAAGTAATATATCTCATCGTCATCACTTGCGTCACATTGGAAAAACTCGGCCTTCTTGAACTCTCTTCCCATTTACTACGCTCTAGTCACATGAGAACGTCATAACGTCAGTTCACTTAATGCCAATTAAGTTACTAACTTATAAATGCGTTTTCCAGAATTAAGCATGTAAGCATATTAGATTAGATTAGAGTTAAGCATCTTCATCAAGTTTCAAGTCCGGCAATGCTTTAATGTGTCTGCAAAAACTGCATTCTTCATTTATTTTCAACCATCTTCATATATGGCGTGCGCCCAACAATTAACAGAATTACAAAAACGATTTTGACCAGGTTTGACTGAACAATGTAAAAAGTCGAACAACAGTGTGTGCTTATTTCTGTTGTATGTGCTATTTGATCAATTTTCTCTAATTATTTTGCAAGGCCACACAGCATATCTTTTAGACTTTACATGGTTTATTAAAAATGGAACGTGGTGTGCGCTTAATTAGTAACACTAACAGAAATGAAAACTCGTTTCGTTTAATGGCCTACCTAAATTAGATGTTATGGTTGTAAGTATAGTATGTAGAAAAATAAATGTACCTTTGACTTAACCTCACACGATTGCCTTTAAAATTAGGATATTCATATGAAATAAATGAATATCGACATGTGCTTTTATACCGGTAATAACGACCATAATTAATTGATCTCGCAAAAAAATTAATTAACATGGGCAACGACGGCTGGAAGACAAGGTTGTTGTTTCATTTTATTTTACGACTGTAAAGACTTCGCACGCCCACAGTCAACAAGGTGCGGAGTGTCAACAAAATGTCATAATCCCGTCCCATTGCCACGATGATGTATCCTTTTGATCGTGGAAGTTTTTATGCCGGCGTACTATTTCCGTACACTAATAATGTTAAGAGTTAAAGTTCAAAGGAAATCCGACGTCAAGCAGGGATTACTCTTATCGGTTATCGGAAAATAAAAAACGGATAAAAACGAAACTCCACGACGAGTTATTTTAAAAGAAATTGAACGCGTACTGAATGTAATGATCCAAAAGATGCTATAATTCAATTAGCATAAAGATTAACTATGACACGTGAAAAGATAATAATTAACATCAGTGGAAGCATTCGACGTCCATTTTCACTTACTCATTCCATTTGGATCCGCCTCCCTCGTCAACAGTGCCATTATTCTCGTTTTCATGCTCCTCATGATGATGATGGCCCATTGACCCAGAAATTATAAAGACTCCGAATACAACTTTACAGAAACTTTGTTTCCACCGCCACCCAACACTTTACATAAGATCAACGAATCGTTGATTCAACGATTATCTGAAATGACAGTTAAACCACCTTTAAACAAGGTTTTGGTCACAATGAAGTGAATGGACATTCACAATCACAAATGGGCTGAGGACTAAAACGTCTATGAATCGAAAGTAGTGAAAAAGATGAGGTAACCTGGTAAATTAAGTGTAAATAAATTCCAGTGGGTAAAGGTAAAAACGATTAGCGCTTAATTTATGAATAGGATTTCTGGAATAAATAAACCCGACAGCGGACAAGATCAGAGAGAGTCACTGGTCAGGTAAACAACGACACGTCGCTGGAACAGAGAAGAAAAACTTGTTCACTATTTACATTTTCGCGAGCGAGGAGGAAAGATTAATCAAACTACTCGGGTTGTCTTGTCTTGCGACCTGGCGATGATCACATCACATCATCACATCACTGCACCACACCACGCCATCAAATGAAAGAGAAACAAGACTCATTAGTGGAGTGAGTGGATGGAAAATGTTGGTCAACCTTCCTTGAATGAAAAGCAAGAGTATAAATCTATCGGGTGACGTTTTTAGGAAAACCAGCGAAAAAGGTTAGTTTTATTAGTTTTACACTTTTCTTTATTTGTAAACTGCTGAGACAAGTTTTATCCCCTCCTGAGATCAGATCAACTTTTTTCTAGACAGAAACCGAAGTGACCTTCTTCAACTGGAAAATAACGCCGCAATCTTTAAAAAAATATTCTCTTCTATCAGTGTCTTCGTGACGCTCTAGTGATTTATTGATAGATTCAATCACATTTGGATCTTTGGAGAGAGACGAGGCTGGAAATCCACTTTCCACTGGATACAATTTGTAATATTCCACTGGCGTCGTCACGCCATACCAGATTGTCCATAGGAAATAAAGAGAATCCGGAGACAACTTTTACTAAAAGAGCTGCTTGTTGCTTGTTTGTTTGCTAAGATTCTACAGGAATTAAGGCGAGTTGGAACTGGAAGAGGCAGCTTCCCAAAGAAGAACAAAGTCTTTTTTTATCAGGACCCTTTTATTCAACACCATCATCTTCACTGTTCAATTTTTTTGTTATAACAAAAATAAATATAAAAATGAGCCGTCAGATCAGGTAAAAAATGATTTAATCCTGCTGCTTTCAACAAAATGTATTCGTCATTGCACTCAAATTAGAATATATTTTGAATATCTTGTGGACTCAGACTTGAAATACATTTTAGTCGCAGTTGGATGATCAACGCGTCCACACTCCACACTCTCTTGCCAACTTTTTTTCTGAATAGATTTTCTAGTAGTTTATTTTCTCTTTTCCAGAAAGAAGATGGCGACTGAGACTGTTGCGGTGATTGGAAGGTAATGCATATTTTTTTTAACAATTGCATTTAGCATTTAATTGGTTCGTTAAATGGTGGGCTATCGAGAGATAATCAATACTCATTAATTTGATTTTAGTGGAATCATTGGAAAATCATGGGCAATGCTGTTTGCCTCCGAAGGTCACAATGTTCGTCTGTACGATTCATTTCCACAAGCATTGGCCGCGGCACCTCAGCAGATTGCAGAGAAACTGAGATCTCTCGAAGCCAGCGGCCAACTTCGCGGTGATAGAGGTGCAGAAGAGCAAATTCGGCTGATTTCATGTATGCAAAATTCTCTTTTGATAACTATTTTGAGGAAATTGTTATCCTTTGTACTAATTTCCTAACTTCTGAATAATATTTAGTTCATAGTGATCTGAAGGAAGCCTTGAAAGATGTAACTTACGTCCAGGAATGTACCCCAGAGCGGATTGAAATCAAAACTGGAGTATTTGCAGAGCTGGAAAAAGCTTTCAGTGAGATTGGCAATGAGAAGGCGATTATTGCGAGCTCCACGTCAACGATTATGCCCTCCAAGTTCATTGGGGACGCGCTCGGCAAAAGATCTGTTGTTGTGCACCCTGTAAACCCAACTTATTATTTCACTGTCTTACATAAATTACTTACACAATAGCAATCTCGTTCTAAATCATAAAGATAAAAAATTCAATTACATTTCTATTTGATAGGTAAACCCACCGTATTTCGTGCGTCTTGTGGAAATTGTTCCAACCGGAAACACGGAGGAAAAAGTGACAAGTCATGTGAGGGACCTTCTCACATCTTTGGGGCAGAAGCCGATCGTGATGAAAAAGGAATTGCCAGGCTTTGCTCTGAACCGTGTCCAATACGCCATTCTGAATGAAATGTGGCGACTGGTGAACGGGGGCTACTTGAGTGTGGAGGATGCAGACACGGTGATGACAGAAGGATTGGCACCACGCTACTGCTTCATTGGACCTTTGGAAACGGCACAGCTGAACGCTGAAGGATTTAAGGATTACTGCGACCGCTATGGTCAGGCAATTTACGATGTCTCGTTGACCCAAACCGAAATTCCCAAGATGACTGCCAAAGACGCTCAAGAGATTGACCGACAACTTCAGGAACTTGTGTCCGATGCCCAGATTCCCCAGAGGAGGCAGTGGCGTGATGAGAATTTGGCTCAGTTGGCTACTTTCAAGAAGAACCTGGGCATTCTCTAACTAGATAAAATGCAGAGAAACAAACCTAGGCTAAGATAAAAGGAAATTGTAACATTCTCCCAATTCCCTTAATTTTGCTTGCACATTTTATGCCCTTTGATTGAATAAAAAACTATAATATCTCATTGTAAACTTTAGAGTATAGAGGAATATGATCAAAGAAATTTTTAAGAGTGGTCAATTGTATGCAATAATCAAATTTCCGTTCGACCACCTATTCCTAACTACAACTTCCTGAGCCTCAAATTTCTTTTGCCCACGTCCAGTCTCCCGTTGCTTGTTTGCAGTTGAGGTTGTAGCAGTTGTAGAGGAGCCAGGTCCACCGTTACTTTGCAAAAAGGCTTTTTAGCGGTTCTTTATAATGAAATGAATGTGTCTGCGAGCATTGTTTGAAATCTCATGGGCAAAGATTTGTATTGGTATTAGATATCAAGTAATCAATTCGCTTCATTTTCTCACGGTGCGCAGCGGTACCTTCCCTTTTCTAGTTAATTCTGACAAAACGCAGAAAATTCTTGTTGTGAGTCAGCTCCACTCCAATCTGCTTTCATCAGGTTTTTCCAAGGCCAGTTTGCTTCTTGGATTTTCGCCTATGACTAATAAAAGCAACTTGATATCATAGGAATTTACCCAAAACCCTATAACCCTTTATACAACAAACATAAACTTATCACTGGCTACAAAGAATTTATTATGGTGAAGCATGGGTAATGTGCAGTGCAATAAATGAATAAATTTCTTTCTATAGGTGAAAACTTTAAAATGGGCACATGGATAAAAGGCACATTTATTTTTAAAGAAAATAATATTCTATGTTTATGTGGTCATTAATTACCGAACTGGCAGAGCAACGCTAACGCTGCCACTTCTAAGTCTTTTTATGAGCAGTAAAATCTCTCCCTTCCTCCAATCAATATCTCATCACGCTCGCACGCAATAAACCGAAAATATTCCACAAATATCAAGAAACTCGAGGTTTTCGGTGTTCTTTGTAGAAATCGTTCAATTTCAATCCATTGAAGCATTAGCAGGAAAATGAAGCGATTTAGATTTTTACTTAACCAAACAAACACGAAAGCTCGTAAAATCTATCCATCGTTCATCCCGGTCTAGGATTTTATGATGGCATTTAAAAGAAAAAAAGACAGGCTTTGAGTTGTCGTCGTTGCTGATGATGATGTAGAAGATGACAGTTCGTTTAAAGTGCCACTTGCTTGGCAGCTGCGCTTGACTTCTTAATGTCTGTGACGGAAACGAGATAGACGCAAAACATGGAATTACGACTACGAGACGAGACGACTCATTTATAATTATTGGACACTCTCTGCTAGTTCTAGCTGAGCGTGAAGTAAGGCGAAGATAAATAATTATTTCTTCTAATGCTAAGAAAAGGCCTACGTTTTGTGTGCTGTTGAGACAAGACACATTAACACATTTTTACGATCAAGTAGAATTATGCCTGTCTGTACATTAATTCACGTTGTTATCTCTACGTTGCGTTCTTGCGTTGCATCCCACGCTCAAAATTTAGTTGAAGGATCGGTGTTAAAGTTTCATAAAAATTTGAATGTTGCGTTTCCCCAGAAGCGTTATTGAAACGGTCACCTTATAAAGAGCAAAGACGCAGATTTGCCAATTTCCCGTTTTTTAAATTCCTCCTTTCTAAAAGGTAAGTAAATAAAGGCAAGATTTATGATAGCATCTGCCGGCATACGTAACGTTCTCAGATTCAATGACAAACGAAGGGTGTATATAGAAAGAAGAATGGAAGGAACAGAGTAAATATTTGCGAGTGATTCCGTTCGCTTTTGTGGAACAGTTTACGCCGATTTTTATCTCCCATGATTTATAAAAACGTCGTGGTTACTTCACGGATCGGTGAATGGACGCAAGGCAATTTTAAAATACTTTACCACATTCATATGGCAAGATAAGACGAGCGTCTCTCACAGAAATGAAATGAGACGGAAAACGTGAGAAAAGGAGAGAAGTGACAAGAACAAGAGGGATTACGACCATGTTGACGTTGTTGGTTGTGCGCAGTATAATGTAATTACAAACAAATATAGCTCAATGATTGTCTACGTGGACTACTGTATAATTTTAACTCTACAAGCAGAAAATTGACATCAACAAATCCGTGAGTTAAGTTGAACAAATCCGTTCAGTTTTCCAAGGAGAAATTGTGTGACTGTGACCTTTGTTGACGCACAGTTGTTGAAAGTGACATAATATTATGCTCAATGTTGAATGTTTGTATTTATTGTTTTACCATTAATATACATAATTACTTATCTCACAATGGCAACAACAACAACAAACTTAATTGATTGTAAATAAGTAAAAGTATATTAAACAACTTTTCAGTCAGCAATATGCTTATCGACTATACATTTTGACACTGCACCGTTTATTTTATAGTTTCCACATGGTCATAAAGATTTTTGAACGACACTGTCGAGTCAAAATAGACTCCCGGATATTTAAAATCATTAACATACTCAACTTTATTACATATTACCAATTACAATATGATGCTGGGCATACTTTTATGGTGAACATCATTTGTTCTATAAAATATAAAGGCTTTAGTTTTTCAAGATTGATACAAAGCCTAGGCGAATTGCACCATGTTAAAAACTTTTCGATGGCAATATTCATTTGCTTTACGCCCTCATTAATGTCAGTAAAAGACAAAGTTACCAAACCATCATCATCAGCATAAAATATAAACCAGTGAACCTTCATGAAGATTATTTACGTATAACGACAATAACGAGTATAATAATGCTCCCAGTTGACTAGCTACATACTTTCTTTACATCATGTAGCTACATCACATAATTGGTAATTTTGATCATATCAATATCAAAGTGAGAACGAACATTTTCATTAGGTAGGCAAGTCTGAGTATTTATCCCACTGCGACGTTGTAGTAATATTAGTGAAACTGGAGTTTTCTAGAGCACTCTGGAGATTCTCACAAATTCTCAAAATAATTAATCTCAGTCATCATCGCGAACGGCTTCCGCTTGTTCATAAAATTATATCAACAGTTACTTAATATTTTGCAATACATAGTAATTATGGTAATAAAAGCTTTAATTAAAAGGAGCTGCGGAACATCAAACTGAGTGGGGCTGAGTGATTCAGCCTGAGCCTCCTTAAAACGAAATGAATTCATTTTAAGTGATGAACATTGATTGATTGAATTGCGTCTTAACTGTAGAATGGACGGCTTGCGCTAAATTACTAAACATTTCTAATGAATGTTGTGCCAAAGTATTCCCTTCACCCCCACCTTTTTGACACATGTCATGACGTCTATAATTAACTTTTAAGTATTCCTATCGCAATAACAAGCATAAAATATCGATCAGTCATCAAATTAACATTACGGGATACGGGGTCTCTTTAATAACATTTTTTATTTATTTTTAAAATGAAATTATTTAGTATGTTGATATGCATAATTTACGCATTTACGTGTACATTTAACTTATCATTAACATACACTCAATTTTAATTGGAGAAGGGAAAGAAAGCAGTTCACAGAAAAAAGGTCATCCAGTTTCTTGGCAGAGCCACAGCCCTCTTGACTTGAGAGTCAGTGAAAAAAGGCTCATTTCATGCTCACATTACCTCAATTTTTTACGAAATTCGAGAACATTTTGACTTGAGTTCAGTGTGTGTTAGCGTGTTTGTGGTAGTGGTGGATCGTAATTGAGATTGATAAAAATGATGTTGACTTGTCGGTTGTCGGCGACTGCGTGTGCATGAACTTCTATCAGTCATTTATGTCTTTGCAAACTCAAAATACACTTTTGATGATGTTCGTTACATGATTTTTATGCCGTCATTCAACATCCTCTCAATCACCTCCTAAGTACATTTGTCGCTTATTTTGCAACAGTTGATAATCACGTGAGCTTTCCGTCATACGTAAAGAAATAAAATGTACTAAAACTGAAAAAAAAATCAATGTGAAACTAAAACTCAGCTCTATCGTTTGAACTCTGAACCAGTTTAGCTCGCATATTTTCTCTAGTTTTTATCGAGAATTTGGGAAGAAATTTCTTGCTGGTTCAATCCACGCAGATGTCACGTTTTGCTTGCTTGTTGCAGTAAGACTCAAGTGCCCTAGAAGTAGCAACTTTTTAACCAGTACAAGTCGGCAAATTGCCTTTGTTTGCCAGTGACAAGAAGATGACACACATTTTTCATTTAATAACTTCGTACAATTTGACTAAAAAGTTTTATCAAGAAATCTTCAATTATTTTATGCTAAAAGTTGCCACGTAAATACATAATGTAACTTGAGCACAACATATAAATATTCGTATGGATGGGATGTGGTCATTTATATCAACATATCCTATTTCCATTGCACGCACCCTAAATTAAATGGATGGCGCAGAAAAATCTCGGCAGTTCCACTTGCATAAAGATTGCTACTTAAAGAAAATTCCCTAATACACACGACATAGTCGTGGACGTCTCTTTTTCATAAAAAGTACTAACTCGATTTCTATGCACAAACTACTTAATCTAACTAAAGCAGGGAGGTAGTGTTTTAAGTAAAACAGCTTCTTCTCTGTAAGCGCTCAAGTTATTCACTTTGGCACAAGAAACCAGAAAATGAACACGCGCAATGCCAAATGAAATTGTTAAACGTTTTATTAAGCAATGAACACGAATTGTGTCTTACATTTTACATCCATTTAAATTAAAATCTCAATTCTAATCCTACAGAATCATCGACGGACTGAAACGGATTTTTGAAACATTCAAAACTGTCCGGAAAAGAGCTTTGAAGCAGTGCGGTATCAGAGATTGGCTTATTATTTACTGGTTACGTGTGTACTAGCAAAAGTAAAGAAACTAAACAGATTTCGCACAATAACCACAACCAACACCAGAATGAATGCAAAACACGAGAAAAATTGTATTAAGCGGAGTGAGAAGGAAACAACGTCACTTTGTAGCAGAGTGCTAAAGCAAAGGAAAGGAGTGGTACGGATGAGAAGCAAGAGATTCTTGCCATGACTTTGTGCGACGCGACGGAAGATCTGGAATTGGAGTTGCTCTGGTGTAAGTGAACAGCGCGATCCATTCAGAAAACAGTTGCATTTCAACATGCTTCTTGTGAACATACATGCAAAAGTCGTCCACGAGAATCATCTTTGCACATCTTCACAAATATTTCGCAAGCCACTAATAACAGATGAATAAAATTAAACAATTTATAAACAATACGTAGACTAAGTGAGTGTCAGTGTTAATTGAGTAAATAATAATATTCATTTTCGGTGAACTTTACCATCTCTAAAAGAACTTATGTGGCAGAGTCTCTCGTTGCCCCGTTATTGATAACATTGTACTGATAACGAAACTGATTCTCTTCGTTGAGAAACTGTGTGAAGACGACGATTAAAGAATAAAAACTAGTGACTGTTTTAAAATTATTATGCGGGGCGGTGGTGGTGGGTGTGGTTGCTCCACACGACTTGGTGGGCGGTCTGCTTATCATATCAAATCAGTATTCGTGTTAGTGTTGCTCTCATGTTTTTCTTTTGTGAGTCATGTGAGTGGGCTCTGGTGTGACAGGACACCTGCCGGTGTCACCGTGCCCAAGTTACCCGGTGACAATGGCTACAAACTTGTCATCAGTGGGGATCCTGACAAACCGGATACCTACATTCCGGAAGCAGTTTATACGGGTAAGCTGGAGAAAACTGAAACTTATTTCTTTTAATTGAACAGGGGTCAATTTTTTCCACATCGCATCACATCATATAATATTTATGATATTATGTTGTTAGTAGACGTAAAACGCAGTCGTTCAGTGTTGTGTTATTTGGAAACTATCCTTTTTCATGAATCATTAATTTAAACTGTAAAATAAAAAGATATTTCCCTAGATGCCGTGTTTCCACTTGACCGGTTTTGATGCGTTCGGGGATTCCATTTCATTCGTCAGTTGTAGGTTATTTTATTGCTTTCTTAATAGTCAATAACATGAGTTAGCCGCGGTGCATGTGCCTGTGCCAGAGCACTGTAAAAAGATCTCGTTTCGTGTTCACACAACGAAAGCACTGGGAGAAATTAACCGCTGTACACAAACATATTTAGATACATGAAGAGAGACACATGAAAGACGAAAAAAGAAAAAAGGGCGAGAAGATAAAAGAGACAATAATACATTAATGAAATTTTTGGCGTCGTCTTCAAAAATTACCACAGTGCAACTTTGTTTTTATGGCCTCCTCTCTCTCTCTCTTTCTCCTCTCTTTCGCTTTCTTTTCTTTCGCTCCCCTCAATTTCTCCTTTCTTTTCATGCACTGTCTCACTCACTCACAGTCTCGTGTCCCCATTCTCATTTTGCATTTCATTCGCCTCCAGTTTCCATTTCAAGCTTTGGCGAACTGAAATGGGCAGCGAAAAGTTACAATTTGACTCTTGGTGCAAGATGAAGAAAAGCAAAAAATTATCCTTGTCGTATTACATTTAATTCTACTCAATATGCTTAAAATGGTTAAAATGTTTAATGAAAAGACATTTTCCTTCTTACTAGATTGTAATGGCCACCTTGACACTCTTTTTCAGAGTAAAACTGCCCAAAAATAGAGACGCAAATAGAGGGAATGAACTATTTTTGTGTCCACTTCCAGTTAAAAGTGGAAGTGAGCAGGGTCATTTATATTACTTGTTTTTTTTTCTCTCTTTGCGTCAGAGGACAACAAATTAAGCCGATTGTGTGTTTCCAGAGCGTCGCGTTGTCTCCTTCGGGATCACTTGCAGGAGCAGCAAGGATCCAACAAATAAGACTACAGAGACAGAAAAGAATGACTGACCTATTTTTAATAATTTATTAATTTCTAACTTGTAAACAATGCGCTTTTTATCAGCCAACTTTCAAGTTCAGAGGCGCTTCACTGGAAACTTGGAAACGGCCTCCATTCCACTCATACCATAATAAACCGGATGTAGCCACTTATTTGCTGTTACATACGTAGGCTTTCAACTGACTTAAGTTGGCCATCAGTCAGAAGCTGTGCGCTTTTCCTTTGGAATGAAATTGTTATTCTACTAATTGAAGTAATTAGTGAGTTAACTTCAGAATATCTTTAATTGAATAATATAATAATAAGGAATGCAGTGAAGTCAACTGGAGAGGGTAACATTGTGATAGAATGGGGAAAGTAGTGAAAAGTCGATATTATTCAATTATTTCTGCGCCGTTTGAAAAATTGGGAAAGGCTGTTAGTGAGCAGAGGAGCGTACACACCTTGCCCAAAAACAAATAAGGTGTCACAAGGTGTGCTGGATTGTTGGAAACTCTTATGTAAGAAAAAGAGAAAAGGATTTAAGGAGCGAACTTTTCACTTTTTCCTCTATCATGGTAATGTGACTTTCCTGCCCTTTTCTTTCTTTGCTTGTTGAGATCCAGCTGCGAATTCCTTACTTTTCTTTCATTGCTTCAATGGAGATAGCGATGCCAAGGATCGTTTTAATCGGGCAACCAGAAAAACTTTTTCCTTCCTTTCACTTCCCAACATATCAAAAGTTTTCCTTCATCCTCACTCAGGCCTTGGAACGATTAGATGAAAATAAAAAATCTGTTGCTGTGAAGTTTTCTTCTGCCATTCAGAATGACTGATTTTGATGCACGTGATTTATTACGGTGAGAAAGTGCTTATTAAGAAAAAGAAATGGGCAATAACAATAACACTTTTCCAAATTGTAAAATTACCTACGCATCCTTGGAAACACTTTTCTAATACTTTAGAAACTTCTCTTGAAATGTTTTGGAAACATTTCCTCAGAGAAAAATGAAAGAAGTTGTAAAGAAAGGGGTGAAAATGAAACTTCTTTTCACGCTCTAATATTGAGATGCAAATAAATCCCGTTTTTTTATCCGTGACAATTTTCATTTTTAAAAATATCAACACCAGGAGAAAGTGAGGCCACGGCGATATCGAGGTAACGACACAGATAAAATAAGTCCATTTTTATTGTAAATAGTATTGTAATAAAAAAGGAAAAGTATTTCCTTCAGAGTATAAACCAGTCGAGCTAACTAACTAATGCAAGATATTATATCATATCAAAATTCGATTTTGCCCCTGTCACAAGAACAAGAATAGTTTCCAACACAGCGCTTGTACTTTTCCATTAGCATACTGTTTAGAATACAAACAGCTACTGCCATCAAATTACTTTGAGAAAGTTTGAAAAGTGGAAGGAGGAAATTATCTCACAAATTCCCAATAACGCATTATTATATTTTATCCAGTACACTATTATGAGTGAACTAAATTCGTGTCACTTGTAAGGTTTAAACCTACTGTGAGTAATGTTGTAATGATGTACTTTTATATTCCCTATTTCAACCGACTCAGTTAAGGCGACCGTCAGAGCTACAATTTTATAGCCAACTTCTTTCTTACAAATGGATCCATCCGAGTGTACATAATCACATTGCGTTCAATTCCACAGCAATATAATTATTGTTTGGGAAGGGGACATCTCTTTTAAAGTAGAAGGAGAGAGACGTTGGAAAGTAGGTGGAAAGTAAGTAAACAGTGAGAAGCGAAAGGAAGGAAGGAGTCAAGCACAAGACACGGCGCGGAGGCTCTGTCTCCGGATCTTTCGCTGGATCGCTGCAATTCTCTAGAAAAAGCCTCTGGTGTGTGTTTTTGTGGAAGCGGAGTAGCAGAGCAGGAGGCGAAAAATGTGGTCGCGCGGTGGTGCGGTCGGTGGTGGCTGGTGATGGTGATTGTGTGTGATTTGCTTGTGCTTATTCAGTCATTTCCACACACACCATTAAAGAGCATGTGCTGATGACAGTGATTTAGTTGCCATTATAGAATTGAATCGAAACCTGGGTAAGGAGAAAGAGATTCTGTCTGTGAAAATAGAAAAATGAAATTGGCGAAACGAGGAAATAAACCGTTTTCACTTGTCTGCTATTATCGCCATCATCATTTTTTGAATCATTTCCCACCGAAATATTCTTTTTCTCTGGTATGCATTTTTTCATCTGTAATATTACAGCATGAACCGAACCAGGAAAGAAATTCAGTTTTGGAAAAGTGCTGATTTTTAAGGTCGTTCAAAGCGGACAGAAAAATGTTGAAAACTGATTATTTATGGTTAGAAAAATGATTACTGTTTTACACTCAACTCGATCGCTTCGTTCTGAAAAGACAAGGTCGCAGATTGCCGATTTTGCCCAAGTATCTTCTGCTTAGTTCCAATCTTTAAAAGAATTCCAACATATGTAATTTTTTACCGAGTAGTTTATTTTTTTAAACAGATTCTCTTCTCATTCAGGCTTTTTCTTGCTTGGATAAGTGAAATATTATTTGGCGAAATACGATCATCATAAATGAGTTGTGTGCGTTGAGTTTGACGAGGTTATAAATACTTTTTTGGCACGTTACTTAAAAATGGCAAGATACGGAGACGAGAAGAATAAATGATACATGTTAACTTAATGTTTCCTTCTGCACCACTACTACCACACTGTTCTCAACATGTAACTGTTGACTAAGCAGAAAAACATGAAACATGATTTTGTTGTCGCTTATGTTCAAAGCTGGTGTTACAAATTGTAACATACAATAGTCTCTCAGGTTGAGCTGTGTTTACGTAGCACAAACTGCTTTGCATTCTTGATCCCATAATAATAACACCATAACAATAATAAAGATTTGGAAAACAGATTCTTCAGGATAAAAAATTCTCGTGGTTCACACAAGCTGGGGAGCGCGACACAAGTGGGATCTTGCTATTTTATTATTTTATAGGCAATCATAATTTTACAGTTAGAAGAAAAGCATGAGGGGAGAGAGCGAGAACTGTGTAGAAGAAGGAGTGAGTTTGGCTAAAAATAGAGTCGTTCTGCGAATCAAACTTATATTTTTCAACTTAGCATAACTTTCGGCTTCCTTAGGTTCTTTGTAGGGGTATGAATGTACCGTGTAACAGTGCCTTTTTCCTCTTTCTCTCTTCTTGTGTGTTGGTTCGTTTGTTTGCTTGTAGGATCAAATGGGAGTGGAAAAATGTAACTCATTAAAAACCGGTGAAACCACACGAGTTTTCCAAGAAACCAATCTCTCATTTAATTTCGAGTTTGTTGAAGAGTGAGACGAAAGTTTATTTCGAACCTTTCTCATAGTATGCATATTTTTCTGCCTCCGCATTTGATTGACTGATACGTTGATGATGATGAGCGTTGAGCACGTCTCTCTCTTCTCCTTGCCATGCATGCACATCGTCACCGTTTATTTACTGCAATGAAGCTTGTGAGTTGTTGGCTAATTAAGTGTACCTAACACAAACACACTCTAACGCACCAAGAGGAATTTCTCTTTTCCTTTCTCATTCTCATTAGTGTCAGTGTGGAATGAATTCTTTTGTTTTTCTCACTCTCACCCAGGAATAAAATGGAAAACCAAAGCACTCTTTCATAAATAACGACGCCGCAGCCACAACTTACACAAGCGGCTGTTGCAAAGTGGATGTCGTGCGCTGAAATGAATGAAAAACCACCTCGTGGTTCACAGTTCGCATTTCGCAATTTAGGTACAGGAACCCACCTACGTTTTTAAGGAACATCGAAATTGATGTGAGTGAGAGTGAAACGGAAGTTCCTCTCTTTGTCTTCTCCATTCCTCTCCTGTCTTCTTCCCACCTACACGGAACAGTTTGAAAGGAAGTGTTTTGTGTACATAACAATTTTTAATTTGACATTCTACATTATTATTAAGTATGTAATTTTAAGTAAATGTCAAACACATGGTGCACACCATTTCATGGCTTCTCTACTTCAACAAATTCTATTAACTCTATTTAACTTCCATTTCATTATAGCTCACAAAAAACTGCTTAACTTGTGTGTGTATCACATTTGCGACTCACAACTCACATTAGGTACATAAATTCCACTACCACCAAGGGAAGCATGTCACACGTGAAGAGATTCAAAGTAGCAGTAAGCCGGAACAAAAAATCTCTTATAAAAAGACGCAAAAACAAACAAAACCGGTGACGTTTCGTTTTACTTTCCCAGTAGAGCGCGGAGACTCCCATCATTCTTGATTTAAGAAATGCCTCAAAAATGTTCAAAGACACACAGAGGAAGAGAGACATGAAATTAAAAGGAAGAACCTAGCAAGAAACAATCATTGGGCAAATCATGAAGCCTCCATAAACAATCACATTAAATGTACTTAAAACATGGCCACTTGCAATTGAAACATCTGCCCCGTTTCCTCACTCCGCGCTCCATTTACGTTTAGTCGTCCTCGAAGAACGATGCGCCATCCCATTTATTTTATTGGACAGACGAGCCAGTTAAGCGAGCGTTAACTTACAAACTATAAAATGTAAAATTCGATTACTCGAGGTATGTACGGTAGTTGATTGAACTTTTAAAGAAAGGAAAATGCGAAAATTTACTCAAGCTGGCATTCCATGTTTCATAGATAATTAAGATTTATTCTGGTATTGTGTATTACTGATTTAAGTAGCGCTGATGCTCTGCTCTTCCTTTCACAAGAGAAATTGCCTTCGTTATTTATCTCCTAGCGCGACAAGAAAAAGATAAAGCAGCAGCATCTCACTGTTCTTGAACAAGGAAGTTGAAAAGACAATGACAGATTTCTCTCGCTCCTCTGAATATTTTTGTTGACGAACGAGGAAAGTCGAAGGAGGAGGCAGAAATTAAGGCTCTTGTAATGTCTTGTTATGATGATAAGAGCGAGTGAGTGAAATTCACTCTGTGAATACAGAGTGCAGAGATATTGCGGGTTTCTTGGGAAGATGATGAAGTTGGAAGAGAAAAGATGGTGAAACAACATTAGCAGAAGATGATTTGCGGGGAAAAAGATCTTTGCTTGCTTGACTCTTGTCACTCCCCTTCCCGCTCCTCGCCTCTTTCTTTTCTTGTTTGCTCAGAAAAGAAAATAGATTTGGAGTGAGTGATGGTGATGCGTTGAGAGGCGAGAGGTGACAAAAAGGAGGTGAGTTGAGGAGACGAGACCGCACACTTTCTTCTTCGCGAACAACAAAGTGAGTAAAGAAGAAAAACCGGGCTCCAAGACCTGAAGCAGCGGAAGAAAAGGGTATTATATTATAAATCTAAATGTTTGCTGTTTTGGGGCCAGTGTTTGCTTTTCAGATGTAGATTTCAGTGAATGTTTGCCCGCTTGCAGCTTTTCGAGTAAAACGTAAAGTGCCTATCTTCACAGCGTGTACATTTAACGCTCTAAATACTCCACCAGCACAACAATGCAATGTCATTTGCAGAGCTGAGAGAGAACAACTCGAGTAACCCTCTTGTCTTTTTGTCATCTTCTCCTCTCTTCTACAGCTTTCCTTTTTTCCCATCATTCGAGACTACACGAGAACACCACTTTTCCGTTGCTTGCTGAAAAATAAAAGAAATCCTCCCGTCTCACTCCATATGCCGTGTTTATGGTGACATGAACATATGACTGACATTACGGTGAGATTTCTCTGGTTTGGAAAGGCCCAGGAATTTCGGATGGAATTTCTAGAAAGAAATGGAGTGAAAATCTTGTGCATTTTTGAAACCCGTATGGCACCAAGATGGACCAAGAAAATGCTTTGACCATTCTCTTTAATTCCATGGAAAGGGTGCAAGAAAGGCAGATGGGAGAGTTGAGCTTTCACTATTCCAATACTTAGGACACCGATTATCTTGCGGGGTGGAACAATTTTGAAAAAATGAATCAGTCAGCAGATTGTAGAATGACCTCATTATTACTATTACCAGAGATGTGTAGTTTGTATGTAGAGGGAAAATCATGGATTGTGAAATGGTCGATTATTTTTTCTTACTCTCAGTCTGCTCTATGTAAGGAGCAGCAGACCCGGATTGCATATTTTTTCCGTCAGTCGTTTTCCAGTTGGTGGGAAGGAAGGCGTTATCTGCATGTTGGGAAGATTGGTATTTGCGAAGGCATTCTCGTCTCTCTCACTCTCTCAACTGTCATCAGCATCACCATGATTGTTGAAAAAACGAGCACTTTTCTCCTCACTTTCCAATTCTCTCCTTTCACACTTTTTCTTTCTCTGTCTCTCTCTCTTTATTGCGTCCTGGGAAATTATGTGTGCGCGACACAATTTTGGCCATTTTCCACTGCGAATTCCCATCTTGGAGCTGGGACAGGTTTTAGTGTGTGCGAGCTGTGAGCCTCTCGTGGAGATAATGAAGGTGCTCGGTCCTCTTGATCAGGAAGAAAGTTTAGCGAAGTAGTGATGCTGGGAATGATTGTTGTGGCTTGTGGTGAAGGTGGTGTTGATCCTGCTGCGATGTGGCCTGTGGCCCCTCAACGCATCCAAAATCCACTAATGCCATGCACTCCCTCCGGAGACTCGTGTACACTGGTAGTGAGGTAATGATGATAGGAAGGGAAAAGTAAAATGTATGTAAGCAATTTGTAGCACAAACTGACAATGGAGTAAAGCAACTTGATGATTATTGTAACTAATATGGACTCGTCTTTCTCAATACTCGCAGAAAGTAAAAGTGGAAAGCGTTTGATAATATTTATGAGAAAAGAATAAAATAAAAAGTGAAGTGAGAGGAAAAAAGCAAGCAGAGCAGAATTTCTGTTTCATAATTTCGTGTCTTTTTCATTTTTGTCGTAGTACGAATCCAAGGGCCTGGAGACCAGTACTCAACAAAGAAGTTTTCCGGTTTTCTCTTGGTAGCCGAGCCGGCTGATGGATTGTCTACTGAGACGTCAGCAGGAAGCTTTCAGTTGGTCGGGGACTCTCTGGCGATATTCTCAGAATATTGTCCACATGCCGTTAAACATGCCTCCGAGCTGCCCAAGCCCGAAGTGCAAGTCCGTTGGACTGCCCCACCTACGAATGCTGGATGTGTCAGTTTCAGGCAAGAACACTTGAATTTTTTCAAATATATGACTGCATTAGCATAACATAACATAACTTTTTCCCCTCTCGTTTTCCCTCCTCTTCTCCTCCTCGTCGAGAGCATTTCGTGCCATAAAAAAGTAAAAATTATACTGCAGTCATAAAATGCGTTACTACTACAGCCTCTACGTACTTTACTTTGCACGGAGCTCACATTGCACATGTGACATTACATAATAAATGTGCTTAATAATAATAATAATATTGTGAGAGCTAGGAGAAAATAATTTTGACTTTTACTCAAGTCAACTGAATCATTCAGCTGGAGAAGATGTGAACGTGAGTATTAGGAAATAAGCTGCTGGCACTTCTTGTCCTTGTCCTTGCGAGAGCACAGAGCAGAGCCATTTCCTTCTGAAAATCCCTGGGAAAAGCCCATGGCGGCGCACGACCATATGTACATATGTCCCTTCTTGTAAGGCCGAAACGAGAATTGGCCATGCCTTGAGAAACATAGAACATGTTTTATTTTATTGTCTCCCTGTCAAGTCAAGTACATTTTCATGGTATTTGCCACCACCAGTTTTTTGGCTCAACTTTTACTCCCTAATGTTTACTACATTTTACTTTACTGCACCCGTTGCAGCACTACCTACGTTGCTTTCCTTTTGCCCCCAAAACAGGCCCCAGCTCTCACCATTTTTCTCCCACTGTTGCATGCCGCTTTCGTTTTTTGATCCGTCTTGTTACGGTATGTTTTGTCCACTTGGGCTTGTTTCCCCAATCTTTCTCTTTGACAAATCAGAGCTCTCCTGGGAAAGTCTTGGCCAAAAGAAAAATATACTTGTCTCACATAAGTGGAGTGAAGTGGAGGCCAGCAAGGAAGCTACCGGAGGAATATTTACACAAAATACAGAACAACATAAGCTGAGCATTGAATTCTTCGAATTTCTCCCATTCTGTACATACACAGCACACACTAATGACGGCTGAAAAATATTCCTATCAACTCAAGTCGACTACATTTTTCGAGGAAAAAGTAGAACACTTAAGAAATAAAAAAGAGTTAAGTTTTTCACTTTGATACCTTCTCCTGTTCTCCTATTACTTTTTTATTGCAATTTACCCCTTTTTAGGGAAGGGTAGAGAAAACTTGCCATCTGCACTGTTGAACTTGGCTGTTGTAAATTGGATAAGTGTGTGTTGCAGGCAGGAGTAATTCCTTAGAGAATCGCTGGTGGCTACGAGCGATGCGATGCGATCCGGGTGGATACAATACACAAGTTCTCTGTTTACTCTCTTTTCGTCTCTGAGTAAAACTATGAATTTGGATGAGAGAAACATTGGAAATTTTTATTGTGACAAGATGAGGCGAAGTCGGGAGAGAAAGGGAGCCGGTTTGATGCGCGCTGTTTGTTGCTTGAAGGAAACGGAGGAGAGGAGGAAAGAAGAGAAAAAAGTTTTATGGGAAAGGCTTAAATAAGTCGGCGAGGCAAAGCGAAAAGCTGAAATAAGACAGGAGGCAACAGCCAATTAAATCTTTCCACTTCTTGGCTACGGGTTTCTCTTTCCTCCGTTCTTCCACTTCTCAATCTGACTGTTACATTGCAGGGAAAGTGATGGTGGACGCACCACACACTTCACTCTAATCTCCAAATTGTACAAGTATTTACTGTAATATTTTATTCTTCGTCTCTGCTTTTCTCTCTTCGTCTTTCCTCCTTTCCTCCACTTCATCATGGGCTTTGGCTCTTCTCGTCGTCTCTCCATTTTTATCGTTCTATTATTATGATCACGATGATGACGATGGAGACGGTTTTCCTGTGAATTCCTTCATCGAACTATTTTCACTGTTTTCATAGTTGTGAACTCGCTCGAGACGGAAGTCAAAGGCTGGGAACGGATTTACAACAAAAAGAATAAATATGATGAAGAAAAGTTTGCAACTTTCACCACAAAGTGCGCCCCACTACCATATTCTATTAAAGGTGGAAGCTAAATAATATTAAGATTAGGCATTGTACGCATCTACTCCATCCTGTTGCCAGTTTTCCCTTTTAAATGGACCGTTTGTCGGGTTAACCCAATCCTCATTAGCCTAGAGCTGCTTTCATTCTTTCACTCACTGCCTTTTGTGTTGCGTAGACTTTCTTCACCTCACCGCAAAAATCTGTTCACTCCAATTTAACCAAAAGACAAAACCAGGAGAAGAAAGGAATTTATTTAAGTCAACTTGACTCTCTCCGTCCGCTCTCGCTTCAGCTTCTTCAGCGGTGTTTTGTTGTGTTTCTCTATTTTGTGGGAGCAAAGGCAGCGCCGGCGGTGACGGTGGCTGCTGGCTAGCATAAAATTAAATGAGGCTCATCTTGCAAGAAAATGAGAAAATCCTATCAAAACAAGATGCAAGGAATTTCTGAGAGAATCAGCCCTCTTCCTTCTTGTCTCACACCAACATAAATCCTATTTTAATTCCTTTTTCTTATAAAACAAAAAACTTTTTTATCTTGGTTCGGGATGAGTGAAATAGAAGTAGCAAGGCCAGAGAGACAAGTGCTGTTACTGGATTCCATTTCGGTGAAACGAGAATGGAGAAGACAAACTGTCTTGTTTACAGTACACAATGCTCTTCCTTTCTCCTTTTCCCCTCTTTTGTCTGTTGGCAGAGGTGCCCAACTCATTTACCTTTTCTCTTCTTTTTCTCCTCTTCCATCTTCTATCACCACACCACTACCACCGTCATTGTGGTTGGCTATCACGAAAAGCTACCTGTGTATCAAATGGCGAATACTGCACCAACTTTCTCATTCTCATCATTGTCATCGCCATTCCCATTTTGCCAGTGTACTTTTCTCCCAACTTGTCAAGTTGTCACTTTCTCTAGAAAAGAGTAGACGGATGGGTCGTGTAAAATATTTAGAGAGTAAACGGTTTATAACAACTCAGAAGAGCCTTTATGGTATAGGTAAATAAATAATAATTCATGACAGAGAAAACGTTTGAATGGGAGACGGGAAGTGAGCGTAGACATAGACAATATTAGAGAAAAACAGCTTTGCTTTTGATGATGTCATGTTGTGATGTGATGGTGTTAGAGAAACCCAAAGTGGAATGTGAAACGAATCCTGCTGGCTGTCCTGTCTCGTTTCCTCCTCAGTCATCACATCACATCAGACCAACAGCTGCGTCTCATCACATCGCTTCATCCGATCCTCCGACCTTTCACAGTGGAATGGAGTCAATCCATCCGGTGATTTTAATGAAAAGTGTGGACGTGAAGTGAAATGAAGTCTGCGATGGGAATGAAAGCGTAACATGAGTCGAGTAGAAATTAAGTAAGATGACATGACATGACATATCATAAACGTGGCCCGCGGACAACCTATTTAGCATATTATTGCTTTATCCTTCGTTCGTAGAAAGGTGGCTGTGGCTATGCTTTTTAGCTTGACTTAACGGATTTGAATAATATATTATTTACATACCATTTAGTAACGCACATTATGCATCCGGTTGTCGTTCGGTTGAAATGGGCCCATATGTTTAATAACATACTTTACTCTCGTGTTACGCCAAAGTAAAGTAAAACCGGGGTTATTTATTTTTCCGATAAAAACTTAACGGCTTGGTCGGTTTAGGTAAATTGGGGGAAAATTACACCACAGCAGTTGCTTTGCTTCTGTCTCTATCCATCCGTTGAGCCGAAAATCATTTTCATTCATGTCTCCGTGAAAGAAAGTCAAATCCAATCATATCACGCTCACCGTCTACAATCGCCTCCCCAAGGCTCTTGGGCCAAGGGAAGCGAATAAAATTCGGTGGAAAGTTTAATATTTTACTTTTCACCTTTTCAATCATTTTTTTTTCTTAAGACAGTTTCTAACTAAGAAATTCTTACTTGGTCTGAACTTTAGCATTCTTATAACAACGGGAGATTTAATTATACCATTGGAATGTCAAATATGCACTGCGTTCATTGTAATGATTACTGTCATGATGATGATGACGATGGCAGTTAAATTTTGTTCACCCATTTAATTGTAGATGATATCAAATTAGGTCAATATTATGTGAAAAACGTAGATTTACAAACTTTCAAAAATATTTATTTGTAAATAATATTTAAGCGATGCTGAATTATTATTATTTTTTAATGAGTAATAATTTCCAAACCACAAACCCGCCGAAGCCACACAAAACATCGGCAGTATGGATGTTCATGATCTTGTTGAGGCTGTTCAACAATAGCTGGTTCGGGATTAGGCGGTGGTGCTGGCACAACTTCTGTCACTACTTCCGGTTGAAGATTAACCTGTGGTACTGGTATTGCTATGTTGTTTTCTCCTGCCGCCTCGTTCTGCCCTTGATCATCTGGATCTCCTACATCAAGACGATGCGGAGGATGTATTTCTGCCTCTACTTGAATAATCTGAGGGTCCTCCTGGGGCAACGGCGGAATTTCTGTAGCCAAATACAGATTCATGTAGATTTCATGTTTTCACCGTTTGATAGCCAACCCATACATTCGTCTCTTATCTCACCTGCTAATCCACCATCTTCTTCAATTTCTGCATTTCGACCTGTGGTACACTCTGGCGTTCTCACTTTCGTCAACGGAATGCCCCCAGACCCAGTCTCCCCATCTCCAGATTTTGTTCCGGGATGCTTATTCTTCTTTTTCTTGTAATAATATAAAGTAGGTGCAGTGACCACGACGATAAGTACAAGAGCTAGCAGCAATCCAACTATTAAACTTATATTTGTGTCTCTCGATCCTAAGGAATAGATTTGAACACTATTATAATTTTAAATTATTCACACCAAACCACAAACTTCTTAAAACAAGACAGGAAATGTCATTCTTCAAATTGAATTTATTCTTGATGTTTTTTACCCTCGCTTGTCGGATCTATGGTGGTGACGTTGAATACACTTGGACTTTTTAAAGTGTTTGAAATTTCTGTCGTCACATTTGTATCATGAATCGCTATGTCTAACGGTTTTCCTGCAGTAGTACCTATTTCATAACATATGCAGAAACCAATTATATTATATACCAAATAAATTTAGTAGAGCACAATTTAAAATATGCGTGATAGTTGTTACTTTCACTGGTTGGATTTGTGGTGGTGGCGCTAAATTTGGTCGTCCTGTCTGCTTGCGGCGTAAAATTAAATTCAATCGTGGATTGTGGCGTTGGTGTAGCCACTGTCCATTCCTCAATCGCGCTCTCCAACGTTGTTTCCGTACTTTCTTCCTGACCTATGCAGAAAAATATATTAAACATACTAAATCAATATAATGGAGCAGAATTAAAATTATTTTTTAAATTCTTACTGGTCACATCTGTGGTGGTGACGCCGTTGGCCGTTGTTTCTGGGGGTGTAGTATTTAACTCAGTTGTAGATTGTGATGTTCGTGGCCGCAGTGTCCAATGCCGACTCGCGCTGTCCAACGGTGTTTCAGTATTTACTTCAAAGTCTATGCAGAAAACATGGTTTTAAGAATATAACAAATCAATTAATCTGCACGTAACAGTACTTAATTATCATTTATATTTTGTAATATGTACATGTTTGTTTTGTGGTGGTGACGTTTGTCATCCTTTCTGGTAGCGGCGTTGGAGTTTCCGTACTTAATACGTGCCGTATGTACTCATATACTATGGAGAAAACATTTTAAAAAAATAACGAAATTTATTTGTATAACACTACTTCAATTAGTATTTATAATTTTTCCTCTCACCGTCTGCACCTTCCTCATAAATAGGATAAGTTCGTCTTGATCCCTCACTTAGTTGACCAGAATATGAGCGTATGACTGTGACAAGACGTTTTATATCAAATTTTATTTGTATTATGTTTTTCAATTTAAAATATTATATTTCCCTGGCAGTGCAACTAATCTTAAAATACGTACATTGATTTTGTTCTTGTATTTCCTTTATTTGATTGTAGGCGCTTCTTCGGTAGCAATCGCTACCCTTTGGGTGAGCACATATTGGAATTGCGAACACAATTGTGCAGTTATTTATGAATATGATTTTGTTGTCCTCGTACATCATCACGGCGCACGACGCCTTCCCGCAAAAAAAAAAAACAGAAATGGTAAAATCACAAAAATGCTAAACGAATAAGTTGTGATAATATTTTTTGAAATTTACATTCTTTGGTACAGGAACACCATGGGTTTCGATCAAAATTGTTCGGTAAAGTTCTATCGTTTCATTATCGTAAAGCGTAAAGTTCATTTGCGGTACCGTCCGCACAGTAACTTTGGCAAACAGGGTAATGCTATCCCCAATCCCTATATCATTTTTCATCACAAAATATTAGTCGGGTAAACATTTTGCTTTATTTAATTGCGTCATCAAAACAACAACTTACTCTCATCAAAAAATATGTCGGACAGGATGGCGTAGAACTGGTTGGTATTGTTTATTACCAATAGTTCAAGATTTGCGCTTTCGCAAATACTCTGCGCACTACTTCTGTCCGTGAGGAAAAGGTTCTCCGGTATCAAGAAACTGGAATACTCTAACTCTTTCAGTGTCACAGAACGATTTGTATTATTGTTGTCTTTATAGAATGTATTAAATGTGTCGCAACGGTCACCGTATATCACTATCACTAATGATACTAATAATAAAATTATATAACAATGAAAATTTAAAGCCATTGTATAGTTGTATACTAACAAACGGTTATTATGTATATAAATATGTGGCTGTGTCACAAACAAACAAAAATGTTTTAATTTAAAAATAACGTTTGAAATAAATTTAAGAAGCTTTATTATTAAAATTTGTTCACACAGACACAATAGTACTTTTACTTAAATATTTCTTTCAGTTGAGCGACTGTTACACTGTTGGGAAATTATAATATTATACTACAGCGCACTTTCGTACATTCTCCGACGCAGACAATAAATAGCTATGCTATACTTTATGTCTCAAAATAATGAAATGATTAAGTAATTAATCAACTCCCGTATCAGTATCCAATCATCACACAAAACGGAAACGCAATTATACAGTACTAATACATGTATGTAGTAACATAAAATTGTTATCATGCTAGATTTTATTACTGTCTCCAACGTTCATTTAATTTTTTTATAGCTGTGCGTCAATCAAATTTAATGGTTCATTAAGCCCAACATGAATGACTCAACTCACATTCCATTCACATTTTCTCCTCAAATGAAGTATGAATGAAGACAATGTCAATGGGACGGGATCATGAGGCCCCATTTGGTTTCTACACAAAGCATATTCATTTTTTGACACTTACATATGTACATTAGGAAAAACAGAGTAGCTACGTGGTGCAAGAATAAGAAATAATATTTGAATTAATCAATTAATATTTGAAGTGAACGAGGATTTTATTTTTAACAATTTATTTGTTTTTGTGATTACAGGGCGACAGTGATTCAGAACAAGGGCCATTGGTTCATGGACGATGGGGAATTGACGAAAACGTTGTGCCCTGAGACAGAAGTCGGACCAGATGAAAGTGAAATCAGCGAACCTTGCTGTGCCTGTGATGAAGCTAAATACGAAGTAAGTGACAAGTGGCTTTAACCTGAACAATACCCTGAAGCGTTAGAAGGTGAAGCGGTGAAGGTAGCGAGTAGTATAATGTTTAATGAAAAATTTACTACGATCGAGAATCGCGCACCTTTACACAAAACCCTTGAATAGCTTTTGACATTTGACGTTGAACTCCAAGAACATCAAAAAGGACCCTTTTAGTAGAATGAAATGGAAATTGTGCATCAAAGTTGGCTGCTCGTCTAAGAAAATAATTGATTGACATATGCATTAAATCGGGTTTCCTCTTGACTCCTCCGCCATCGGAAGGATTGTGAGCGCGGAGAGAAAGGGAAAACTGTGTTTGCTTTCTTTACTTTTACTTTATTTTCCAAGTCTTAAAACCTGTTTACTTTTTCTCTTTTTTGTGTAGCTGACGTTTGAAGGACTGTGGTCGCCACTGACACATCCTAAAGATTTTCCAGGGAATGCTTGGAGTGCTCACTTTAGCGACATCATCGGTGCTTCGCATTCACCCACTTTCCGCTTCTGGAAAAAGGATGGGATGTCATCCGAAGGACTCAAACAGTACGCCGAAATTGGTGACTCGAAAGATCTTGAAAGTGAGCTTAAAACTGAGGTTTGTTCTCTCTCTCTCTTTCACTCCATTCTTCCAACATTTTTATGTCATTTCTTCTCTCATTTCAAAACGGCTTCACTTGACGTCCATTCTTTCCCTGTACTGAACCGAACGAAACGAACATAACATTTTTTGTGTGTGACAAGACAAGTGGTTTCTTTCCCCTCGGCAGATTTAATGACCTTCACCAGCCGTCTTAATATTTCTGACCTCTTCTGCAAATTTAATTTTATGAGTTTGCATGTGGATCATCTTAGTTTTTATTCCTTTTATGGATGTACGGATAACTCAGCTTACTCGGCAAAGTTCCATTTTCGTAAATATTTAATTTCTTGCCTTCTTCACTCATTTTTATTTTTTCTCCGTCGTAAACAAATAGACTAATGATCAAAGTTTTATGTGACATTATACAAACAGCGCAGTAGGTAGCCGAGTGCCGTGGTAATGTCGGAGACATTCCAAGACTTTAACTTAACTCACCAATTGACATCCACATGAACGATCTCAAACTCCTTTTTTACTTCCCTTTTTCTCTCTTTTTTATGTGCATGCCACAGAGTAGAGAGCCAATACTAAGTTAAGTTTACTTTGTTGATGATAACGAAACGAACGATTCGCATACGGGGACAGCATAGCATGTCAAGTGATGTGATCTGATGCCAAACAATGCAACTTTTACTGCTGGTGCAGAATTTTTTTTTCTTCCTTTTTTGTCTTTTTCTCCTTCTCTTTGTTGTCTGATTGTGTAAAAGGATAAAATGGTTTTATCTTTAAACAGAGTGGAAGCATCAGGACAATCATTAAAGCGAGGGGACTCCGACATCCCAACTTTTACGGTCACAAAACTTTCGCCGTCTTCCGTGCCGACAAAGACCATAACCTAATTTCTCTTGTGTCCAAAATCGGTGAGTTAATACTTCAAAGTCGTATTTCATCAACCACTTACTTTCTCAATGCAAGATATAGCCACCAACTTGAAAATTGTTGCCATTAAGATGCGTGAAACGAGGCGTTAAAAATCAACTGTGTTATGTAATATAGCAAATTCCTGTGGTGAACTGCTGGTTAATAGAATCTGAAATTCGAACCCATTTTCTACTGGAACGGTGATCTCTGAATATGTAAATGTTTGACTTTGTATGTGTTTAGCTCCATCTCCGGACTGGTTTGTTGGAGTCTCGGGACTGAATCTTTGCATGAAGAATTGTAGCTGGATTGACACCAAGGTGCTTCCGCTGTATCCTTGGGATGCTGGTACTGACAGTGGCGTTACATACTTGGTGAGTGCAATATAAAATATGTGCAGTAATTGTTAATTAGCAATAATAAAACAAAATGAAAATATCAGATTGCCCCGGTTAATTCAGTGTATTATTTTGTTGTTTTAGTCTCCGAAAGAATCTACCATTCCTCAGGACAAAATAACGGGAATCACTTGGCAAGAGGATGAGAGAAGTCCTTTCTTCGATGCCGGGGGTAACATGGTGAAACCCTTTGCACGACTTCACATTTCGAAACAGCGCTCCTACGAAACATCCTGCCCGGAACGATTATCAGAAAAGAACGGAGATTATGATGAGGACGACCAGTATGATGAAATGGAGGATGGTGAGCGTCGTAAGTTGGCAATCTAAAGCTACTAAAGAGAAAGTGTGGTGCTCAGTGTATATATTTACTTGGTACACATTCCACGAGTTTTGTTGACCACACATTTCCTTTCTCTGCTTTCTTTCCAGCCGAATGTGAGATGACGGACTGGTCAATGTGGAGCACGTGTTCCAGTGCTGCATCCTGTGGTCGGGGCACACAGAAGAGCTACCGTAACTACAAAAATGATGCGAAAGCTATTGACTTGGGATGCAACCGTCAGAGGACACGGGAAAGAACTTGCGATACGCCCTGCGGGTAAGTAGGATGATGCACACAAACTTTTACTTTGCACCGTGAGTTCCGGTTTCGTTTAAGTGTGTTTTTCTTCTCAGTTCAAGCTACGATGGCTACCAACGCGGAGGATACGGCAGAGGCAGAGGAGGCAGCAGTGGCTACTCAGTGGATCCCACTGGAATGGAGGCCTGTGCAGTGTCCGACTTTCATCCTTGGGGTGGATGCTCCGTAACTTGCGGCCAAGGCTTTAAGCGACGTTTCCGTGAATTCATCTACCCAGACTTGGCTCGATCACATGGCTGTGACACAAGCGCCCTTGTGGATACCGAGCGATGCCTTGGAGCGTTCCCAAGCTGTACAGATGTGGAGGAAGTGCGACCTGGATGTGAGACAACCGACTGGACGGAATGGGGTCCCTGCAATGCCACTTGCGGGAAAGGAATTCAAATTAGAACACGTCGCTACGTCTATCCGCCACCGCACACCGACTGCAGAGTCGACCTTTACGATGACCAGTCTTGTGAAGGAACTGAATGCACTCCGGAAGGTAAAAATCACCAAAATCCTAAAATGCATCATCCTAAATTGTGGGACAGGCGACTAAAGTCTTATTGAATTGTCTGTTACAGAGATTTGCACACAACCCGTGGACTTGATCAAGTGTCGAGGCAGTTATACAAAATGGCACTACGACATGGGCTCACAGATCTGCAAGAAATTCTCCTACGGGGGTTGTGGAGGTACGCAGAACATTTTCGATTCGAAGGAAGACTGCGAAAACACATGCGGCTCGGTTAGTGGACTACCGTCTGACTCGATGGTTGGCTATCACCAGAGAATAGGCTCCTACGCGAACAACTACTTGGGAAATCCGTTCCAGGCGACGTCACTTTCCACCAAGAAGCTTCATCAAAATCATCAGAACACCAGTCCCTACTCGTCATCATCTTCGTCTTATTCAAATCCCTACGGATCATCTTCCCTCGGTCAATCCACCACGCGCCAGTCTCTCACCTCCTCCTACAGCAATTATGGACCACCCCCAGTGGACTGCGAGGTAAGTGATTGGACTCCATGGTCCAAGTGCAGCGTCTCCTGCGGCCGGGGTCACAAATACAGAAACAGGTACATCAAGGTTCCACCTCAAAACGGAGGAGCCCCCTGTCCCAACCTGGAACACAAAAGGAAGTGCAAAGGGGCTCACTGCCCATCGACTATCCAACCTTTCAGATATCATCACCACCATCAGCAGCAACAGCAGAATCAGCAGAATCAGCATCTTCATCACCACCAGCACCATCACAACCCTCAGAATAACAATCGCCAGTACGTTACTGGTGGTTACGACGGTTAAAATGCACTCATAGCTCGAATTATTTAACGTATGTAACAAGTGGTGGAGCATTGCAGATGTAAATAAATATTCATTTGATTTAAGTAATCTAATAAGATTTCATGGTAGAAATGAAGAAGGAAGAGAAAACAACTTTAATTGACTTCTGTTTGTTGATGCTGATGATACAGCCTTTGTTTGTTGCTTCGTAAGAGTCAGAGTCACGTCAATGAACAAAAAACAAGCTAGCTTTAAGTTATGGATTACCTTCATTTCGGGTTTCTCCAGTTGTATGAAACTGGAAATGAGATGAACCAAACTGGTGAAGTTTTCTTCATCTAATACATGCATTTACATTTACACTTTACTTGTACTTAATTAAACCATTATTAATAATTAGGTGAGTTCGAGATCGTTATACGATGGAGTCACTTGCGATTAGATTAGTTCGATCGAGCTGAATTGAATTCACCTTCCTACACTTCAAAAATAATATCAAGAATCATGTTCTCAAATTATCACTTTATTATTTAAATCTTAAGTATGCCTGTAATTATATAAAACTAAAAATCAATGCACTTGGCCAAAAATAATATACTTTATATTTACACAAAATTAAAACGAGACGGGTAATCAAAGAAACCGATGTAACAAATCTGAATGTCGATTATTCTATAATTTGTTGATTGATGCAAGTGGGATGGAAAATAAAGAGACGAATTGAACTAATCATTAATGAGCATTTCAAAATTACTAAATTATTTTCTCCTATTACCCATTCACCATTAGTACAGAAGTAATTACGAACGAAGTTAAAATAAACTGATTCAAGTATCTCGCCTTTTCATGAGTATGTAAATGATTGCATATAAAATCTGTGACAATAATGAAAAATGATGGACGACTCAATACAACAACCAAAATTATCATTAACACAGCGCCCTTTATTCAATTGAACTTCTTTCATACTTACACAAAATTTCAATCATGTTCCAGAAATTGACTCATCAACCTTTAGTAGTCTCTTGAGTGAAACGAAATAGTTTTTGTTTGGAAATTACTAACAATTAATCGATCGGTGTGTAATACGGAAAAAGCTTGCTCATCGCTTTGTTAGATAAATACAAATTGAATACAATTATTTGGTTGGACACAAATATGTGTAGTAAAATGCAGAACAAGGAGCGGTCACATAGGTCACCGATACATTTCGGTGAATTTCGCTTCATTAATTAAGAGTATTTCGTGGTACGGTCAGCAGACAATCGCAGGCAATCACGCAGAATATTTATATACGTATTTAAAATTGATAATAATGAGCAATCATATCCCCACCGACATCTCCAATTTCTTTTCATTTAATGCATAAACAGAAAGATCAATCTTCGTAAATGACAACTCTAACGGTCATGTCAAACACGCATCATTGATACATTTGTCCGTAAATTACATAAATTTCATTTCATACGTATAAGATTTAATTAACTTTTGTGTACAGAGCACTCGGATTTATATACAAAGAGGAGAAGAGGAACCATTCTTAAAAGTAATATTTTTAATCTTCATCATAAGTGTAACATTTTGTTTGTATGGCGCAGTTTGCTTGCTCCCTTCCTCCACTTTAACTCCCGCTTGAAAGGTATGAGTGAGTGAAAGTCCTTTCACTCCGTTCTAAAAAATAAACTGGTAATATAAAGGTGTCTTAAAAAACTCACGCCACAACTTAGTTTTACAGTTTAAACTTTAGAATTAGAAAATCCACAACTAAAATAGATAATCGGAAAAGTCAGGTATATAATTAATTACATTTTACAATATTCAAACAATAATACTACTTTCTTAAAAATATGGATACTAAAATTAAAAACATTCAACCACTCGCCTTCAATCTTAGCCGTTTTATACATAAGTAATTTTCCCATCAAGTGAACATAGTTACAAAGTTGTAAACAGAGTTTGTAGCAGAAAGGAAAATATGAATAATTAGAAATATTTCGTCAAATTGTAAACACTTTTACTCCACAGCACCATACATTTAAGTATCATTCGATTGCAGATGCACCATAAAATACACAAATTATCTTGTATGTAGGTAGATGCAGCAGGTGGGGACGAAAAGAGACTTTTCTGTTAACCATTTAAATTTGACTTTACTTAAGTTTTACGTCACGTTATTTATGTTACACAATTGAATATTAGAGTATTTTGTATGAAGTTAGTTAGATTTGTTTCGTGGTGAAAAACAGTGTTTCCTTTTTGTTTGGTTATTTACTCTGAAAAAGTTGTAAATATACAATCTGAGCTTATGTAAGGTAGTTAAAGTTTTGATACAATCCCGAGAATCTGTTTAGGTAGTTTATATATAAATTTATAGTTTATATAAAGATTACATTACACACCCAATTCGATACGATGCGGTTTGGGGTGACGTTTTAGTATTTCATATTACAAGTAGTTTTAATTACATATTATTATTATAACATTTAGAGCGGGAGACGTTAGCTTCTATCATTACCCCAGCACCTAGTTCAAAGGGGTCAGTTAATCAAACGTTCTCTAGGGTTACGGTTACACTCTAAGCAGATACTTCTAGTATATTTCATATTTACACCACAGAAAGAGTATATCTTTTGTATTGTACACATTTTCCTTCCGCCTGGCCAACGGCATCCACAAAACAAACAGAATTATTAGCAACAGGAATTTGCCAGGTTGTGGAGAAACTTCAATTGGAGGATTTGCTTATCTACACGGAAGAAGCGATCACACTCTGCATTCTGCTTACATCTTACGTACTTTCTCTTTTGTTAAGAGGACTCTATCTAAATTTAGGTTTGATTGTTGAAAGGTACGTAAAATCCCATTAAACCTACGCACACACGGTAAAACGGTAAAGTACACAGTTAATTATCAACTATTTTATAGGTAGTTACATATGCAAAATATATGTACTAGATAGATTGTTTTCTTTTTCTTTTTAAATTTTAATTACATACGTTACCTAAACTTTGCCTTGCAATTTCTTCTCTTTCGCTTTTTCATTATATCATGAAGTATCGTGAGTTGGGATTCCGCAAAAATTTGTGATTTTCTGTTTTTCAAACTTGAAACAAAACAGAGCAATTGGAAATTGACTAGTGTTTGTGTCTATAACCTAATTTAATCTTGCTTTCTTCTATAACGGTACAGGTACGGTACAAAAGCAGTGATTGAGTTTCACTGACTGACTTCCAACTCGACTCCACCAATTCTAAATTAGTCGTGTGATGCTGATTGTTTATATCATCATAATGAAGGTAGAATTATTACATGGCAACTTAAAACTTTCTAAAATGTAATTTATAAGAGAGCAAGTAAATAGTTTTATACACTAAAGTGTGTACAAATTTCATATTGTATAGTATTACAGCACTCAGGTAGTTTGAGGTCGACACTTTTTCAGTTTTTCCCTTTTTAACATTTCACACTTCACCAAAGTGGGATTTGGATTATCGGAAAAGCATACACTTCAGACTTATTACAATGTAATGCCAAAAGTGGTTTCTTACTCGTTATACGGTTCAATTGTACAAGTTAGTTTCCTTTCGTGTTCAACTAATTATCTGCAGCTAATTAACTATCATACAAGTGTCAGACATAGTCAAACAATAAGTTTAAAGGTAATAAAGCTTCTATTAATATAAGAAACAAATTCAAAACTGATTTCCAGGACTTGCAGAAATCCGACTTTCTTTCGTGTAATTAATAGAAGCTACATGCGTATCTGTCGTAAAGTGAAAGAAGTATGCACACATAGATAAGATAAATGACTTGAAACAATCACTAAAACGTACAACTAATGTTGACACATCCATCACAGAGATTATGTGTGGACACTTCTTGTGGCACCCTCCAATTTAAAAAATCGTTATAGTAAAATTGTTTTAGAGCCACCCCGAATGCGATGAGGAGGTTCGAACTGGTTGAATGATCCCTTGAAGTTTGGATGAACCAGTGGCACCCTGACTGCCCCGTGAACCCATTGACCCATTTGGCTTGACCGTCGTTGGTTTCAATAAGTTATCGCCTCCTCCGGGATATGCTGAAGACGAGGTTCCTTCTTGTGGCGAAGTGGCAGGACTGGAACCGCTTGTGCCAGCTACCGTTGGCGTACCTACTTTGTGATACTCCGCGATGTTCTCCATGAGCACGCAGATGTGTGCTCCAGGTCGTGGTTGAGGATGGTGGTGGTGGTGAAGTGAGGAGGAAGATGATATTATCTCTACCTCCCCTGGACTGTTGTCTTCCACTGCCGTGACGGTCACATTTGGTCTTGACCGTGGAGCAGTAGACGAAGCGGGACTCTCCGCCGATGGGGAGACGGGAGACGAACGGGAGCCTGAGGGCCCGGAATGAGGCGCAAGCGTTGACCCACCTGCTGCGCCACCTCCGTTTGACGACTCCGCAGTTGGCGCTGATGACGTTCTCTTCACACGCATTTCCGAATCCACTGAGTCGTTCGTTTCGGAATTCTCACCGACATCCAGACTCTGACTGGTGGTTCCGCCGCTGATGCCTTTATCACTTTCACGGAACCTTAAGCGCGAGAAGTGAGCCGTGATGGGAACTGTGACTCCGGGACGGGAGCGAGCAAACCGTTCCCGTTTCCGTTTACCGCTCGAGTTCGTACTGGATATGGATCCACTGGAACAATTGAAGTGAAAAGGAACCAGCCAATTAATGAAATCCATTAACATGTCAACTGCAATGGTTTTTGTCTATATAAGATCTAGAAGGCAAGTTACCCAGGGTCAGTCTGCTGCTGCTTCAACCTCCGGATGGCACTGCTGGAATGACTGCAATTGGAACAGACTGAATCCTCTGACCTCGACCTGCCCATAAGTTTCGGGAGGCCGGCGTTCTTCGCAGCCTCGATTAGCGTACCCCACTTCTTCTTGGAGATCTCTCGCTTCTGATTCGCCATCTTGGCCAACCGAGCTAACTTATTCTGTAAGGAAGAAATGTGTAGCGAGTCACACACACAAAAAGAAAATATTAGTTCTCCCTGATAAATGTTGACCTTGGGTCATGAAATAAAAGTTACACATGCATTTATGGGTAGTGGTATGCCTTAGGTGATTTCTTGTCGTAGTGGACGGCCTCATTCTCTTGAAGTGGGTCGAGTTCCATGACATCCGAAAGATGCGGGGTAGAGTTGGACGGAGCTGCGGGTGTGATGTTGAAGCCTTTCATTAGCCGCCGCTCTCGCTGCCGATTCTTTTTCCCGCCAGAACCTGCAATTATCAATTCAATCAATCATCATTTTAATTTATCCTTAATTACAATCACTCGTATTAAATTCCGTTTCAAACAATAAACATTCTGCACAGCGCATCCCCTTCTCAATGTGAAGCGAACAGCGTACAAAAAAGAGATACGAAACAGGAGTGAGTGCATAGCGTATATAAACTCGTAATGTCTGCTCCTATGTAATTCGCTCCACTTGTAAGAATGTGATGATGAACTGCGAACAGATTGGTCATTGGTGGCATGCAAAAATGCGTGAAGCTAACAATGTAAGCGTGCACTGTAAGCTGATAAATTGAATGACATGATAACATGAAGCATTTAAACAATCTAAAATCTCTCTTTCGCAAAGGAGGACCTCGTGGCGCAGGCGCTAAGGAGTTGCAATAATTCCTTACAGTCGAGTCGTCACGGGTTCGCCTACTACCAGAGTATGATGTATAAAATGCACAAGCTGACGTTGTGGTTCACAACTTGTGATGAGCGTAGAACTGAAAACCTCTGGCTCTTCAACTTTTTTCCTACGATTTTTCGGCTTGAAATTAATTTTTAAATATATGACGAGAACGTGAGTTTGATGGTAATGATTTCTTATGGTATAAACTAATTAATGGTACCGAGTTACTCGCAAGTTTAAGTGTTTCCATACATTTTTTCTCGACATTCATTACAACTTACAACTAACAAATATAATTAAATGAAGTCAAAACATTGTTTGAGACGACTTGGAAATAGACTGTGTACCTAGTACCTACTAGACTAGAGAGGCAAATCGATTTCAGTGACTAACAATGGAAATATCTGATCTTGAAAACTATGAAATCTGTAGAACCCGACACACTTTTTTCGAATATCAGTCAGTGTCTCATGCATGTGACATTTGTGACAATGCTTTCAACCTAAACATAAGCAGCGACAGATGACTTTTAGTAGCAAAATAGATTTTAGTAGACAAATGCATTTCTTGGAATTGAAGATATTTATGAATTATGAGTATGAGTGTAATTTAAATACATATTAAATATGTACGTGTAAAGTAAAGTTTTAAGAATGAATTGAGAAAACACGAGTGTTTTTTTTGTTAATTAATTTATAAATGTATCTTAATGGATGGCAAAGTTTCATGCTATTTTGATTGATTTTTGTTTAAAAGTTCGAAGTTCCATTTGAAATTTGTACTCTCTCAGGCTGGCATAATTTCTTGTTATACAGAGAGTAACATCCTCCTGTCGGGTGACTCCTCTGTCAATTGGGAGAGTCACCCCAGCCAAATCGGAGTCTACCATCCTGGGTCGTTGGTAGGAGAATTGCGGGTATCCTGTTTATATTAATTGGGTATTTAATAGGGCATTTAACATGGGTTAAGATAATCAAGTTAAAGAGCTCTGCGCTACCGGTTCATATATGTAAAGGTTGCGTTACAATACAGCGGCTTTCTGTGTGTACAGATTAATAACATCAAAATTAAAAAAACTGAACGATTTTAAAAGCATCGGTCGGACGATGAGGTCGGTTATTAATTAAAGTTAATGATATGCACCTCGTAATAATATTTGGCTAGCAACGAAATACTCGAATGTTGTCCCATGAGACATTTGATATTCGAAAGGAGCGTGTCGAGTTCTACAGATTTCATAGTTGTCAAGATCAGAGCCCTGAGCCCACGGTAGTCCCCCATAGAGGAACGCTGAAACAACCAAAAGGAGCAACTAAACTACCAATGAGTAATAAATGCTAAAACATTATTCTAAAAATGGAAAGATCATGTTCCTCTACTCTACTATTAAAAGCAAAATTTTATCTTCTTATTTTTAATTAAATTGTATTAAATCGTTTTTATGACTCAATTCTAGACAAACCGTTGGCCGGCTCTCCAAAGTATACACATTTATATATATACATACTGTAGCCTAAAACTAAGCCACGACTGGTCGTGGTTGGGTTGGGTCGGAGTATTAAAGGAAGACAACAAACACCATAAAAAAGCAATCATGGCCATTTTTATCTTCCTCTGTTTAAAAAGGGATGGACGGAGTTGGGGGAGGGGAGTGAAATGCAACTGAAAGTGAGCCATCAACTTTTTATGCCGGATGATGGAATGTCGCTCTAGCTAATGCAGTTCTTTCCTGCTCTTCGTGTGGCCGCTTTTATTGATAATCAATATTAGTCGTAAACTACTTTATAAAATGGCCATTTCCTGCGATCTTCTTAGTTGACCGTGTCACATAATATGTCATTACCAAACCAACAGCGAATAAAGCGGAACCATGAACAAAACCCGACCACCAACCGTCACAAATTCAATGCCAATTTCTTCAGTTCATTGTGTGTGTGTCCGGCGGTAATGCTCCGAACCATAAACACTGAGGCAGCGGCACTGCAACTGGCAACTAGCACTGACAGTTGCCAACTGCCGCCTTCAATTTAATATCTTTTATGCTTAACAAATAACAATGAACGGAGGGGAACAGGAGCAACAATGTGGCCACAGAGATGGCCGTTCCGTCCGCAATTATGATTTCCTCTTGTTGTTATAAAAACCGTTATAAATAGCGTGTATTTTACAAACAAGGCATGCATTTTCATAGGACTTTTCACCTTTTACCCTATAAAGAGAAAGTCTACTTTTTATTATGGCAAAATGATCAATAAAACTCTCCTTGTCTATAAACGCTATGAGTTTCTTGCCTCCGATAAAAAGCAACGAAACGTAATGACTGCATAAGGGCAAAGTTAAGAATGTTTATGAGATTGTTAAAAGCATTTTATATACATGACTATGCCAGTTTGATATTTTAATCTTTTTATTAAAATTGTTGCTGCCAAAAAAGAAGACTTAAGTGAAAGTGAGATTGTTTTTCTACAGGAATTTATATTTCTACTCTAAAAAGCTTGTCTTCAAAGATGATGTAAAATAATAAGAATTTGCAGGCACTAATATTTTCAAGATGACAGAATTTTGAAAGGGATATTTTTGTTTTATTTAATAGTAATGGGAGGAGCCTACCTTGACCGAAACGTGTATCTGCGACTGTCATCCCGCTGTTTCTCATCACTTCCAGCAGCTCACAACGGAAGGCAGAAATATCCTGCTTGATTTCGTTCACATCGTCCTCCGTGACACCTTGATTGTCCGCTTGTCGCTGCTCGCTGGTCACGTAGCGACGAACGAGATTCCGCATGATATTCTGGACAAGTTGGAGAAATAAGTTGTTGATTATTATTACAGAATAAATCTCCTTTAACCTTTTCATAGTTACGCTGTTGTACTGGACATTTACCTGATAGCGAAAATCTCGTTCACTCATTTGTTGGGCTTTCCGCTGCAAATAAGTTTAGAAAAAAATATCAAAATCAGTATTTCTACTTAACATCCAAGCCAAGTTACTTTGAATCTTCACAGTAAATTAACAGAAAAATATTCTCGCTCGCCCCGTTAAATTCTATTAACTAATATCGTATTTAACTAAACGTTTACACACACACATTAGTTAGTGGAACTTACTTTCATTTCCTTCAAAGTGGAGACAGTAAAAGCAGTAGAAACGAGTGCCAAGAAAAGATGAGAATTTATTCTTATTAGATTACCGCGAAAGACAATACAAACTTTATGATTTTCGACCCGCCATTATCACGATTAATTCGATACTAGGAAAGCAAGTGTGAAATGATGAGCAGAGAAAGCTCATAGAAATATACAAATGCATATAAATGCAGCTCCAGCTCAAATATCAAGATAGGTTTTAGTTGAGTACCAGCACCCACCCCTTTTAGATCTAATTTCAACCCTCCTACATAATTCCTATTAGAATGACTTTTTCCAATTTCATAATTGCCATCAGAATAACCTTGCTCTCTCTCTGCTCAATTCACTTTCTACAAGCTCTGCGTCTGAAAACGTAAGACAGAAGCAAGCTGGTTTATCAGAGATTTTTTTTAAATGGTGCATTAAAACACGAAGATAGAAAGAAAAACAAAATACAAAGATAAGTGGAGATGGACACACTTGAGCAACACTTAAACCGTCACCGAGGAGCGCCAGCCCTAGTTAAAGCCGGAGACAAAACCATGACGGCGTAACGCTGGATAAATATAATGGATAGATGGAGGACTGCACAAACACGGACACAGTAAATAAATAAATAGAGAGAAAATAATACATGTGAACAGTTAATGCTTCATGCTGTTGCCTGGGAATCACACACACCGCTCTCTCACAATTTCATTTTCTCCGTTATTTTTTTAGTTTTTCTTTCGTGGCTTCTTCCAAATAGCTGTCTGCTGTCTCCACAGGCAGACGGAGACTGTCTTTTTCACATTGTTCCCCACATGCACTGTCACCATCGCCATCATCATCGCTTTATCGCCAAGAACAACTTCTTCGCGCAAATGACAATTGAATAATGTGCAGAGGCTCGTGTAATGGCTAGTTATCAGCCTTGTTTTCCGGTCCAGCTGGAGGAGAAAGTAAAATCATGTAGAGGCGCGGTCATCACCATCACATTACTCCGCTTGGTTACTTTACTCCTTTATTATTTTCGTACATTTTTTTCTGCCTCTCTCTTGCGAAAAAAAAATCATGTCCATCGGCAACATCTTATGACTGTGTGTGACTGTGACCTGCCAATATTGCACGGTGACCGGGTTGAAAAGCCTGAACTGCGAGTTGAGTTCACTTCAGATTGGCAGATGTCCAGTTCATGTTTTTTCTTTTATAAAAGAAAGAGCGTCCACCCGAATCATGATGATGTAATGTATTTAAGTTTACATCTGGTTCCCTTTTTAGTACTAGCGTAATGCAATAGTGGGCTATATTACAGCCTAAAATGTGTGATTCACCAGCGAAGAAAGGGGTTGTATTGAGTGCCCAGTGGCAAATAAACCACGGGCAGAAATAGACAAGCAAGCTGGAAAGTACCTACACTGAGATTATGCCACTCTTCAAGCGACCTCTTCCCTTTTTTCTTTCGTCGACTTCGACGACCATTTGTCGTTCCTCATTCCTTCTGAGCTGTAATGTGTACACTGACATAATTTTCTAACTTTTCCTTTCTCTCTCTCTCTCTCTCTTCCTTTTCCATGTCCTGCTTTTCCCATTCTGCTTGCCCTTCGAATCGACCCCGCTTGCACCATTCACTATTATTGATGAATAGGACACGATAAGCACTGGCTGTGAATGGAAGAGTTAGCACTCTCTTTGTAAACCGATATATGGAAAAATAAATCAGGCGACGAATTAAAAGGCAAAGCTGTTTACTGCTTTGAAACAGTCACGGTGCTTGAACCACAAAGACCTAACAGCTAATGGATAAACGAACGCAATGCATGAAAAGTAGAGAATGAATGAAGTCTGAGGTCGTTTTAAAATATCGCTAAGCAATTATTCCAGCACCGTATTTGAGCTGACTAGACTTTGACACGGGTTTCCTGTTCTGGAGAAAACAGGCAACAACAACAAAGCAATGATCATCATAACAAGTAGGAAGAGAAGTGCGAGATGCGAGAGAGCGAGATAACTTATCTTTAACAAGACGTACATTTTCTAGTTCTATTCTATAAATTGTTAGGAAAAATCAAAATCAAAATTGGATAGAGTACAGGGAAAGTGGATATTATATCTCATACGAGAGAATTACGAAGAAAAGAGAGTCAGACGAAGATCCAGGGAAAGAGGAAGACAAACTAGGGAAAAGTTTTCTCATTAAAATTTCTTCGAATTTTTTACCAACACTAGCAAAATCTCCAAGTCGTACGCTCTGTTTGGATTGGCAATACAATATTTTGTGCAACACAAATAACACAATAGACGACATTGAAATATATTGAAAATGAACAATAAACAAAGAAACGACAAAAGTGAAAGAGTAAAAAAGTAGATTTCTATCATTCTTATTGCTTCTAGTTAAAAACAAAGTCGTTCTCCGTTTTTTGGCGACAACGTCTGCAAGCATATGCATATTAATGTAAAACAATAGTGTATTGCCTGGGTCTGGCTACTATACTTTCCTTGGGAATGTGGCTAATTCAGTAATGCATTGATAACGAGCGAGCGAGAGAAGTAAAAAATAGATTTGAAGGTGGCGTTTTACCCTGATAGTTTTGATGTGCTCTCGCTTCGCTGCGACGGAGAATTTACACATTTTCCTGAACATCCATCGGAACATGTAGTAAAAGGTCTTAGGTGATGGGATGACGTTGAAGGGCGGTGGAACTGTAGCACCTTCCTCGAAATAGCTTATCCATAATTTACTACGTGCAAATTTCCACTCCACGTCAGCTTTATCCTGGGAAAAAGAGAAAGTCCACGTTTCATAATTCAATTCTATAAATAAATGATGTCGACGAGGAAAGTTGACGATGGGAGGATGATGCAAATGAGATCAAATGAAAATTGATGAAAAGGAGTATTTATGTAAGATATAAAGTTGTTTTTCAAAAAAAACATGAAAATGTCTGAAAAATGTAAACATACGAAAATGAATTGGTACGAGTGATTCATCATGGCAATCAGTAGGTTGAGAAGGACAACGATGTTGATGACAGAGAAGCATCCGAACATGAAAAGTCCCCAGAATCGTGTGAAACCTTTGATTCCAGCCAGCTCAAAACTTTCCAGCTCCACCAGACCAAACACGGCCCAAAATAACGTTTGACTTGTTTCAAACAGGCTGATAAATAAAAAATCCAATGTGTTAAAAATTTGTCCATGTGAATCAATTTGTTAAAGAATTAATTCTAAGTTTAGATTAAAGCAAGTGATCATTGATGTAATGAAATGAAATTTCATACTTGGAGAATCGACGCCACAGAATACAGCCTTCGGGCTCACGCTCAAACTTGTACACACCGACATGTTCTCCACCGGGAAGTTCTGACTCGTTCCTCCGGGCTTCCTTCAACGAATTACAGCGATCAAGCTCCAGGTCCGCATAGTACCAAAGCAGTTGATTCATGCCTGGCATCATACCACAAATAATCAGATAAATTCCATCAATCAACCTCCATTTTCATTTCCAATTTTAGTCAGCAGAATTAATACAATTTTGTTTACAATTGACAAATTCGAATAAACAAAAACAAGGCTCGTATAATTCAACTTTATCATAATTTTCTTTCTCAACTCTTCAGACCCTAATTCTTCAAATAAAATTGTAGAGAAAAGTCATTTTTGGCAGGATTGCCAAGTTAAGTAAGTTTGATGGCACGTATTGCTAATGCCATAGATAAGAGAGCGCTGTACTTAATGGAAAATGTTGGAATTTCCCCAAACTAGTTTTTTATGCAATCTCGAATCTGGTTTCTTGAGAAAGCCATTAACTACTCTACAGCTACAGTGAGCTCGAAATAATTTCCAATCGATTACGCCAATTATAGTGTACAAGCAAAAGACAAGGCTTAACTTATGACTTACAGCGATTAATAAAGTGGATAATGGAAATGGAATTGGAATCTGCTTATTATCCAAGAGACAATTTTTTGTCCTCAATAATAAAATAAATAAATATGATGGAGTGGCACAGCTGAATTGAGCTGATCTCTTCTCCTGCATATTAGTAAACTACTATTTAAACACTTTCGTCGTCTTCGTGAAGATAAGCTGCTGAAGTTGAAGTGAATGAGAAAGAGAAAAAAACACTTCAACTCTCGTTATTATTACTTTTTATCTTCCCTTTTCCTCTCACATTTCCATAATGGCAAAACATGAAAGTACTTGAAAGTGAAGCGAAGCGACAAGCGAATGCTTCCCTTCTGCTCTCGAACCGTTATTGTGATGCCTGCGTCACCGCACGTCACCAGCGCCACTCATCCATTTATGATTTATTGAATATGCATATTGCATTTTTATTATTATTTCTCCTCTCTTCTTTTCTTCTTCCCCACAACGACAATTTCTGCTCAGCCCAGCAAGCAAGCAATGAGTGAACTGAATCCTTATAAAAACTCGCTAATCCAAGAAAAATCATCTTTCTTTGACTTGCTCCTGCTTTCTTGTTCTACTCGAAGTACAACTCTCTTCTTTAGGAAAAGAAAGCGGAGCAGTGGAAAGAAAAATGTTGGTCGTCGCAAACTGTACGGTTAATGCAATTCTTTCCTCCGTTTTCATTTTCATATTAATAATTTATGTTAAATGCAGCAACATTACAAAACTAGACTGTGTAATAATATCATGTATGTATGTAGCTATTTTTAAGTTGAGTGGAGACAATTCGTTGGAAAACTTTGTATTTTCGTTTCCTTGACAAAATACAAGGAAGAGCTCGGTGAATGCACTACATTTAAAAATCTTATTTTCATACTCTGTTTTGTTTCACGGTTTTCTATTAGAATAGCATGCAATGAGGGGAAGGAAACCGGGTTTTTGCGAAGGAGTTGTGGCTTTCTTTTCTGCGACAAAAAAAGATAAGTACATAGTAAAAAATAATAATGCATAAGTACAATGGACCCAATGTACCCATTGTGAATACGGATGTGGATGTCGGTTGCGAAAAAAAGCTTCTGCATTGTGTATTATTTGTCTCTGAAATCCATAATCGCACAACATCTCTTCATCATTCTTCGCATCATTGTGAGAAAAGGCAGCAACATTCATTTATCATGCTCATCATCATCACCACCATCATTTCCATTCTCGTTCTGCCACACAATTTTCCCACAAATTTTAGTTAACGGTGAGAAAAGTAAGAGACGGTTAAGGAGAGATGGAGAATTTGTTAGGTTAGGTTAGAGGGTTCTTTGTGTGTGTGTGTAATAATAAGGAAGGAGCAAGTTAAAATGGATGGATGTATTACACAGTCGTTACAACGACACATAAACGTTGGACGAGAATTACTCTGTAGTTGTAAGCGGTAAACGTAAATTGTCTATTTTTGTGGGAAAGCATTATTTTAGGAGGATGGTTTAAGGAGAAGCAAAGAAGAACGGATGGCTGCTCCGTTGGACTTGACTGCTCATTCTTGTAGCAACTATGTAAATGTGTGCAGTGTGCACTCACTCAGAGAAACACAGCGCAAAGGTATTGTTTGAACAAGAAGAAATTAAACTTTGTACGTTGTGTACAGCAAAAGCGAAAGCAATGTTCAGGGCCATAAATGGGAAATAGACGACGGACGAAGCAATTTTTGTTTCTTTATTTTTGGTTGGACAGAGACGACAAGAAAAAGACAAGGAGAAAATGGAGGAGTTGGGGATGGGCTAGGAAAGGAGTGATAAGAGCGTGCACTATTATCATCATGCATTTTGCATGCTAAATAACACGTGGTGATGTTATGTGAAGCGATGCGAGCACAATGGCTCATTTCACTCGTTCAGGGCGACATCCAAAAATTACCATGAAAATTGAATTTTGAATTTTCATTTCAAAAGATGAACTGAAGGCAATGAGTCTATTCCTGACCAATTGTGGCGATTTGGACGAAAAATAATGTCTTACCGTCGGTCAAAAATTGTCACTTTTTAAAAACACCTCTTTCAAAAAACAACCAACACAGTTTGATTGTACATGAAAAGTTATGCGTAATTCCAATTTTTTACATGATTTCGTTGACATTTATGTAAATAAGAAGAGAAAGAAAATAAAAATAAAAAACGGAAAAGTGACTCCATGTAACAAACCAAACTTGAGGCAGCTAGGTGAGTACGTGTTTCAAAGAACAGATTTTACGTTGTCTGACAGTGGGATTAGTCAATATCTGGATCACATTTTGAGGAAGTAAAAGTAAAACCATCGAGTTAAGTAAAATTTAAATTAACTGATAAAATAAAAATATCGGGTAATTCATAAGTCCCTACGTAGCAACCCATAAGCTGAAACATGGTTGCTACGTAGTGACTTATGAATTACCCGATATAAATTACAATTGAAAATGATTTTTTTTTGTCAATTTTGGATGTCGCCCAGACAGGGTGAAATCAGCCATAGTTGTTCGTCTAAAACTCCTGCTTTTCTCCAGTGCGACTCCACACGGGTAATAACAGTTGTGATTGTGATATGACAATGACAATAACAATAATCGTCATCATAATGGGCCTAGTAGGTTTAGACATGCACTTTTTTCCACCATGCCAACCAATTATCATCAGGAGATTCTACAGATTTTCGAAACTCTGTTCTGCAGGCAGGAAGGAATTAGATTGGAGAATGGACAGGAAGGATGGGGAAATACTAGGGTTGATGTGCATCTATAGTGAGCGAAAGTAGTGCATCCATGACATTTACAAGATAAGCGCAAAAAATCATTTGTTTAATATTATGCACACAAAGTTGGACAAACAATGCTTTTTAAAAATGGAGTGGAAAAAAAGTTGCGGTGCATGTTTATTCAATGTGGAAATAGTTTTGAAGAAAGAGTATACGAGGTGGAATAATATAAATCCCAAATTAAATATAAGCAAGTTAAAGTAGGCAAAATTATGGATATGAATTTTTAATTTGAGATTATTTCATTTCACATGGCGAAACTTACCGCATGAAAAAGCGAACAGAACCAAGATGTACAAAAAGAAGAACTTCATGATGTCCATCACCATTCGTCCTAAAGAGATTTGTAAAGGTCCCAGGTATGGATTCACAGAGAAAATGTAGACGAGTTTCAGCGAGCTAAAATCAAGTTTAAAAAAAGTAAAAGATATAGTCAAATTATAAGAATTTTCTTGAAAACCTTTTCACACGCTTTTCTGTCTGGCATAAATTCACTGTTTGCCTTATTTTTTATTTGCTCGCCGTCTCTCTTTGTTGCACTTTCCCTCTCGCTGTCAATGAACTTCATTTCTCTGTAGTTCGTTCCGTCTCCAAGCTAATTTACTTTCCGAGAAAGTATACCGTAGCAATCACATAATCACATCTCATCATATCATGACAATGACAGCGTCAGCGTTACGTAATCTGACGTGAAGAGGTCGGCTGGAAATTTCTAATTACTGTGTGCAATAAAACGTCAAAATTTATTACAAAGTGAATAGCCCATATAAAGGTAACATAGCATGCCTTTATACAACACTGTTCCATCGAGACATGAGAGATTTTCAACCGAAGCGAAGAATAGGGCGAAACAGTCTCCTTTTACACACGTAATTCGTTGATGATGATTAGTCTTGTTTAGTATTTGTCTGTTCCACAATAACACTCCATTTTACGGCTATTCATTCACCACCAATTGCTCGCGCAGAGAAAAGATTTTGTAACGGGGAAAACTTGATTTTCATCCGTCCATGACACCGACAACTACGGACGCATTAAAGCTATTTATTACCCTTGTCTCTTTTCTTTTCTCCAGAATTCTCCTTTCTTCAACACTACACCGAAAATTCTAATCATCATCGCGACCAACCACACCACAAAACCCATCACATCACGTTCGATCCCCATTCCATATTTTTCCTGCTTTCTCTCAGCAGAGAATGTAACCCTTTGCTTGCGATGTTGGCATGCGGTTGTGTTGGTAATCAAGAGAAAGCGGATCTCTTGTCTGGCTGCTTCCACTCATTGAAGCGGTGAGACTTTCTCAGAGCGGTGCCCTTGTGTGAAACCGATAAGTGATGGAGTACACGCTCCCTGCACTTTTCCTCAGTTATCATCATTTTCTAATAAATACACATAAATAAATCTGTGGTGAACACTTCACTTACTTTGTTTTTCTTCGTTTTTCTTTCATCGAGAGAAAAAAACTGTAAAAGAAGAAAGATGATCGTTTTTTTCGTGTCAGAGCATCCTCTGCAGCAGATGTTCTTTTGGCGAGTGCAAGCAAGTAATGTGAAACTGATATAATCTATATATTTTTACGCGCTCTTTCCTCGCACCAGGCGAATTATACAGACTCTCTTGATGATCATGGTGAAAATGAAAGAAGATGAGAGAACAAAGTGAAACTCACAAAATGGATAGCCCCGAGGGTGGCATGGAAAGGTGCCCCATAAATTCTCTCCCACCATTCTCCTCTCACACTTATTTTTCCCTTCTTCTTCGCCGGATTCGGTTTGCGTGAGAGACTATCATATTTATTGGTTCGTAGAGTGCTCTATGATTAAAGGACAAAGGAGAAAGAAACGAGAGCGGAGATGGAGATATGCAGCCCTTCGAAATCGAAGGAACTTCGCTTCTGTTACTGCCACCACCACCGCCACTCTGCCTACTTTCTTCCTTGATTGAGACGATATTAGCTCATATTTTATTATTGTTCCACGTGACTGGATCCATATTCCCTCGTCATATTTATTCTAACAAGAAATATTATATAAGGAAAAAAAAATTTGCACTCACTTCATTTTCTTCTGGCTCAAAAAACGAACAGCTTTAGTTTTGTCACATACTTTCCATTTTTCCAACTCAACTGAATTCAAGACAAGTTTTTCAAGCAGGAAATAATAGCGACAAACTGTACAGAAGATCGTTTACTGGTGACTTGCTCCTCCGAGAAAAAATACATGCATTATTCATAAAGTCGAATTTTTCTCAGACATTGTATCCACCACATACAAGATATGAAATTATTATGATATGATAGGATATGATAGGAGTGAACGCATGAAGAAATTAGACTTCGGAAGTTTTTTGCACGGTAGAAAAAAAAGTTCGCACCTTACGAGTTTTCCTTCTTTTTGAAAAACTAACTCTTTTAACAAGCTCGTTTGCATTTTTCTGGATTCATTGGCAACGACTTTTAGCCTTAACGGAAAACATGAGTGAGATTTAATATTATTTAAATATAGCGAATGACGATTAGTGCGTGGTGAAAACTGGAATTGGTAATATTCCCAATTTTAAACTAAAATATGTTTCTAACAAAAGCGCAACTTTTAGTGGGATGTTAAATATTTAGAAGCTGAGAAAACGTTGGAGTGACGTCCTCCCCAGCCGCAGCAAATAGCAGTTTTGTAAAAGGCTGCCAGCTCGTTCAGTTATCTGGGTGAAAAGGCACACATGTCATGTTTCATGATTCATGATGATATGTATATGAAAAAGTGGGAAGCAAATAAAGCGTGCTATCAAAAAATACCCTGGTAGTCGTATAAAATAATGGCCACAAGATTTTTCTTCTCCCGTTTCTGCCCTCCCTTGAAAATGATGAGCTTGTCTTTTTCTCTCTTTACTTTCTTCTCCCTCGGCTCAGCTCACTTCTCTTCCCTCTCTCCACTTTCTCCGCTTTGCTTCCCTGCCTTGTGCTGCCTTTGCCTTTCGGAATCTTATGATTCATTCAATACTGGCTCACGCCACATGCATAATAGAGAATGGAGCAGAGAGATGAGAGCACACAGAACATTGTAATAAGGAGACAGCCTCCGGCTTGCAATAACGAATTCAGGAAACTTGTTCTTTACGACCACCTTTACAAGATCGTACATATAAAAAAATTCAACTGTGAAGAAGAAGAAAAAATATCCTAACGGGAAAATACGAGAGAGAAAAGAGTGGTTGATGCTGGTGTACACACTTCCTTTTTTCATCTTCCACTCTCTGTTTGCTTTCCCTTTACCGACACAAAAAATATTTTCCTTCAGAGAATCTTTTTCTAATGCAGTTGAGTGTCTGCTAGTTAGAGAGACAGCGAGATATTATTTTTCTTTACTATGTCCTTGCTCTGGTCTCTGCTTAACTTTACCTAAAAATATTGGCTGCAGCAAACAAGCCTTCAGCTATTAGCATAGGATCCCAAGTGTCCCAGTTCTCGCGTTTCACTTCCGATGACATTCCGTCCTTTTTTGTTTGAACCTGCCATCATGAGAAGCAGAAAAGAAAAAATAAATAAGTCGAATAAATAACTTTGGGTGAATACTCGTGTATTTATATTACTATTATTATTACAACTAACACTTCCTTCACTTTCCGCCTTTGTGGACAGCCTTGCCACCGCACACAAAACACACTTAGCTAACGTAAGAGGATTAAATTGTGAGAATACTTTATTAGCTTTAGTAGTGACACATAATCTAGCGAACTAAAAACTCTACCCACGGACGTCACTTTAAATCTTCACTTCCCATTTTTCCCATGCTTAATTTACTGTCGCAAACAAATGCGTGCACCCAAGTCGCAAAATTGGCCAATGAAAAACCATTTTTCAATTCAAAAATTGTTCGGCCTCATTTACAATGGCTATGAAGCCCAATAATTTTTTATTAGAAAAAAGATTGTTCATTGACTAATCGTACCACTCTGAATGCATGCATTCTTTGAAATAATTTTTTTATCTATGTAATAAATAGGAGATCTAAAAAGTAGAGAGTGAATCTACAGGGTTGCATTATTTATTCATTTTTCATTCCGGGTTGCAATCTCAGGAGTAACGTACAACTAATGTTACAAGAGTACTTTGTTGACGTACATTTGTGAGTAAAAAAGTGAAAAGACGAGGATACAACATTACATACTTGATAATGAGCAACGATTCGCAGGGCGATGGTGGCCACGTACAAAGAATTTGTCACGAAATCCAGCACGTTCCACATATCACTCACGTACTCCCTCAGGCCCACATCCCACAACTGCTTGATCTCACTCCAGATCAGTCCTGCATCACAGAGAAGAATAATAAATAGAAAATTATAGGGAAACTCATGGAAAGGTTTTTGGGTTGTTTCATCGGTTTGGTTGCTGGTAGGTATTTGTAGGGATTATCAATCAAAAATGGAGCTGGTGAGTTCTAGACAGATCTATGGTAAAGCAAAGGAATGTGGATTGTGATTAAAAATACGCCATTCTTTTCAATCTGATTAAGTAAGTGGATTTTATTTAAAGAGCGTTATATCATGTGGCGTTGTAATGAAACGGTTACCCCGCCGCCACCACAAAAACGGCACAGCTGCTTGCACGACAGAACACCCGGGGAGAGTAAAAGTGTGTCAAAAGGAAGCTCCAATTCCATCGAGCATAAAGGGGAAAAGACGCTATTTGAACGATGTGTAGAAGAGAGGGGAATTTAAGAACATCAGAGAACGTAACAACATTGATCCTCCATTGGCAGGACAGGGAAAGCAAGCCAAGCAAAGCCAGTGACTCGCTCATGCAAATTTTTTTCTCATCTTTTTTCTGTCCTCTGGAGGATCGATTCTCGATCCCTTTTTATCCCTTTTTAAAAGTATTTTTGTTGTTGCCTACTTCCTTACTTGCATACTGCGCGTTAGCAAAGTTTTTATTATGCTTGGCTATGCTACTTTTATTTGTGACTGGGATATCGCAACTGGAAACCATGTCGTGATCAAGAGCTTTTTCTTATTTTGTATTTTGATTTCTCGATTGAATGGAGAAAAGAATTGGAAGTGAAAGTGAAGGAATTGGAGAAAAGGGGGGTTTCGAGGGTTCTGTCGGGTGTAATCTGTAGTTAGTTCTTTGAACATATAATACATAGTACTATATAATGCTAATATTAATCGTTATTAATAATAGCGATGATAATAATAATATAAGATGATAATATTAATATTGTACATATAAAATAAAAGGTAAAGATGTGCAACTATTTCAACACAACTTTCCCTAATAATTCCACAGAAATATTTATAGAAAAAAAATAGAAACATGGACAGAAATATCCTTCACATGGTGAAGTAAAGAATTAACCTCAAAGAAGGAGGAGAAAAGAAGTCGTAATAACTTTCCCCTTTCGTCTCATAGCTAATAATAAAAAGAGCAAAATTATATCAGAATAAATGGGAAAGTGGCAGTAAGAATCAAATACTGAGTCCAATTCATATGTACAAAAATTAAACCGTTTCCACTCACTTTCCCCTTCTCCATCTTCGGAATGTGAGCTCAACGCCAGCACTTAGAAAGTGGAGAGGAGTGCAGAACATGGCCTTTTCCTTACAATATTACATGTTTTTCTCCTCACATGTGCGTCAGTATGAAAGCAAGTAGATGCAACATTGTTGGATTGCATCATATTATCATGTATATATGGAACGAGTCGCTCTCAGCTCTCTAGATCTGGTATTTTTACTCTTTTTGGAATAACACCAAGGAAATGTTTTCAGATTAACTTTCACTGTTCCAAATACTTTTCTCCTCTTTCTAGTCCAGTTTATTTAAGCAGTGGTCTCTACAACCACTAAATGCTTATGTTCTTATAAAAATATTATACAGCCACTTATCCTGTTGTGTTCGCCGGTCGAGTAATATTCAGATATCGGGTAACGGGGATGACGTCATTTTTATTATTATTGCTGTTGTTTCGTATTCTGATTCTATTTTTATTATTGCCTCCGTTTATCTCGCAGTTTCTGCTGGTAATACCGGAGGCAAAATTATCTGATGGGTGAGCGAGTTGTGCTAAAAGACTGCCGCTATTACAATTTTTATTGGAAGAAGATGAAGAAGAAAGTAAATCAAGATTGAAATATTTGGCGAAATGTTAATGTGTCCACTTTTGCTTACATGTTATGTGCTGCCTCAGAGAAACGGCTAATATAGTAAATAGTTTCCATTTTGTTGCGGGTTTGCGATTAATCAAATAGCAAAGTAAACTTTGTAGTATTACTGGGGAAGACAACTATTTTTGTTTCGTCGTCAACTTTCTCTTGTCGATATTATTACATGTAGGGGAGACATGAGAGGGGGAGTGGTGAAAGCAGAGAAAGATTTGAAAATTTATTTTGATTTAATTTATGAGACTTTTTTGGCTATTTCTCCGTCTGGTTTGCTGTGGCAGCCAGTACCTTTATTCTCAGACAAAGGAAAGTGGAAAGAAAACAGAAGGAAGGATTCTTTTCAAATTCTTTTCATACAACAACAATACAATATAATAGAAAGGAAAGTGGCGTGAATTGAAACCAATAATCAAATAACAAGAGAAAACTAAAAATGAGCCACTACAATATGTGCAAAATTGTTTATATTTATTTACCTATTTTTGATATCATATTTTAAGTCATATCCAACCTGGTCCATGGTTACTGTGAAGCTCATTTATTAGGTGACCCACTATGCTTAGAGCTGGAGCAGAGATATAATGAAAAGAACTTTATTTGAGATTATTTATTAAAGATTTGCTGAAAGTGTGGCCCATATTAAAAAATAGGAGGTTATAGAGAAAGACACAAGACATACATTATGGTTTATGTGGAATTCTTAAACAAATAAAATGTAATCAGCCTACAAACTGTATGTAAAATTAACTTACATAACATGTAGATTAAGTAATCGGAAGCTAGGAAGAACATAAAAGCTTATTCTTCCAGCTTCTGGGATATGGCTCAATCTACGTGTTTAAGTTAATTTTTTATTTGTTGTTGACATATAAGAATTCTCCACAAAACATCTGCGGCTTGTGTCTTTATTTATAACCTTCCATTTTTTAGATGGGCCAAACGTTCAGTGAATCTTGATAACGTCCTTTTCATTATATTTATCTCTCCTCCAGCTATACATTTAGTGGGTCACCTAATAAAATGAGCTTGGGAGTAACCATGGATCAGGTTGGTGATATTCATCAATACAATATGATCCTATGAGAATGTATTTCAGTAAAGTTGGCGAGTTACGGTCAAAAAGGAAATGGTTACGTTTTGAGTGGCATAAAAATAAAGTTACAATAAATGAGAAAAATACAGACCTGAGACCCAAGCGAGTATGAACCATTCAACATACGACGGCGGGGCTCCCCTTGTCTTCATCACGTCTATCGAGACCCAAGCCAAGCTAGTTGAGTTGGTGTCATTATCCATCAAATCCAAGAGATACGCTTCCAACCGTTGACTTGCCAATATTAATAAAACTAGAGAAAAGAGAAAAAAAGTGCATAGAGTACGACGATTGAAGAGAAGAAAGAAACAAATTCATATTTTATAAATGTGTTCTGTTGTTGTCATTATATTGCATTGAAGCTTTTTGTTTTTATGGAGAACAATTCTCGAGTGATGTTATTACGAGGGAGGGAGACAGACTGAAAAAGGGAACGAAAATTGGAGAAGTGAAAGAGGAAAAGGGAGCGTGTGAGGATCACAGTTTTCCCTCTCTTTCACTTTCCCTTGTTCTATGGTCACGCCCGGCTCTTGTGGAAAAGAAAATCGCAGGGCAGTTGCAGTCTGATGATGAAAAATAAGCAGGAGACGGACGGAGAGTGATCGTTTTCATTTTGCCTGCACTTACACAGCAGAAGTACAGAGGAATCAAAGGATTTCTTAGGCGATCTTTGGTCAGTACAAAACAAGTTTTCTCCTGTGCTTCTCTGCCCTGTCGCTCCCTTTATTCTTTTCCCGCATTGCAATGAAATGATATTTTCCATCGTTTAAAAAACTTTCAATCCAAGCCCTTTGTTTGTGAGCATGTTATTCCACAATTGAGCTCACTTCGCCAGCTTAACTACACTACACAACATCATTGAACAAGAAAAAACTCTGTGAGTAAAAAGGAAAATCCATCTAAAGTGGGAATGAAGAGCCCTTTGAAGCAGAGAAAAAGTGCAAATAAAATGCAATACCACCACAGTCACAGAACAAAAAGCGAGTGCTGTGGCAGTTTATTCATTTGTATTTTGTGTTCGTTCACACACAAAAAACCATTATTCAAGCCAAAAGAAAGAAATCCAAGTCAAATTGGAAAAAGTGAGGGGAAAGGAAAGCTTTTAGTGGAGAAATCGAGAAGAGCCTATGACCCAATGTGATATTTTATTTTAAACGAGGAAAGACTATCGGATGTGTTGTGTGTAGGGTGACTTGGACCGCCTTAATTCCATTCAAAATGCACACACTTCTGTCAATGATTTAAACAGAGAAAGTGCGAGAGAGTGCGGACTTAGAATAAGCAAGTAGAAACAAGGCTTCAAGGAGGAAACGTTTTGTTCCAAGCTCGAGAGTACTTCCTTTTCTATAGTAGAAGATGCTTTACACCAACGAATATCGAAACATGTTCACTCGCTGAGATGTTGACGCATGACATTGATTGTGTCTTTCCGTTTGTTACGTTGCTCCTGCTTTTGTGCTTTGATGAGGTGAAAAGGGAAAACACAATGTTCACGTCATCTTGAAAAGAAACAGGTTTACTTCCATAATACAATGTTAGTGTTACCCTCCATTTCTTTCTCATCTCTCATCGTGCTAAGATTTGTGCAAAAATAGGCGATTCAATCGAGCAACAGAAAACGCAGAAGCAATTCTCTTTGACTACGTCACGTCACAGATTTTTTCTTTCGGAGAGGGAAGGGAATGAAAATAAACGTGAAAGTAAAAAGAGGAAAATTTGTTTGTTGGCGGGACGCATGCAACATTTTGGGTTTAAAAGAATGGCAAGAGTATAAATAGTGAAATAATCAGATGTAGCCAAAAATGGGAACAGGCAGAGAAATAGCTTTATTTCCTTCTTTTCACGCTGACGGACGTGACCGCAAAATAAGGAAAATATTAAGAGGGAGAGTCAAGTCATTCCATGTCAGAGAAAATGGCACAGGGAATAAAGTTGAGTTGGACTTTGTCCAAAGTCAAGTTAAAATATGAAAAGGGGGAAGGCGAGCAAGAGAGAGAAAAGAAAAGGGAGATATTGATGATGATGATGAGTAATGCCCTTTTTACTCCAACTGTTTCCCTTTTTTACTTTTTACACTCTCACTCGGAGGTTGCTTATCCAACAAGAAAGAATTCTCTCTCTGTCTCACGCAAGGGAATTATTTTTTTCTGGTTTTGGTAAAACATCATTCGCAAAGCAAAACAGGACGAAGCCTGACTCGGCTCATTTTCAAGAAACGGAGTGAAAGACGATAAGGGAAGAGGAGGAACATCCGAAAACCACTCACCAGACAGACTTTACTTTTAAATAAACGTTGTCGGCAACCAGGAAGAAAATAAAAGCGCTCCAGAGAGACAAGTCAGAAAACAAAGAAAGTGTTTCTTCAGTTTGTGCATGATTTGTATTTAAGCATAGCAGCACACAACATGAAGCTTAGACTTAATGTAATCCGTGTAAATTTCCATATCTCGATGTTTCACATTCATGTTCTGTT